>CAXDID010001045.1:0-215278 GCA_963988835.1 Hexamita inflata
CGAGCCCGTCCGATCCAGCGTTGCCTTGGGCTTCGCCTTCTTGCCTTGCTCCCACACCCTCGAGGCCTGGCGGCGCTCGTAGTGCCCTTCTTCCGGTAGCTTGACGGTCTCTCTAACCTTACTTCGTCGCGATGGTGCCTTCATGCAGAGCATTAGTGATCAAGCTGGTGTAATGCAGCTTGGCTTCTTCGTTAGCGCGCGCTACTGCAAGACAGCAGTGTTTGCTTAGGAAGGAGTCCGTGGTCTCTGGCAGGAATGTTGTTAGCATATTCATGGATTTCTCGTACACAGTGCCGTTGTAGCGAAGAACGAGTGGAATCACCCGATTATCGCCATACGTGCCTCCGTATTTGAGAATCTTGCCCTTGAACGCGTTGCATATATTTGCTTCGACAGCGAACGTGACGTCAAGGACATAGGTTGCGTTTTTGTATTGGAACTCTATATCAGGTTTCTCCAATTTGTCGGATACTGGAAGATTACCATGGGCTTTGTCGACCGGGCGAGGGTAACGATGATGGTCTATCTTGGTCAGGATACGGTTCACCATGTAATCATGGCGCACTGTTCTGATTCCGGCGTTTCGGCTGCATCTGATTTCGTGTTGAGCGGTCATTCGATTTCCACATAACAAGCACTTGCTGTCCTAGTCGAGCTCTTTGTTTAAAACCTAAAATCGGTGTTTTATTAGGTCAAAGAGTTCATTATCGGTCAGATAAGTGAAATTGTTGATGGCGTATCCAATAGCCGGTACTCCAGGGTGATCCTGAAGGGTGTTGAGGTATTCTTTCCGCAAAGCTTTGAAGACGCCGCACTTCCCAGCAAGAACCGCTTTTTACTAGGCTTACATGAAGTCGTAGTATAATGAAGGCACGACCATTTCTAGTCCGCCCTTCGAAGCAGAATTTGTGAAGAAATCGGCTTACTCCGTCTCAGACAAGTCCTTGACGGCGAAGAGATCGCTTGCGTACTTGAAAACCTTCTAGTCGATAAGACCGTACTAGTTTCCAAAACCGTCTTAGGGAGTCTTGAGCGCAAAGTCGACTAGCGGAGCGTAGTTTACTTTGGGAAGGACCACGGAACGCAAAAGAAGGAACTTCTAATGGTTCGTGATCGGGGCGGCGTCCAAAACTTTAAGACATTTATCAATTTTTGCTGTCATCCGCTCTGCGAGAGAGACGGTTGAACTTTGGGAGAATGTTTGACCCAGGAAGGTGATTTCACCACCATCCTGTGTTGAAGAGCATTTATTCAACGCTAGTTCGAGACCCAGCGGTTAAAGAAGTGCTGCGAGTTCCTAGAGAACCACGTCCTTGTCGACGTTCTGGTCGTGGCTTATTTGGATGTCATCAGCGAAAACGGTGAGTTGGTACCCTTTGGCTTCCATAGCAGTGATTACGTCTGTTAGCGCTCCGGCGAAAGCCAGACTGCTGGTACTACTGCCCGCGGGGCAGCCAGAAGTTATCTTATCTGCGTATTTGCAGCTCCGCGTGTCTAAGTAGGTGCGGTAGTACTCAACAAAGAGTGAATTAACCCCGTTCAATTGTAAGGAGTAAATTAACGCGTTTTAATCTATGGCTTAGTACGCGTTTGTACAATCGGCCAGAGTTAGCGTTTTTCCTTGAGCTTTGAAGGATTCGACCCTTGCGAGAGCGTGAGTAATACCCCCGCTCTTGAAACAGAATTGGTGATCGTGTATTTTGATTTGTTGCATCAACCTCGTTTTTAAACACGAAGAAAATACAGCTAGTATCATTGATTCGCAACTAACTGGCCTGAAGCCACCTGTCTTCTTAGGGATAAGAAGAGCTCTGAAGCGGAAAAGTTGCTTGCAGTCTTGCAGGTGACGGGGGTTGTTCAACAGCTGGTTAAAGAAAAATTCCAAGATTTTGAGAAAGGGCTCGTGTTGGTAGACAAGGTACTTCAGGTGTTATCCCGTAATACCGTCTTCTCCTGGGCTCTTCGCTTTCTTGATGCGGAGGATGATTGTCTTTATTTCATCTTCGGTGATTGGCTCCATCTGTCCTTACATCACGATGCCGGTTGGCAGCGGAGGGAACTGAAGGTTCTTTGAATCCGGATGCTTACGCTTAAATTCCTCAAGTGCTTCTTGTTCTGTGATGAGCACCCTTGGAACATTGTCGTAGTGGTCTTCAAGTCTTTAAAAAGCTTTGCCTGTAGCTTAAAGAGCAAATTCCCGGGAGACTGCTGATCGCAATTTACGAATTTTAATTGACTCGTCTTCTTCCAAAAAGACGGTGTGTTTCTTCGGTTTGGATTCCTTGAGTTTGAATTAACCAATGAATCTGTCAATATGCGATGGAGTTTCTATCTTAGAACGGATGAAATCGTCGTGTAGTTAGTTGTATGCTTTGTCGAGAGCTAACTTATCCGTATTTGAACAGAAGCGGCTTAGCGTGTAACAGTCGTAATCTGGAAGCTGTACATTCGCTGGCGGGGCGGCAGGGAGGGTTGGGTTGGATTGGGCGTGTTATTCCAATTCTTTGATCTTTTCACGGCAATAGGGGGTCTATTTTTCGTGAGTGGTGCAGTTTCCCTTCGTTGAAAAAGGGGATCCGCAAATTCGGCATTGGGCTTTGCAATGAAGAGCGTTGATCGCAGTGCGATATTATTCTGCAATCTTCTCCGGATGGTGAGGATGGGTGGGATGATTTGTAAGTGAGTGGGCGTGACCATACAGTCCTTTGAGAGTAGGGAAGGAGTATGGCTCTATGTTGCACTCTGAGCATTAAAATTTTTTGGTTGTTGAGTTATTGGAGGCCGTTTAAGGAACAGCAGGTTATGGAGGCTGTAACGTTGTTGGCTAGTTGTTCACGACGGGTAGATCTGCCGGCTCTGGGATTGTTGGAGCCGTTGACACGTCGGTCGTTGTAGTGGGTTAGTTCGTAGCAGAAGGTTAAGGGATAGGTTCTTGCTGCTAGATTTATTCGGCATGATGGAGTGGAACTGGATTTCGTTAGATCGTGATTCTCCTCTTTTATTGCACTTGTTGCAAAATATCGATTTTTAGAGGTTTCGTGTAACTTGATGTTGTCCCATCTGACTGTTGTGACGATTAAAGAGTTCCCTGTTATTGGCGCGTGCTTGAGGTTGCACCTGCGACATTAATAAGGGTATTTTGTAAGCGTTATGTCGTTTGGTCAATGTTTTCGTGATTGTTTTGCTCGCTAATCGATGCTCCATTGGTGTTCTTGTTCATTAAACGATCTTAAGAGACCTGAACCGTGGAATCCCATTCCAATGGATATTTCTACAAGGTTTCCACGAGATTCTTGTAAAAATTCGACTCGATAAGCGGACAACTTGGCGAATTCTTGCTCTGCTTTGGTTTGAGAGGCAAGCCCCATGCTGCTGGGTTAAATTCGCTCATCATGTTAGGTCCTGACAATGGTCCTACTGGGCGCTCTATGACAGAGACGCTTTCGTATTCGTCATTATCAGTGGTAGTAAAACTGCGTATTTTCGCTTGTTTTACTGAGGTCCTCTTTCTTGATGCTCTCCATCGCTGGGCAGCAACTACCAAGGCCTCTCCTAGATCGGAAGCGGTCATTTTGGAACCAAAGATCTTCATGATGAAGTATTATTAACTTGTTATATGATAAAAGTGTACCCCGGAGTGAAAAGGTACAGAATTCTACTTGTTGACGAATATATACGCAACTTAGCCATCCTCCATTATCTGCCTTAAGTGATTTTTCATCGTAGTTTAGAAGCCCATACTCTTTCAATTATTCTAATATAGACTTGTCTCATTTGTAATATTTATTATTTAATTACATTCATATAATTAGTTGATTAGCATAAATAGCAATTGGTGTAAAATAATTGAATTTGGAATTAATTAAACTTTATACAAATCGTAATAAATATTGATAATAAACTACAGTATAATATTTACACTCCAATAGTAAGTAATCATAGTTATGGTATATTAATGGCAACCAATATAATAAACGTAGTAAACATATGATCCACGGATTATTGGGATATTATATAAGAATAAATGCAAATAAAATTATTATTTGTTATTACTATTTATGCTATATTACTAGTAGTATTATATCTAAAATTTAATCTTTATGAAACAAAAACAGACATTAATTTAGATTAATTTTTTGATTATTTTTATAAAATGAGTTAATTGTGAAGCGATAGGCAATGAGTTGAAGCAATATATTAATTTAGATGAATACTTTGTTGTTTTATATATTAAAAGAATGCTAAAGAATGCTAAATACACTATAAATAAATTTATATAAATGAATTATACCTGTGCCTATTCATATTAGGAAATCAAGCAACATTTTTAAAAATTGTAATACATTTGAAGTGTGAAATCTATATTTTATTCGTATTTTTAATTTATTTGAATAATTATATTATAATTAACATGAAACAGTTTCCTATTATAAATACCCGCCATAAACGAGCGCAATATTTTAAAGCATATATTTGAGCTACAGGTAATATAGAATATAAAACTGTGCTGAATAACATCACTTCACAATGAAATATAATTTCTTCAAAATAACGGTATCTTATAAATAAATACTGGCACGACGAATGTCACTATTCTATTTAATTGAAAATTAGTTGGGATATGTCTTTGTATTTGGTTAGTTCTCGATTGTTTTATTCTTTCAACTTTGTTTAAAACTTATAAGAATGACTGTTCTTAAAAATATTTTCTCAAGTAAATATACTATTTTACACTGGATAATAACATATATATTAGTATACAATACTGTAAAATATTTCACTCCCAGCTCCTCTCCTAAATTAGTAATAATTAAAAATAAGCGAAAAATTGAAGCATAGCGATATCTCAACAAATCTTGATGTGGTAGAGGTGTTAATAATATTTTTATAATACACATATATCTATTGATAACATATCAGAAATTATAAAATTGATCAATTTATGTATCTTTTTTAATCATATAACAAGTTATTTATTAAATCTTCTCACTCATGTTGCAAATCCTCAATTATCAGCGGTTACTCCGAGCCCGTCCGATCCAGCGTTGCCTTGGGCTTCGCCTTCTTGCCTTGCTCCCACACCCTCGAGGCCTGGCGGCGCTCGTAGTGCCCTTCTTCCGGTAGCTTGACGGTCTCTCTAACCTTACTTCGTCGCGATGGTGCCTTCATGCAGAGCATTAGTGATCAAGCTGGTGTAATGCAGCTTGGCTTCTTCGTTAGCGCGCGCTACTGCAAGACAGCAGTGTTTGCTTAGGAAGGAGTCCGTGATCTCTGGCAGGAATGTTGTTAGCATATTCATGGATTTCTCGTACACAGTGCCGTTGTAGCGAAGAACGAGTGGAATCACCCGATTATCGCCATACGTGCCTCCGTATTTGAGAATCTTGCCCTTGAACGCGTTGCATATATTTGCTTCGACAGCGAACGTGACGTCAAGGACATAGGTTGCGTTTTTGTATTGGAACTCTATATCAGGTTTCTCCAATTTGTCGGATGAGGGTAGATTACCATGGGCTTTGTCGACCGGGCGAGGGTGACGATGATGGTCTATCTTGGTCAGGATACGGTTCACCATGTAATCATGGCGCACTGTTCTGATTCCGGCGTTTCGGTTGCATCTGATTTCGTGTTGAGCGGTCATTTTCTTTCCACATAACAAGCACTTGCTGTCCGAGTCGAGCTCTTTGTTTAAAACCTAAAATCGGTGTTTTATTAGGTCAAAGAGTTCATTATCGGTCAGATAAGTGAAATTGTTGATGGCATAGCCAATGGCCGGTACTCCAGGGTGATCCTGAAGGGTGTTGAGGTATTCTTTCCGCAAAGCTTTGAAGACGCCGCACTTCCCAGCAAGAACCGCTTTTTACTAGGCTTACATGAAGTCGTAGTATAATGAAGGCACGACCATTTCTAGTCCGCCCTTCGAAGCAGAATTTGTGAAGAAATCGGCTTACTCCGTCTCAGACAAGTCCTTGACGGCGAAGAGATCGCTTGCGTACTTGAAAACCTTCTAGTCGATAAGACCGTACTGGTTTCCAAAACCGTCTTAGGGGGTCTTGGGCGCGAAGTCGACTAGCGGTGCATAGTTGACCTTGGGAAGGACCACGGAACGCAAGAGAAGAAACTTCTAGTGGTTCGTGATCGGGGAGGCGTCCAAAACTTTAAGACATTTATCAATTTTTGCTGTCATCCGCTCTGCGAGAGAGACGGTTGAACTTTGGGAGAATGTTTGACCCAGGAAGGTGATTTCACCACCATCCTGTGTTGAAGAGCATTTATTCAACGCTAGTTCGAGACCCAGCGGTTAAAGAAGTGCTGCGAGTTCCTAGAGAACCACGTCCTTGTCGACGTTCTGGTCGTGGCTTATTTGGATGTCATCAGCGAAAACGGTGAGTTGGTACCCTTTGGCTTCCATAGCAGCGATTACATCTGTTAGAAAACCGGCAAAAGCCAGAGCGGGACAGCCAGAGGTTATATTATCTGCGTATTTGCAGCTCCGCGTGTCTAAGTAGGTGCGGTAGTACTCAACAAAGAGTGAATTAACCCCGTTCAATTGTAAGGAGTGAATTAACGCGTTTTAATCAATAACTTAGTACGCATTTGTACAATCGGCCAGAGTTAGCGTTTTTCCTTGAGCTTTGAAGGATTCGACCCTTGCGAGAGCGTGAGTAATACCCCCGCTCTTGAAACAGAATTGGTGATCGTGTATTTTGATTTGTTGCATCAACCTCGTTTTTAAACACGAAGAAAATACAGCTAGTATCATTGATTCGCAACTAACTGGCCTGAAGCCACCTGTCTTCTTAGGGATAAGAAGAGCTCTGAAGCGGAAAAGTTGCTTGCAGTCTTGCAGGTGACGGGGGTTGTTCAACAACTGGTTAAAGAAAAATTCCAAGATTTTGAGAAAAGTCTCGTGTTGGTAGACTAGGTACTTTAGGTGTTATCCCGTAATACCGTCTTCTCCTGGGCTCTTCGCTTTCTTGATGCGGAGGATGATCGTCTTTATTTCATCTTCGGTGATTGGCTCCATCTGTCCTTACATCACGATGCCGGTTGGCAGCGGAGGGAACTGAAGGTTCTTTGAATCCGGATGCTTACGCTTAAATTCCTCAAGTGCTTCTTGTTCTGTGATGAGCACCCTTGGAACATTGTCGTAATGGTCTTCAAGTCTTTAAAAAAATAAAAGCTTTGCCTGTAGCTTAAAGAGCAAATTCCCGGGAGACTGCTGATCGCAATTTACGAATTTTAATTGACTCGTCTTCTTCCAAAAAGACGGTGTGTTTCTTCGGTTTGGATTCCTTGAGTTTGAATTAACCAATGAATCTGTCAATATGCGATGGAGTTTCTATCTTAGAACGGATGAAATCGTCGTGTAGTTAGTTGTATGCTTTGTCGAGAGCTAACTTATCCGTAGGTAAAAGCGGCTAAGAGTGTAACAGTCGTAATCTGGAAGCTGTACATTCGCTGGCGGGGCGGCAGTGAGGGTTGGGTTAGATTGGGCGTGTTATTCCAATTCTTTGATCTTTTCACGGCAATAGGGGGTCTATTTTTCGTGAGTGGTGCAGTTTCCCTTCGTTGAAAAAGGGGATCCGCAAATTCGGCATTGGGCTTTGGTATGAAGAGCGTTGATCGCAGTGCGATATTATTCTGCAATCTTCTCCGGATGGTGAGGATGGGTGGGATGATTTGTAAGTGAGTGGGCGTGACCATACAGTCCTTTGAGAGTAGGGAAGGAGTATGGCTCTATGTTGCACTCTGAGCATTAAAATTTTTTGGTTGTTGAGTTATTGGAGGCCGTTTAAGGAACAGCAGGTTATGGAGGCTGTAACGTTGTTGGCTAGTTGTTCACGACGGGTTGGTCTGTTGGCTCTGGGATAGTTGGAGCCGTTGGCACTTCGGTCGTTGTAGTGGGTTAGTTCGTAGCAGAAGGTTAAGGGATAGGTTCTTGCTGCTAGATTTATTCGGCATGATGGAGTGGAACTGGATTTCGTTAGATCGTGATTCTCCTCTTTTATTGCACTTGTTGCAAAATATCGATTTTTAGAGGTTTCGTGTAACTTGATGTTGTCCCATCTGACTGTTGCGACGATTAAAGAGTTCCCTGTTGTTCGCGCGTGCTTGAGGCTGCACCTGCGACATTAATAAGGGTATTTTGTAAGCGTTATGTCGTTTGGTCAATGTTTTCGTGATTGTTTTGCTCGCTAATCGATGCTCCATTGGTGTTCTTGTTCATTAAACGATCTTAAGAGACCTGAACCGTGGAATCCCATTCCAATGGATATTTCTGCAAGGTTTCCACGAGATTCTTGTAGAAATTCGACTCGGTAAGCGGACAAGTTGGCGAATTCTTGCTCTGCTTTGGTTCGAGAGACAAGTCCTATGCTGCTGGGTTAAATTCGCTCATCATGTTAGGTCCTGACAATGGTCCTACTGGGCGCTCTATGACAGAGACGCTTTCGTATTCGTCATTATCAGTGGTGTGGTCGTTGCGTTAATTCGCTTGAACCTCAGAAGTATGCTTGTTTGGGTCTAACAAAGGTTAAACCTCAAGTCTCGCAGACTCTCGCTGGCTTTATGAAGCCAATTCAGAACCAACACCTAACATGTGAGATTATTAATTTTCTCACTCGCTCATGTTCCAAGTCTTCAATTCTCGACGGTTACTCCGAGCCCGTCCGATCCAGCGTTGCCTTGGGCTTCGCCTTCTTGCCTTGCTCCCACACCCTCGAGGCCTGGCGGCGCTCGTAGTGCCCTTCTTCCGGTAGCTTGACGGTCTCTCTAACCTTATTTCGTCGCGATGGTGCCTTCATGCAGAGCATTAGTGATCAAGCTGGTGTAATGCAGCTTGGCTTCTTCGTTAGCGCGCGCTACTGCAAGACAACAGTGTTTGCTTAGGAAGGAGTCCGTGATCTCTGGCAGGAATGTTGTTAGCATATTCATGGATTTCTCGTACACAGTGCCGTTGTAGCGAAGAACGAGTGGAATCACCCGATTATCGCCATACGCGCCTCCGTATTTGAGAATCTTGACCTTGAATGCGTTGCATATATTTGCTTCGACAGCGAACGTGACATCAAGGACATAGGTTGCGTTTTTGTATTGGAACTCTATATCAGGTTTCTCCAATTTGTTGGATACTGGAAGATTACCATGGGCTTTGTCGACCGGGCGAGGGAGACGATGATGGTCTATCTTGGTCAGGATACGGCTCACCATGTAATCATGGCGCACTGTTCTGATTCCGGCGTTTCGGCTGCATCTGATTTCGTGTTGAGCGGTCATTTTCTTTCCACATAACAAACACTTGCTGTCCGAGTCAAGCTCTTTGTTTAAAACCTAAAATTGGTGTTTTATTAGGTCGAAGAGTTCATTATCTGTCAGATAAGTGAAATTGTTTATGGCATAGCCAATGGCCGGTACTCCAGGGTGATCCTGAAGGGTGTTGAGGTATTCTTTCCGCAGAGCTTTGAAGATGTCACACTTCCCAGCAAGAACCGCTTTTTACTAGGCTTACATGAAGTCGTAGTATAATGAGGGCACGACCATTTCTAGTCCGCCCTTCGAAGCAGAATTTGTGAAGAAATCGGCTTACTCCGTCTCAGACAAGTCCTTGACGGCGAAGAGATCGCTTGCGTACTTGAAAACCTTCTAGTCGATAAGACCGTACTAGTTTCCAAAACCGTCTTAGGGAGTCTTGGGCGCAAAGTCGACTAGCGGAGCGTAGTTTACTTTGGGAAGGACCACGGAACGCAAAAGAAGGAACTTCTAATGGTTCGTGATCGGGGAGGCGTCCAAAACTTTAAGACATTTATCAATTTTTGCTGTCATCCGCTCTGCGAGAGAGACGGTTGAACTTTGGGAGAATGTTTGACCCAAGAAGGTGATTTCACCACCATCCTGTGTTGAAGAGCATTTATTCAACGCTAGTTCGAGACCCAGCGGTTAAAGAAGCTCAGAGAGTTCCTAGAAAACCACGTCCTTGTCGACGTTCTGGTCGTGGCTTATTTGGATGTCATCAGCGAAAACGGTGAGTTGGTACCCTTTGGCTTCCATAGCAGTGATTACGTCTGTTAGCGCTCCTGCGAACGCCATAGACGACGTAGAAGAACCTGCTGGACAGCCAGAGGTTATCTTATCTGCGTATTTGCAGCTCCGCGTGTCTAAGTAGGTGCGGTAGTACTCAACAAAGAGTGAATTAACCCCGTTCAATTGTAAGGAGTGAATTAACGCGTTTTAATCAATAGCCTAGTACGCATTCGTACAATCGGCCAGCGTTAGCGTTTTTCCTTGAGCTTTGAAGGATTCGACCCTTGCGAGAGCGTGAGTAATACCCCCGCTCTTGAAACAGAATTGGTGGTCGTGTATTTTGATTTGTTGCATCAACCTCGTTTTTAAACACGAAGAAAATACAGCTAGTATCATTGATTCGCAACTAACTGGCCTGAAGCCACCTGTCTTCTTAGGGATAAGAAGAGCTCTGAAGCGGAAAAGTTGCTTGCAGTCTTGCAGGTGACGGGGGTTGTTCAACAACTGGTTAAAGAAAAATTCCAAGATTTTGAGAAAAGGCTCGTGTTGGTAGACAAGGTACTTCAGGTGTTATCCCGTAATACCGTCTTCTCCTGGGCTCTTCGCTTTCTTGATGCGGAGGATGATCGTCTTTATTTCATCTTCGGTGATTGGCTCCATCTGTCCTTACATCACGATGCCGGTTGGCAGCGGAGGGAACTGAAGGTTCTTTGAATCCGGATGCTTACGCTTAAATTCCTCAAGTGCTTCTTGTTCTGTGATGAGCACCCTTGGAACATTGTCGTAGTGGTCTTCAAGTCTTTAAAAAGCTTTGCCTGTAGCTTAAAGAGCAAATTCCCTGGAGACTGCTGATCGCAATTTACGAATTTTAATTGACTCGTCTTCTTCCAAAAAGACGGTGTGTTTCTTCGGTTTGGATTCTTTGAGTTTGAATTAACCAATGAATCTGTCAATATGCGATGGAGTTTCTATTTTAGAACGGATGAAATCGTCGTGTAGTTAGTTGTATGCTTTGTCGAGAGCTAACTTATCCGTATTTGAACAGAAGCGGCTAAGCGTGTAACAGTCGTAATCTGGAAGCTGTACATTCGCTGGCGGGGCGGCAGTGAGGGTTGGGTTAGATTGGGCGTGTTATTCCAATTCTTTGATCTTTTCACGGCAATAGGGGGTCTATTTTTCGTGAGTGGTGCAGTTTCCCTTCGTTGAAAAAGGGGATCCGCAAATTCGGCATTGGGCTTTGGTATGAAGAGCGTTGATCGCAGTGCGATATTATTCTGCAATCTTCTCCGGATGGTGAGGATGGGTGGGATGATTTGTAAGTGAGTGGGCGTGACCATATAGTCCTTTGAGAGTAGGGAAGGAGCATGGCTCTATGTTGCACTCTGAGCATTAAAATTTTTTGGTTGTTGAGTTATTGGAGGCCGTTTAAGGAACAGCAGGTTATGGAGGCTGTAACGTTGTTGGCTAGTTGTTCACGACGGGTAGATCTGCCGGCTCTGGGATTGTTGGAGCCGTTGACACGTCGGTCGTTGTAGTGGGTTAGTTCGTAGCAGAAGGTTAAGGGATAGGTTCTTGCTGCTAGATTTATTCGGCATGATGGAGTGGAACTGGATTTCGTTAGATCGTGATTCTCCTCTTTTATTGCACTTGTTGCAAAATATCGATTTTTAGAGGTTTCGTGTAACTTGATGTTGTCCCATCTGACTGTTGTGACGATTAAAGAGTTCCCTGTTATTGGCGCGTGCTTGAGGTTGCACCTGCGACATTAATAAGGGTATTTTGTAAGCGTTATGTCGTTTGGTCAATGTTTTCGTGATTGTTTTGCTCGCTAATCGATGCTCCATTGGTGTTCTTGTTCATTAAACGATCTTAAGAGACCTGAACCGTGGAATCCCATTCCAATGGATATTTCTACAAGGTTTCCACGAGATTCTTGTAAAAATTCGACTCGGTAAGCGGACAAGTTGGCGAATTCTTGCTCTGCTTTGGTTCGAGAGACAAGTCCTATGCTGCTGGGTTAAATTCGCTCATCATGTTAGGTCCTGACAATGGTCCTACTGGGCGCTCTATGACAGAGACGCTTTCGTATTCGTCATTATCAGTGGTGTGGTCGTTGCGTTAATTCGCTTGAACCTCAGAAGTATGCTTGTTTGGGTCTAACAAAGGTTAAACCTCAAGTCTCGCAGACTCTCGCTGGCTTTATGAAGCCAATTCAGAACCAACACCTAACATGTGAGATTATTAATTTTCTCACTCGCTCATGTTCCAAGTCTTCAATTCTCGACGGTTACTCCGAGCCCGTCCGATCCAGCGTTGCCTTGGGCTTCGCCTTCTTGCCTTGCTCCCACACCCTCGAGGCCTGGCGGCGCTCGTAGTGCCCTTCTTCCGGTAGCTTGACGGTCTCTCTAACCTTACTTCGTCGCGATGGTGCCTTCATGCAGAGCATTAGTGATCAAGCTGGTGTAATGCAGCTTGGCTTCTTCGTTAGCGCGCGCTACTGCAAGACAGCAGTGTTTGCTTAGGAAGGAGTCCGTGATCTCTGGCAGGAATGTTGTTAGCATATTCATGGATTTCTCGTACACAGTGCCGTTGTAGCGAAGAACGAGTGGAATCACCCGATTATCGCCATACGTGCCTCCGTATTTGAGAATCTTGCCCTTGAACGCGTTGCATATATTTGCTTCGACAGCGAACGTGACGTCAAGGACATAGGTTGCGTTTTTGTATTGGAACTCTATATCAGGTTTCTCCAATTTGTCGGATACTGGAAGATTACCATGGGCTTTGTCTTTGTTTGTATTATTATTATTATTATTATTATTATTATTCATATCTTAACATTAAAAAGGTAATGCATTTCTAACCAAGATCAATAACTTCTCTAACTAAATATCTTGCACAATGTTCACTCGTCAAACTCCTCATAGAATCTCTATTAACTCTTCCGAACAAATGAAGTTTATTTTGAAGATCTTTTCACAGAAGAGACCGAACCACCATCACGTTCTCACTAAAGGAGACACGGAGCAGCCCAGATGATTAAATCTGCTATATTTTATGTGTTCCACTTGAATCTGCGAGACCATGGCGTCATAGAGAGTTTGTATATATTGTGTTAAAATGGTCGTTTGACAGGAGAAGTAAACCTATTTTACAATTGTACATCGCCAAGAAAATTAATATACTATGAAAAGGTAGATAATCGCGTCAAAAGAACTTCGTGCCCGAATTTACAAAAATAATGCAAACCAACAAAAACGAATCACGTTATCATAAATTGTTAAACGAAGAAAAGCTCCATTTCTGATACCACAGAACTGGGTCAAGTGGTGAATTCACACTACTTGATATAAACTATTTTATTTTGGTATCGCTGTTTTGGCGTGCTCTCTCAACTTTCAAGCCACTGTGTCGATAATTTAATTTGTTAATTCAAATTGCAGTTTTAAAACAGCATCATATACTACCTTCAAACACTTAGTTTGAATGATATCTATTTCGTCCTTCCACTTCAATGAGTCAGAAGAACAAAGCGCCACAGTATTACAACCCAGAGCTGGAAGAAGAGGAAGACGACGAGTCTGAAGGATAAGAACTCGAACAACAAGCACCAGATTGCGGACCGTGCGGAGTGCCAGAAGGCTACGAAGAGTAAGGGGAAGTCGACCCAGACGCCGAATAGGACTACGGAGAAATTGAAGACAACTGAAGTGAGGTCTGTTACATTTACTATATCACATATGCGCACAAATGGGATGAACTGGGCTTGGAATTAGCAGGGTCAAGTATTTTGTATCGCTGTTTAAAACCGAACCACCATCACGTTCTCACTAAAGAAGACACGGAGCAGCCCAGATGATTAAATCTGCTATATTTTATGTGTTCCACTTGAATCTGCGAGACCATGGCGTCATAGAGAGTTTGTATATATTGTGTTAAAATGGTCGTTTGACAGGAGAAGTAAACCTATTTTACAATTGTACATCGCCAAGAAAATTAATATACTATGAAAAGGTAGATAATCGCGTCAAAAGAACTTCGTGCCCGAATTTACAAAAATAATGCAAACCGACAAAAACGAATCACGTTATCATAAATTGTTAAACGAAGAAAAGCTCCATTTCTGATACCACAGAACTGGGTCAAGTGGTAAATTCACACTACTTGATATAAACTATTTTATTTTGGTATCGCTGTTTTGGCGTGCTCTCTCAACTTTCAAGCCACTGTGTCGATAATTTAATTTGTTAATTCAAATTGCAGTTTTAAAACAGCATCATATACTACCTTCAAACACTTAGTTTGAATGATATCTATTTCGTCCTTCCACTTCAATGAGTCAGAAGAACAAAGCGCCACAGTATTACAACCCAGAGCTGGAAGAAGAGGAAGACGACGAGTCTGAAGGATAAGAACTCGAACAACAAGCACCAGATTGCGGACCGTGCGGAGTGCCAGAAGGCTACGAAGAGTAAGGGGAAGTCGACCCAGACGCCGAATAGGACTACGGAGAAATTGAAGACAACTGAAGTGAGGTCTGTTACATTTACTATATCACATATGCGCACAAATGGGATGAACTGGGCTTGGAATTAGCAGGGTCAAGTATTTTGTATCGCTGTTTAAAACCGAACCACCATCACGTTCTCACTAAAGAAGACACGGAGCAGCCCAGATGATTAAATCTGCTATATTTTATGTGTTCCACTTGAATCTGCGAGACCATGGCGTCATAGAGAGTTTGTATATATTGTGTTAAAATGGTCGTTTGACAGGAGAAGTAAACCTATTTTACAATTGTACATCGCCAAGAAAATTAATATACTATGAAAAGGTAGATAATCGCGTCAAAAGAACTTCGTGCCCGAATTTACAAAAATAATGCAAACCGACAAAAACGAATCACGTTATCATAAATTGTTAAACGAAGAAAAGCTCCATTTCTGATACCACAGAACTGGGTCAAGTGGTAAATTCACACTACTTGATATAAACTATTTTATTTTGGTATCGCTGTTTTGGCGTGCTCTCTCAACTTTCAAGCCACTGTGTCGATAATTTAATTTGTTAATTCAAATTGCAGTTTTAAAACAGCATCATATACTACCTTCAAACACTTAGTTTGAATGATATCTATTTCGTCCTTCCACTTCAATGAGTCAGAAGAACAAAGCGCCACAGTATTACAACCCAGAGCTGGAAGAAGAGGAAGACGACGAGTCTGAAGGATAAGAACTCGAACAACAAGCACCAGATTGCGGACCGTGCGGAGTGCCAGAAGGCTACGAAGAGTAAGGGGAAGTCGACCCAGACGCCGAACAGGACTACGGAGAAATTGAAGACAACTGAAGTGAGGTCAATTACATTTGCTATATCATGTATGTACACAAATGGGATGAACTGGGCTTGGAATTAGTAGGGTCAAGTATTTTGTATCGCTGTTTAAAACCGAACCACCATCACTTTCTCACTAAAGAAGACACGTAACAGTCCAGAAGATTACGTCTGCTTTATTTTATGTGTTCCACTTGAGTCTGCGAGACCATGGCATAAAAGAGAATTTGTTTATATTGTGCTGAAAAGGTCGTTTGGCTAGAATAGTAAACCTACTTTGCAATTGTACATCGCCAAGAAAAATAATATGCTATGAAAAGGAAGATAATCGCGTCAAAAGAACTTCGTGCCCGAATTTACAAAAATAATGCAAACCGACAAAAACGAATCACGTTATCATAAATTATTAAACGAAGAAAAGCTCCATTTCCGATACCACAGAACTGGGTCAAGTGGTGAATTCACACTACTTGATATAAACTATTTTATTTTGGTATCGCTGTTTTGGCGTGCTCTCTCGACTTTCAAGCTACTGTGTCGCTAATTTAATTTGTTAATTCAAATTGCAGTTTAAAACAGCATCATATACTAGCTTCAAACACTTAGTTTGAACGATATCTATTTCGTCCTTCCACTTCAATGAGCCAAAAGAACAAAGCGCCACAGTATTACAACCCAGAGCTGGAAGAAGAGGAAGACGACGAGTCTGAAGGATAAGAACTCGAACAACAAGCACCAGATTGCGGACCGTGCGGAGTGCCAGAAGGCTACGAAGAGTAAGGGGAAGTCGACCCAGACGCCGAACAGGACTACGGAGAAATTGAAGACAACTGAAGTGAGGTCAATTACATTTGCTATATCATGTATGTACACAAATGGGATGAACTGGGCTTGGAATTAGTAGGGTCAAGTATTTTGTATCGCTGTTTAAAACCGAACCACCATCACTTTCTCACTAAAGAAGACACGTAACAGTCCAGAAGATTACGTCTGCTTTATTTTATGTGTTCCACTTGAGTCTGCGAGACCATGGCATAAAAGAGAATTTGTTTATATTGTGCTGAAAAGGTCGTTTGGCTAGAATAGTAAACCTACTTTGCAATTGTACATCGCCAAGAAAAATAATATGCTATGAAAAGGAAGATAATCGCGTCAAAAGAACTTCGTGCCCGAATTTACAAAAATAATGCAAACCGACAAAAACGAATCACGTTATCATAAATTATTAAACGAAGAAAAGCTCCATTTCCGATACCACAGAACTGGGTCAAGTGGTGAATTCACACTACTTGATATAAACTATTTTATTTTGGTATCGCTGTTTTGGCGTGCTCTCTCAACTTTCAAGCCACTGTGTCGATAATTTAATTTGTTAATTCAAATTGCAGTTTTAAAACAGCATCATATACTACCTTCAAACACTTAGTTTGAATGATATCTATTTCGTCCTTCCACTTCAATGAGTCAGAAGAACAAAGCGCCACAGTATTACAACCCAGAGCTGGAAGAAGAGGAAGACGACGAGTCTGAAGGATAAGAACTCGAACAACAAGCACCAGATTGCGGACCGTGCGGAGTGCCAGAAGGCTACGAAGAGTAAGGGGAAGTCGACCCAGACGCCGAATAGGACTACGGAGAAATTGAAGACAACTGAAGTGAGGTCTGTTACATTTACTATATCACATATGCGCACAAATGGGATGAACTGGGCTTGGAATTAGCAGGGTCAAGTATTTTGTATCGCTGTTTAAAACCGAACCACCATCACGTTCTCACTAAAGAAGACACGGAGCAGCCCAGATGATTAAATCTGCTATATTTTATGTGTTCCACTTGAATCTGCGAGACCATGGCGTCATAGAGAGTTTGTATATATTGTGTTAAAATGGTCGTTTGACAGGAGAAGTAAACCTATTTTACAATTGTACATCGCCAAGAAAATTAATATACTATGAAAAGGTAGATAATCGCGTCAAAAGAACTTCGTGCCCGAATTTACAAATGCTAAATGTAAAATTGGGTTAAATTTTAAAGAAATACATTGTGAATTATGTCAAAAACAAAATTTCGATTATACATTTTAGATTTAGAATTTTTATAAGATGACTTTAGATTATTTGTAATGATTAAGTTAATGTCAAATTGTAATTAGGTGTTGCAAATAATTTTAACCAAAATGCAAGGATTAATCGCATGCTAACATATTTTGATCTATTCTCCTATCTGGATCTCCCAGATTTATGTATAATTGTATATCATTTATATTATAACACATTTGCTGAGATTTAATATTAACCACTCCATTCAATGAAACTTCAAATCGTCCCACGAACGTTGGATGAGTAGTAATAATTGTCTCCTTCAATAAAAATAACCACAAAACATATTTTTTATGGGAATGGAACAATAACGTTTAAATCTGGTTTGAAGATAACGTTTGATTTTGAAGACGATTCACAAACAGGTCCTGGTTCATGTACATTTCCAAATGGTGATTAATTTGGCGGTTATTTTAAGAATTGTTTGTTTAACGGGAAAGGCACCTATTCTTTTGCGAATGGGGATAAGTACACTGGTACCTGGGTAGACAACGAGCTAAGCCAGGGCACTGCGGTGTATGCTAATGAGGTAAAATACGTCGGCTCATTTGAAAATGGCAAGAGAAGTGGTCAAGCATCTTTAACATACAAAAAGAACATATTTAGGGGTTTGTTTGAGGACGATTTAGTCGTCGGTGGTCTTGTATAGTACCGAAACGGTGAGTAGTACTCAGTTTTCGACGCTAATCCGTATATAATCGATATTTTAATCAATTAAAATTAAATTTATTCAAATGAGAAGGTTATAAAAACGAAGACGCTCTTGCAAGGTGCAAAGTACGAGCGGAAGCAGCTTGAAATATTTGTGATTGAGGGCTGGTTCGTGAATAGTAAATTACAAGGCACTGGTTATTGCATCTGGCTCAGCGGAGATTACTACATTGGAACATTTACGAATAATGTTCCGAACGGGACTGGTTTCTTCAAATCAGCGTCTTATAAGTATTATGGCAGTATAAAGATGGAGAAGTATGAGGGCGAGGGCAAGATGATCTACGCCAACGGCAACATGTACGAGGGCTTCTGGGAGAACAACGTTTAAGAAGGTGTTGGCTGCATAACCACTGTGAATGAGAACACCTTCGAGGGCTTATTCAAGAAGGGTAAAATTGTATCTGGATTAATTACGTTCGTAAACGGTGATAAATACACCGTTTTAAAAGCTAACTGCCATTTTATAGACTCCTTCATTGAAAAGTTAATGCAAAAGGTATTCTTTGATTAATCACTTCTATCAGCATCAGATTTGCAAAAAATATTCAAAGGGTAGCTCTCAATTGTGGATGATGAGGAGCAATCCATGAAAACGACCATTTAAACGGTCAATTCAATTAAGAAAATGGAGTTTGGAACGGTTAATTACGCGAACGGTGACGTCTACTCCGGTAACTGGGCGAACGGAATGCGAAACGGAACCGGAAAACAAATATTTTCAAATGGTGACGAATACGAAGGGGAGTGGATGAACGATTAATATCACGGACTTGGTGTGCTTACATTTGCTGATGGCAGTTAGTACTCGGGTACATTCGTGAACAATTTGTACAGTGAAGGAGTGTTGTTTTGCACAGATAGGTGCTGTTACTCTGGACCCTTTATGAACGGAAGAGAGCACGGCCTTGGGCAAAAAACGTGGCCGAATTAAACAATTTTGAAAGGAAACTTCAAAAACGGAAGGGTTTCGGGCGCGTGCACGATCAAGTTCATAGAGGGGAGCGTTTTCTTCGGAATCTGCGAAGAAAATCGTCAACTGAGCGGAACATTCACCTACCCAGACGGAACGAAAACAATTTTAAACGATAATATTGACGACGGATTCGAGCGTGTGTCCGATATACAGTTCATGAACTAGGTTATTGACAAATTATAGAATAATATATTTAACAAAAAATATGTGCTTAAAAGGGTTGAAACGAGGAATCAAATTCAGGAGGGGTGGTTTAAAGATGATAAACTGGAGGACTTCGGGTTCACTTATTAAAAACACAATTTCACATACGTTGGAATGTATAAAAATGGACTATGCAACGGAAAAGGGAAGCAAACATGGAGCAGCGGGGACTCGTACGAAGGAGACTTCGAAAATGACACACTGCACGGAAATGGAGTGTTTACAAACGCAGACTTCAACAACAAAATAATAGGAACATTCAATAACGGGCTGTTTTAGGAAGGAATTGTGGAATTCGCAAACGGAAAGAAAGTTAAAGTCAAAAGGAGCGAAAACAAACAAATGGGGCACCAAATCGCCGAAAAACTTATGAACACGAAAGAATTCAACATAAAGTCCTTGACAGAAGAAGAAAAAGAATTAGTTGAAGAAGAATGAGATTTATTTTTTTGAATCTATTTCGTTATTGTAGGTATTGATCATATTCCCAATCAAATAATTGAGCTACCCCTTGTTGAAGGTCCAGTCTAGTCGAACAAGTCAATCATCGACTATAACGATAATAGAAAAATGAGTTCATTAATGTAATAATAAATAGTATCAGAATGCATATAAATGTGAATAAATAAATGTTTAATGTTACCGGAACGAATTACTTCGAGCCTGCTAGCTGTGCGGATGGAGTGGATTAATAATC
Organism: Hexamita inflata; assembly: GCA_963988835.1. Taxonomy (NCBI): domain Eukaryota; phylum Fornicata; order Diplomonadida; family Hexamitidae; genus Hexamita; species Hexamita inflata. Next base: position 20,045 of record CAXDID010001045.1, read on the forward strand.
GAGATAGTACCTTCCTCTATTTCTATTCGGGTGCGAATTCAACGGTGATGTGTCCTGCACCAAGTTGTATTGAAGATTCAACCAAGTCAAACCAGTTAATCCCCTCAGCAACTCAACACTAACCACTTTGTTCTAATAAAGAATCAATTCTCTAAGTCCCGTAGTTCCCCTCAGCGGTTCCACGTTATTGATCAAATAATCTTTCAAGTTCACATAATTTAGCTGCCCCATTTTCTCCACTCCGTTTATCCTCTTCAACTCACAATGTTAAACATATATATATATATATATATATATATAAATTTATATATTGGTATTTCTTAATAAACGGATCATCTTTTGCTTCGTTTAAAATATCAATAGTCGCTTGTTTACTGTTCTGAATTTAAGTAGAGAGCTGTTAAACGGAGGTGGAAAAGTTCGTGGAGCGGTGGTAATTCTCAAGGTCCTGAGTATTAGGTGTGTTTTGAGGGGAGACGAAGGAATAATTGAAATGTGGAAGGGATTTAATGGAGGGGAAATCAGTGATGAAGTTTTATTCTGCCGAAAACTAATTAATATTGGATAATGCTGAAACGGGCTGGACATTTATTTGTTGTTGTTCAAATTCAAGGAGGTAGTCGGTGAACATGAAGTGTGTTATCTCCTGGTCGTTGTCTACAACCAGTTTCCCGTTTTCAACTTGAGAAGAGTATCGCTTCGTCATCTTGATCATGTAGTCACTTTCTGGTTTCTTGGCGAACTCCTATTTCATCAACTATTCCGCTTCACCAGAGTCGTTCAAGAGATTACTTAAACCGATTAATACCGCATTTATTTAGAATTAATTCTATATGACGCAACATCACACAATTGTTGCCTGACATGTTAAGTACTTCATTTATTGAGCCATAGTAAAAGTGATAAATAGAAGGTATTAAAACTGGTATTAATTCCATTCAATCTAAAAGGAATGAATTAATTATATTTTACCAATTAACTATATTTATATATTATTAATTTATATTCAATTATTTTACCGCTTCAATGCCAAAGTTTAACCGCATTCACTTGACTGAAGAAGAGAAGTAAGAATTACTTAATAAGAGCATCATACAGGACAATTTCAACGATGAATAACTATCTGAAATTTAAATACAACAAGATAGTTATAGATGCTGGAAAAAGATGAAAAATAATGAAAAGAACTTCTTGAATTGCAAACCTTGCGGACGCTCAACTGCGCTAACTTATTCGACTCAAAACATTATTTCTCACATACTTTGATAATTATAAAAGCAAATTTCAATTCATCTGAGCTAAAATATAAAATAGAATGCTGGTATGGAGACTTGCACTGGAACTTTCGGAATACATTATTTCAAGTTAGTGGTTGGTTCTAACAACTGTAAACTCCAGTCCAGGTCTACTGAAGAGAACTTCCTAAATCTAACAACTTCCTAAAATATTTTAAACATTTCAACAATTATTGTACTATTGAAGTGCTGTACGTAACGACCATTAAATGGATCTATCCTTATAATATAATTATATAAAAGCGGTATTAATCGGTTTAAGTATAGGTACATCTCGAAGAGAGCTGGAGCTGGTATTTGTTGTGGAGTAAGGTGTAAATTGCGTTCATTACTTTATCGTGGGTGATTATAATCGTTTTACTGCGTTGTTCTTGATATTAGTCCATTAACTTCTGAGCAGCTTCTACTGTGCCAGCATTAGCACCGAGGTAATTTCTGTAATCACTTAACGGGGCGTTCCTTTATTTATAGCAAAACTACACCCATTATAAATTCATATGTTTCATATTTGCTATCAATTCCAGATCATTAAGAATAAAATTATCGTTTAATTACAATTCCTTTACACTTAGATCTTTAATCGGTTCACAAAATAGTATTTTATTGTTTGATAAATTCAGACACTAAAGCTTATTTAATTCTTTCAGGCTGTCAATTCGATAAATGTCATTAGAAGATACGTTCAGGCGAATTAAATTAACAAGGGCACCTAATTCAGAGATATCACGAATGGCATTCCCAAAAAGATCTAAATCCGTTAGTTATTCCATCTGATAGATATTTGTTATAAGCGATAATTTTGAGTTTCTAACTGCTAACACTTTAACGTAGATTGGAGCTCTATCGAAAATGATATTCTTGCAGTTCTCAACCCTAATTTTACTAATTTTTTTTAACATCGGCAAACAAAAGATTCATTACTTCGTTGTCATTATTAATCGTGATTACGCCGTTAATCATTTTATCTTGGTACTTCTTGAGCATCGCATCATTGTTTTAATTATACTCTTTGCCAATCTTTAGGTCAGTTATTTAACTTTAACTTAGTCCTGAGTAAGCGTAGTCTTAGTCTTCAAGTTTGTTTTATTCTCCTGACCAGCTCTACTAACAGTTTTTATGTGTCATGATGCTAGATAAATCCTGTATTTTGTTCCTCTATGTTCTTAGATCAGTAAGCAACTCAAATGTTTTACAGATTTCAACCGAAATAATTGAGTTGAAGGAAATATCGAGGCTAACTATGTTCTTCATCTTGGCAAGGCATTAAATCGTATTAATCTTGTTGTGGCTAACATTGAGTACTTTGATATTGACTAGATTCTCCAGTTTTGCGATTTAACTTACATGATTGAAGCTTATGTCCAGATTTTCGAGCTAGGTCAACTATTAGAGGCAATCAACCTGTTTAATCCTATTTTGGTTCAAATCCAGTGATTTGAGTTGTTTTAATTCACTTAGTTTCTCAATATTCTCGAGTCTGTTCATTGAGAGGTCCAAATACATTAATTCCTTCATTTATTTAATTATTTCAAAACAATCATCGGTCAGTGCGTTTAGTCCCAGGTTCAACTCCCGCAGGTGCATCTTTTCAATTCCAACTATTTTCTTTGTCGTTAAATAGCAATTGTTGACTGTCAATGATTTAATGTTATTCGGAACCACTCCAAAACTTATGTTAATGCAGTTTGTAAGAATCAGTTCATTCAGGTTCAAATATTAACAAAAGCGGATGCTCTCCAAATCGTTTTCAAATATTCTTAATTAATTATTAGTGATCTGATTTATGAACTTAGAAGTGTATTTTGTGTCTTAAATGAAATCCGCATTTTGTTTGCGACTGTTTTCAAAAGTGGTTTATAATTATTTTAATTATTCTTTTGGACAAATATGGTTGAAGTATTTGTTATAAATTTCAGTTTGTGGAGCTGATTGGGGACCAATAAAGTTGAATTCGAAATTTGGGAGCTATTTGAGGATTTCCATATCGTGAATGTGATTGTTATCTATTAATACGTGCTATAGGGTTTTTATGGATAAAAGTGGAGTTATGAAGAGCAAATTGTTGTTGGAAAGATTCAAGTACTACAAAGAGGATATATTTTAAATGCCCTCAATGCTAATTAGGGCCGAATTTGTGATTGAAAGCTCTTTTAGGTGCGTTGGAGTTTACTCAAAAGAGATGTTACAACAGCGGTTGAAACTAACGGACTCAAGGCGCAAATAATCTGTGAAGGCAAAGTGAGTTACTTCCTAATCATTTTCTATTACTAATTTACCATTGTTAACTTAAGAAGCGTATCTCTTTGCCATCAGGATAATGTACTCGCTTACCAGCTTCTTATCAAGCTATTCATATACTGTAATTTAGTCTTCACCATATTCACTATTTAAATACGCATGCATCTCAAAATGCGCTTTAGTTGCTTTTTATTACGGAGTGAGCCACTTCACGTCGAAGTTCGGGTGGTCGATAAGCGGCAGCGAGTCCACGATGTAGCTGTTCGTCGCATCGAACTCCACCAAGCTTGGAAGCTGCGATACCTGCGATACCTCGATTATCTGGGTGTTTTAAAGTATCAAAGTCTTCAACTGTTTGTGGACCACGATCTCGCGCATGCTGTATACCGGGTTCCCGCTCACGTCCAGGTACTCCAGGCAGCGCACGTTCACCAGGCCCTTCAGGCTCAGGAGGTTGCAGGACCAGATGGTCAGGTGCTTCACGTTCAAGGGCACCAGGTCTATCTTCGTATGCAGGATGTTCTCGATCCAGATCTTCTCCTGCTTTTGGATACCAGGGTCCATCAGCTATTAGATGTAGGTTATCTTGACGTAGTTGTCCGACTTCGCCATCATTTTTGTTGGAGTGGAGTGTTTTTTCATTAATTTATTAAATAAATTGAAGTAAATGAAAACCTAAATACGTAATAACTTATAAAAGGCGCTTTTATTAATTTTAGTAACAGTTATAACTTTTAAGTACTGTGGTTTTCAATAACTAATAGAAATTGGCATATAAGAGGGTCCATTTTAACTTATAAAAACCCTCTCCAAAATAGCTCATAGCCCTGAGGTACAGGTATTTTACAGTTTAAACTTTGGTCATTTTGTAAATTTATATTTTCATGATGAAAAAAGTGGTATCATTTGAACACTTTACTAATTACATATTATTATATAACTATTCACTACGATAACACTCAACATCCACTCTACGTTTGACTTATCACAGAAGCACAATTTGTAATTATAACATTATTTATTGTGTTTATTCCATCTGTATACACTTAATTCGTTGTGAAAGTAGTTGCTCCGAAATATCCTTGAATTATTCCAGCATATAGTTGATACCCTGTAACCATAATCTATATTTATGTTGCATATGAATTTTTTATTGTCGCAGGTTAATTTACAATATATGCAATTAAGCCTCCACAATCTGCTGCATGCGTTAAACTAAGTGCTGATAAATTTAAGTATAAGGCACAACTATCTATCATAATTATATTTCCCCCAAATGTCCAAGCAGATAAACCTCCAGCACTAACAACATTAGATTATCCAGCAGCTTAAATGATAGAATTATTTACAATTATTTATTAAACAATTGCTTATATGATAAAATAATCTCCAATTAGTCCACTTGACAGAGACCAATCTTTATTACTATTAGAATATATTGACATGTTAAAAACATTACATTATTGAATACTAATGTGATTATAAGCTAATGCAATTACACTCGCACTAAAAGAATCTCCTAAGTTACTAGTAGTGTTCAAATATGAAGAACTAGTTATTACTTTAGATACTGAACCACCTTTTATTACACCCGCTATTAGTCCAACTAAATACTAAGATTATACTCTTGAATTCTGAACTGTTACATTATATATGTTTGAATCAATTGCACACAACTATCCTGATAAGGCGCCCACACAATCTCCATTATTTTATGACATAAATAATTGAATCATAGCATTCATTATATTTGCTGAAATACCAGCTGAATAACCAATAACTCCACTATTGTTGTAAATACCTTTTTATAAAGTAATATATGATATTACATCGTTAACTTATAATGTACCATTTATGAATCCTATTATCCCATACATTACAAATTATGAATCATAATCTGCAGTTTAGTTTATTGTTATGCATATATACTAAATTTAACACAAACTAGAATTTAAATTTCCTAAAATTTGGCCAGAATAGAGCACAAACGCTGTTTACCAGCTTTCGTATGAGTTGTATTAAATGTCGCTAATAGATGTCGTAGAACTGTTTTGGTACGCAATAAAACCTCCGAATGCAAAATATGTTGTCAATGTAGTCGTAATAGCGCTGATGAGATTGTGGCTGTTACTGCTTCCGATACTAACTGAAAGGTGCAGAAGCGATAAAATACTTGAATTGACGTACGAAATCAAAAATGATGATAGATTACCACACGTGAACACTTGCGGCTGTATATTTATATAATTCAAAGATACGTTGCTTTCTGATCTCACAATAGTTGCACAAAGTGCGATTGTATTTGTGCTCTGGTAGCTTCCGAGTATTTGATATCCTTTCACAGTCAACTTCCCTGTAACCTAATATATAAGAGTTATGATGCCCTATGACGTTGATTCTATGGTCAGGTTTAGTAGCAAATTTTAGATGCTAGTGATGACAGCTTGTTACTGTAAAACACTCAGAACAACGCCAGCATTAACAGTCACTTGAGTTCCTGGTTTAGAAATGAAACTAACTTGTTTAATTTACAAAGAAGAGTCCTGTGATAGTATGGACCCGGTTCCGTAATTGATATCATCTAGTTATATTTTGATATTTAGGAATGTGTTTTGAGTTTTAAACAAAGTGAAACTAACTGCTATGGACTATACTTCTATTAACGCGTTTTAAATTACTAAGGTGTCAAATGCAAAACCAGAAGTGAAATCAGAATTTGTTAAAGTTTTAGTAATTGAAGTTAAATCGAATATTTTGAAAGTGTAAAGTTATTGCTAGCACGAGAACCAAAGCTCTTATTCAACAGTGTTCATAACAATGCTTGTTACAAACGCGAGAGAATCTTACAACTATTTAATTGATTAGTTCTGTTAAGTGATGTTGTCAGCTAGTCTCTGATCTAAAAGAGAAAAGTTCGAAAGCACATATTACTAAATAGAATTGTTAATTGTGGCCATAGTGCTATTCATTAGACTATTTTGGCTATTCATGCTATTGTTCAAGAAAACTATTGAATTATTAAGAAGATCATCAGTACTATTTAGTTATGTGTACATAATATTAATTTTATTATTAAACTGTTAAGAACTAGCGTTAATTTGTTATTATAGATTATCATTATTATTTTATATTTCAGATTATAATATAGAAATGTTATTGAATATTTGATTATCAAGTGTTTTGCCAGTTTATTGTAATTATGATCTCAATGCAGAAATATTATTTAAAAGATGAATCTCAGATTGATTATAATTATATTATAATTAATACTGTGTTAAATTATGTTCGGTCTCGATACTGTAATTTAAGTTAGATAATATTTATGTTATATTGTCCATCTAAAGTTGAATAGTCTAAATAAATTCCGATTACTCCAACAAATATGTAAGAGTTAACAATATCCCAACGCATTCTGAACTGTTTAAAAGGAAACCGTGTTTGCAAACGCATTGTTAACTGTTGTATTCAAATGGATCTTCACAAATATATGATGTATTTTACGACACATACATGCCGTATATTAGATTATCAATGCAAATTCCGTATACATTATATAAGTCACCACCACATATATATTTACATTTTAGTTATATTGGTGTAGAAAAGACTAACAGTGTACCTTCAGCTGTACTAAATTCAGTATTTGTACAAATATATACGTCATTAGCTGAAATTTATTGCGAAATAGTAACGATTTAGACTACTAGCGCTTGATTTGAGTCAAAATTATTGTATCCAGATATGTTAATATTCGCAAGTGTAAACGATGAAATTTATTAAGATATATTAAATGCCAAGCCAGCGGAATATACACCAATAAATCTATGTTAGATAGAAGTATTTTGTAAATTAATTGTAAGAACTGAATTATATATAATACCAGATAATAATTTTCCAGAAGCAATAAATATCATTGTTGAACTTTCTATATATAAATTACATTATAAACACACTAAAGAACCTTTGTACAAAGTATGAGTGACAGAAATATTTATTGTGGACTGTAATATTTCTTATTGATCATGAATAAATCCAAATACTGCAAAATTATTATCAATATTTACAGATGATGTGATAACAGATGAGATGATTTTTTCAGAACTTTAAAATATATTACCTTATTTGCCGGATAGTTTATTCTGCATTGATATACTATTATTAACAAATATTTTATTAATTTGTAAAATTTTCTGACAATATGTATATTCTTGCTGATTTAACACGATATTATGTGTGCAACTATTAATTTGTACATTATTCAAAGCTCTGTTCAATATTAATATAGAAGAAAATAACATAATTATATTTAAACATTTATTCACAATATAGAATCATTTTAGAAATCATTTTCTAGTAAGATCCGCTGGACACAGTATGAGTTTGGTCGAGAAATTTTAAAACAAGAAAGATGTCTGAATTGAAAGGCCGGCGATGTCACGTTATAAAATAATAATTTGAAATTCCAGATTTGGAAACTCGTGTTCTGATTCAGTCCGTTGCATAACAATTTTATGAATTCTTGAAATAATGTTGAATAATGCAAACCCAATCAGAGGCTGGTGGAAATGGAGGGAACCGAGCTCTTTCAGATTTATGATTTAATTCTCCAGAAATATTACGGCGGCCACAATCCCAGTTCGAGATAACCGCTTGCGGTTTGAAATCATTTCCAAATATAGTCGATCCATGTCTGAGTGGTTCAAATACCAGGTGCTATTTATGGGCTAAATGGCATCATAGTTCTCAAAGTAGATGAACATGGATGCGTCATATAGATTCAGAGAATACAGGAAACAGATCCGTATTTACAGCCCGGAGTTTGGGCTAGAGAATAGTACGCAAGCGAATAACGCTGCGATTGTGAATTCCATGAACACATAGTGATGTAATGCAGGATCGTCTAGTAAGATCCGCTGGACACAGTATGAGTTTGGTCGAGAAACATCTTTCTTGTTTTAAAATTTCTCGACCAAACTCATACTGTGTCCAGCGGATCTTACTAGAAAATGATTTCTAAAATGATTCTATATTGTGAATAAATGTTTAAATATAATTATGTTATTTTCTTCTATATTAATATTGAACAGAGCTTTGAATAATGTACAAATTAATAGTTGCACACATAATATCGTGTTAAATCAGCAAGAATATACATATTGTCAGAAAATTTTACAAATTAATAAAATATTTGTTAATAATAGTATATCAATGCAGAATAAACTATCCGGCAAATAAGGTAATATATTTTAAAGTTCTGAAAAAATCATCTCATCTGTTATCACATCATCTGTAAATATTGATAATAATTTTGCAGTATTTGGATTTATTCATGATCAATAAGAAATATTACAGTCCACAATAAATATTTCTGTCACTCATACTTTGTACAAAGGTTCTTTAGTGTGTTTATAATGTAATTTATATATAGAAAGTTCAACAATGATATTTATTGCTTCTGGAAAATTATTATCTGGTATTATATATAATTCAGTTCTTACAATTAATTTACAAAATACTTCTATCTAACATAGATTTATTGGTGTATATTCCGCTGGCTTGGTATTTAATATATCTTAATAAATTTCATCGTTTACACTTGCGAATATTAACATATCTGGATACAATAATTTTGACTCAAATCAAGCGCTAGTAGTCTAAATCGTTACTATTTCGCAATAAATTTCAGCTAATGACGTATATATTTGTACAAATACTGAATTTAGTACAGCTGAAGGTACACTGTTAGTCTTTTCTACACCAATATAACTAAAATGTAAATATATATGTGGTGGTGACTTATATAATGTATACGGAATTTGCATTGATAATCTAATATACGGCATGTATGTGTCGTAAAATACATCATATATTTGTGAAGATCCATTTGAATACAACAGTTAACAATGCGTTTGCAAACACGGTTTCCTTTTAAACAGTTCAGAATGCGTTGGGATATTGTTAACTCTTACATATTTGTTGGAGTAATCGGAATTTATTTAGACTATTCAACTTTAGATGGACAATATAACATAAATATTATCTAACTTAAATTACAGTATCGAGACCGAACATAATTTAACACAGTATTAATTATAATATAATTATAATCAATCTGAGATTCATCTTTTAAATAATATTTCTGCATTGAGATCATAATTACAATAAACTGGCAAAACACTTGATAATCAAATATTCAATAACATTTCTATATTATAATCTGAAATATAAAATAATAATGATAATCTATAATAACAAATTAACGCTAGTTCTTAACAGTTTAATAATAAAATTAATATTATGTACACATAACTAAATAGTACTGATGATCTTCTTAATAATTCAATAGTTTTCTTGAACAATAGCATGAATAGCCAAAATAGTCTAATGAATAGCACTATGGCCACAATTAACAATTCTATTTAGTAATATGTGCTTTCGAACTTTTCTCTTTTAGATCAGAGACTAGCTGACAACATCACTTAACAGAACTAATCAATTAAATAGTTGTAAGATTCTCTCGCGTTTGTAACAAGCATTGTTATGAACACTGTTGAATAAGAGCTTTGGTTCTCGTGCTAGCAATAACTTTACACTTTCAAAATATTCGATTTAACTTCAATTACTAAAACTTTAACAAATTCTGATTTCACTTCTGGTTTTGCATTTGACACCTTAGTAATTTAAAACGCGTTAATAGAAGTATAGTCCATAGCAGTTAGTTTCACTTTGTTTAAAACTCAAAACACATTCCTAAATATCAAAATATAACTAGATGATATCAATTACGGAACCGGGTCCATACTATCACAGGACTCTTCTTTGTAAATTAAACAAGTTAGTTTCATTTCTAAACCAGGAACTCAAGTGACTGTTAATGCTGGCGTTGTTCTGAGTGTTTTACAGTAACAAGCTGTCATCACTAGCATCTAAAATTTGCTACTAAACCTGACCATAGAATCAACGTCATAGGGCATCATAACTCTTATATATTAGGTTACAGGGAAGTTGACTGTGAAAGGATATCAAATACTCGGAAGCTACCAGAGCACAAATACAATCGCACTTTGTGCAACTATTGTGAGATCAGAAAGCAACGTATCTTTGAATTATATAAATATACAGCCGCAAGTGTTCACGTGTGGTAATCTATCATCATTTTTGATTTCGTACGTCAATTCAAGTATTTTATCGCTTCTGCACCTTTCAGTTAGTATCGGAAGCAGTAACAGCCACAATCTCATCAGCGCTATTACGACTACATTGACAACATATTTTGCATTCGGAGGTTTTATTGCGTACCAAAACAGTTCTACGACATCTATTAGCGACATTTAATACAACTCATACGAAAGCTGGTAAACAGCGTTTGTGCTCTATTCTGGCCAAATTTTAGGATTTAACAATATTAGTAACATTACTGTCAGTTCTATTTGTCTTAATACAATATAGATTTCCAATAATCAATCGTATTTTTATATGTTTGGAATAATTGGATATGCAAATGGTGAATACAATATTTAACATATATCTGTATATTATTAATTGAAAAAAGGTACATATGACGATGTTGGTATAATTGGTTTTATTAACGGTACAAAAGCATAATTTAATAATATTTATATTTCAATATAAATTTCCAAAAATTATGGAAATATATGTGGTACATTAGCAAGTATGTTGTAAACCGACATTTAATCAATATATAATATTACTATTGATTAATCGTGTATTTCTGCTTCAATATTGGTTGGTTTAATTGCTGCTATGTTATGTAACTGCTCATTATATTTTGTTACAATATAATAGTCTCAAGTTAATGGAACAGGATATAATGTAAATTCATATTCAGCTGGAATATTTTCAGCAACTTAAGGTCATATATCAGTATTAAAATGTTATATAGATAATATAGTTGTTATTGCATATAGCAATTTCACATGGTCCTTATCTGGTGGTATATTCGGAGATATATATAATACAACAACAGAAATTCAATAAATAAGATTATAAAATACAACTATTTCAGCATCAGGTAATGTGTATAGTTAAGTATGTTCAAGCGGTTTAACCGCTTATTAGTTTAATAGTAAGTAAGAAGTATTTGATGTTTAAGTAATTCAATCAAATGTGTCAGTTAATACAGCAACTGCTGAGGCCTATTGTGGTGGATTTGCAGCTTATTTATTAGGACAAACTATAACAATATCGAATTCGCTAATTAGAAATATATACATTCAAATCACTGGTTATAAGGTATTTTAAGGAATCGTTTTGGGAATAATGGGAGTAGTATCGTTTTCTGCAAATTAAGTTATGACTGAAGGAATAAATTCAATAAATGGTGTTATTGTTGCTAATTGTGCAAATATTATAAATTAGAATGGTTGTTGATATGAATTTATTAATAAATACTTTCTATATCATATTATTTCAATATTATATTAAATTCTATCATTATTATGATATTTTATATAGGTAATTATCTTCTTTGCAAATTTATCTAAATATACTAATTTGATTTGAAGAACAACAGTAAGTAAGTTAGCCCAGTATTATCAATGTACAATTATATACCCATCATGACTCTATTTGCACATGCTAACCTTACCAAAGAGAACGCAGTTAAAAACCTCTAAAACCTCTTTGTAAACATACTGGGATATACGAGGTTTAATTGTCAGAGAAAATACGCTCATAACTCCAGTAATAGTGAGAATTAATTGATTTCCTTCTATAACTACTAATATTAGATATTTAACCACACTATGTTAAATTTTAATGTTGTAAACTTCTCACTTCAAATTGGACTTTAGAAATAAAATAAGAAAATATTCTTTTCAAATCAAGTTGTGTTTGTGCGCTGCATAAAATGAAAATATAATGTTCAAAGCAAGCATGAGGAGACTTTTGAATATTTTAAATTTAGATAAATTTGTAAAGTTGAATTTATGATCTTCTTTCAACAAGTGATAAATATTGAACTACTTCACGTTCAAAAGATTGAATATGACATCCACAAAGAATAGTCATCATGTAGTTTTCACTGTGATCAATGAATCCAGTTTTTATAGTTCATAAAGAGATTGATATTGGGATCGACTAAGTAGAAAAACGGATCGTCGAGTTCAATCTTCTAGCATACTCGTGGAAATCAGCAATTCGTCACATTTCCAAATAATTTAACGAATTTATCTAAAACTGAAGTAAAACTGAAAAACGATGTCCAGATGAACAAAAGTTCGAAATTTTCAAAATATGGAACAATAAAGTCTTGAAAGGTGTTCGATTCAGATTCACATTCTAATGAAATCAATTCTACTCAGTTCGCTAGCTGGTAGCTTTCATATTTTATGATTCCACGTTCGTAACTTATCATGTAAATTTATTTTCGGGGTTTTTGTTGGAATTGTTTTGGTTAGCACCATTCAGAGTTACAGGATAGACTTCAGCGTAATTGAAGCGAGTGTAACAAATAATTCTATTTGCAGAAAAGAAAATATATTGGAATACTAATTCCACTCCGAACTTGAAAAAGTTAGAAGCCTTAACAAGACCTCTCAATTAAAATTATATGTAGGGCCCTACTCAGTTTATTCGCACATCATTTAAATTGATCTAGCTCATTTTTAACAACCTTAACAAACAAAATTAGATTTGAAGAATAACATATTGTATTTTGAAGATTATAAAATCAAATTATATAATATTATATATTAATTTTTCTTTTTGATGTGAAATATATTACTGAAATTAAAAATATATAATAACACATATTAAAATATTATAAATGAATTTCAAGTGAATTTCAAGTGAATCATTAACTCTTATGAACCCTGATATGCAAAATTTTGCCTATATTTGATATATTATAAATGTTTATAATACTATTATTATATTACATACATGCTGTTAGGACTTTGGAGAAACAAATCTACCTCCACCAAACAATTTGAATTTCATTTCATATAATATTTTTAATAATATGTTAATTACATATAAATTAAGCTATTATAACATTACCACACCAATAACATGTTTCATACTGCCATATAATCTGAAAGTGTTCGAATATTAGTAAAAGCATCATAATGATCAGGTAAACTCAAATGCCACACGAGATTTAATTTTCAAAAGAACTGTAATCTTCAAGAGCCTTGTCATCACAACCACTAATACTCGTCTTCAAAAACACAAGGAAAGTAATTCAATAAATTTTTGTATGGTACGCTACAGTATCCTCTGTAACTTTTGAGTGATAATTTCTTCATTTATAACAATATTAAAAAATCAAAATCGGAAATTTACTCATTTTTTCGTTATTTTTTGGCCTTGCGTTTCAGATCCGCATGTGGGATATGAAAGCCGTTTTGCCTTGAGTCCTAAGTATCTGGAATTAGCATAATTTACAAAAATTATAGCAATCCAACGATGATTTCAATTTTTGACCACCCCCTCTGGGTCGAAAAGAGTTAACTCTTAAAAACTTCTCACTTCTCTTAAAAACTTCGGTAATAGATACCTACCTTAAACATTTGATTTTGGAAGCAGTCCACATTTTTCGACTTTTATTCCCTTATTATTTACACAGTAATATTTTTTGGTCTTTTTTGGATTCGGGAGGTGGCATTTAAGTGAAGTTGTGTATTTACACCAGATCGATATAATGAAGTACTAGATTTTTTAGTTTCACACTATTTCAAAATATTGTTTTTTAGGCATTTGTTGCAGTTCAACTACAAGTGAAGTATATCTGTAGCGTCTATATTTAATTGGTTATTAATGTTTGGCAATGCCACATTAGATTAAGAATTACTATTATAGACCTCGAGATATTTAGTAATTTTAGTGTTTTTGAATATTCACAAAATATATTTTCACGAGTATCATCATCCCCCATCAGATGGATTTTTCCGCTGATCCAGAAAATATTCATCTTTTTGCTTAGTTTTATGAACCATTAATTTTAGCACTTAAAATTATTGTTAATATTTCTACGGCTCCTCAAATATTGCAAATACTGATAAAAGTAATTTGTTGAATAGCCGAATAATTTTTATTGTAACGCTTCTCTAAATACTACCTATTCTAAATACAATTAATTATGGCTGAACAAAGTTAGGATCCTTCATATTTTTACCTAGCATTAAAAACTATAATTTTGTACTTCTAAAGTTCAAACATATTAAGATTAAATTTAATATCATATTTATATTCTATGTTATATAAATATGCTGCTTGAAAAATATTGCTCCACTACACAAAAATTTCAAATGAATTGATATTCCAATGTTGTCTCCTTTTAAGTGATGCCATCAATATGTTTCAATATGTTTAATATCAATATGTTTAATTAGTAATAAATTGATGAAATGAATGTCGCTGAACGTGTATGAATATTTTTAGGAATATCATAATCGAAAATTTATACTAATGTGAAAGAACATACAAAGAAGAGTAATTTGTACGATTATATAGTTATTATGTTGATATTATATTTACTAATCTTGCTAGTTAATATAAATGATAATAAAGCTTATTATGCTTGTAATAATACTGAATAATTTACTTTAAGCAGAAGTTGAAAAAAGTTAATATGATAATATAATATTCTTGTTTTGTTCTTAGTAATAATATTTATAATAATGAGTTGATAATATTATTTTATTATTTAATAAGATAAGAGTAATAAGTGTATGTAACTGAAGTGGATATAATAAATATTTTTAAATATATATATCCCACTCACTTAACTTTCGTTTATACTAGTTCGGTCTTCTGTACAGGAACTGTAAGTTCACGCGAATAATCATTAGTTTTAGACACACCTATGTACGTTAGGCGCACCTCCGCAACCAAGGCAACCAACGACTCGGGTACAAGCATCCAGGGGGCGTAACGCGGCTGCTTCGTGCAAGCCGATCTATTCGGGAATCCACCTGCGTCGTACCATCTGCGTTTCTAAGGAAGCAATGGAGCGGTTACCGCTTTCCAATCCTGAAGGCTCGATGATGGCATGCCCTTAGCCATACTGATCCTCGATGATGCCAGCTCAGCACTTTGAATCGGGGGATTTTACCTTCCGCAACCGATTTGGCCGAGCCGCATCTCAGCGAGTCGGATGCGGCGAGGAACGAGAAGCGCAACCGAATGAATCCATCATCGATCACACTAAACAAAGCTGGTATTTCAGCAATGCCTCTTCAGCTCTAACGTCGAAACGCCAAGCCTAATCGTTCAATATTTTTAAATTATGTTTTGGGTTACACAGTCTACAGAAATCATTTAAATCAAAACTAATCTCATTCAAAGTTCTTATTTATATAACTATACCTAAACGTTATATAAATTTGTACGAAACTAATTACAAAATTATGTCGTAACTAAGTTGCAGTATTGTTTATATAGTTCTTATACAAGTAATTATTTAAATATAAATCAGAGCTATATTACTCAAATTTGAGAGCCGAATATCCCTAAATAATATCCTTAAGTACAAATATTTCCGATGAGCGAAACTGAATCGAATTATTAAGAAATGATAATAAGAGGAAATATATATAGCGCGAAACCTGCTATATTACAAGAATTTTGTATATACTTATGGAATTTTTTTAAAGGAAATTTTGCTTACGATTGTGACTGTTTAGTTTCCCTCCAGTTTTTGAGCCAGTTTTGAGGTGGGAAATTAAGCGTAGTTTAAAATATTTGAAAAATATTTTCCTTTATTATAGCGATATATAAAACAAGTAAAATAACCACACTCTCTCGACTCCAATTTCGCATTATTTATAAAAACTATTACTGTTTATTTACCTATATATGTGCTATATTTTAAATTTCACACTCAATTATAATGAAAGCGGAATCATTATATATCTAATAACAATAGCTATTAAGAAATGAAATTCATGAGAATAATTAACCTTTTGACGTATTTTACTTCAATTTATAGTCATTTATACTATTAAATGAATATTATTAAACGTGAAATAATTATGTAATTAAATGGATTTATTGTAATGCCAATACTTCTATCAACTATTTCATCTAATAATTATAAAATGAAACGCGAAAATGCTCATTACAATGTAATTACTTAACAAATAGATGAATTAGATCGTTTAATATTTTGAATATTTTTTAATAATAAAATAACGCCCAAATAGATTATATTCAAAAATACAATCTGTTTTGCTATTCTAAATCCAAATTAAATATCATTATTTTTTGCGCCGAATTCACTTTGTTACTATTAAATATAACTTAACACTTTTAAAAGTATTGGTAATGACTAAAAGTTTTAATCATTATTATTTAACTCCTTAAAACCTCTCTCACTTCTGCCTCACCCAAATCACCGACAAAACGACCCCGACCACAACCGCCAACAGCGCCCCAATAACGGCCACGAACTGCATTTAGTCCCCCGATTACTCCATGACCGCGTTAACGATAAAATAATTCTCGTTGTCGTTCATGAACATTTTAGCCGATTCTTCGTCCGTTAATTTTTAGTCTTTTATAATAAATTGTTTTGATCTGGCTTTAAACGAACCCGTTTTCTTGTTGTCGATGAATTTAACTGACTCATTTATATTGGACACACAAAAGTTGATTGTTTTATTGTCTTTTGAAGCGGGAAGGGTGAACTCGAACCAGAAATAGGTCGTTTCCTCTGGGAATATGTGCAAAAGTAGCTCTGAATTATGAGAGGATTGGGCGTGATTAATGCAAAAGTCATTTTAAGCAACAAATTAAGTGAGACAGATCTCGGAGTAGTAGAAACGGAGGAAGGTGTGGTCGATGCACGAGCGGAGGACCTCGCTGAAGTAGCTCATCTCCTGCACCGGTATATTGGACGCAATGAACTGAATATAAAATTACGATTTGATAACCGACCTGTTCAGTGGCCACTCCTTGTCTAGAGTGAACGTGACCGTCTCCATGTGCTGAAAAACCGAGGCCTCAATCACCTTCGACATCTGAACGGTATCTGTTCCAAGTAAAACTAAAGTTAAATTCACCTGTTCGGAACCGGTGAATGAACAAGCAGACACCATAGCTGCGTGCATGTTCACAGTAGCGTGTAGTTCCTCGAGGTAAACTGGGAACGAGGTGAAGCAGTTTGATTACTAACCAAGTTTTTCGTACACGTCAACTGAGTACATTTGATTAATGCTGTCAATAACGGTGTGAACAACCAATTTTAACTTCACATCCCTATCCTGAATGAACTGGGTGAAGAATGAATCAACCTGGGCCTTGTCAGCAGGAAGGGTGTAATCGGTGTAATGCTAGCTGAAGAACTTCACACTTTGGTGCACGTAGGCGGTGGATGATACATAGCCATCAGGGTGATCAGGAGCTGGAAGAATCTTCACCACTTACCAATCGCCCTGAGTATCCTAGTATTACATCTCAATGGTAACAGAGCTGTCAATGTTGCACGTAAGAGGCACAATTGAAATATTGAAGAACTTCTCCTTTATATCATACTTAAACACCGGACTTTCCCAACACGCCGTTGAATCCAAAGTCATCATGGTTATCAACTACACCACGCTGTCAGTTTACAAACTTCCCAAATACCAAATGGTAAACGTAGCCTTCTTTTCAGCCAGAAGAGAGTTGAACTGAGCTGCATTCGCAAGCTTGAACGTGATTCTAACTTCACTTTAACCAAGATCAAGAGTGAATGTATCAGACATCGGCTACAACCCAGTAATCGGGAAATTCAACTGAGCATGCGCTGGATTTTAAGAGAATGAATCGCACTATTTAGACAATTTTTGTTACGGCTATAACACCAACTATAAAGTTAGCGTAGAATAATAACCTACAATTTTCTATGTTGGTAAAAAGCATTCTATTGCACTGCATTTTATCAATGTAATAAACAGCATTTGATGTGGAATACATATTATTAAATAATATACAGTTACATCAGCTAATATATTAATAAGATTGGTTATAATATTACTATTAATAAAACTATAAATAAATACTGTGCCGTCATAGTATAGCGGTAGTACAACCGGTTGTGGTCCGGTTAATCTGAGTTCGACTCTCGGTGTCGGCATATTTTTATATTTCATCATATTTCCAATATTATCATATAATGAAATTAATTTTAATAAGTTTATAATTGATTTGTTACATAACAGTTAATATATCGGCTCAGCCTACTAATAACTACTAACTACTGATGATAAGGTTACAGTTAAGTGAGTCATTATATATATATATATATATATATATATATATATATATTCCATGATTCATATCCCAAAGAATGCTATAAGATATATATCGGCTCACTCTTTTGGTACATCTCAAAAACATCCACTCAATAATCGATTACTTCAATCACAGGAACATTTTAATTAAATTACTAATAAACGTGCATATTTATATGTGTGTATATAAATATTTCTCTCATTCTACCAGCTCCTGGGCAACAATTCCGAGCTTTACGGCCCTTCTTTCGACTTCTTTACCAAGTTCAGGGTGGAATTTTCTGGCTTCATTGAGGAACCCGAGTTCCAAAAGATCTCTTGTAAGTTCGTGTTCCTCGAAGAAGAGCTTAATCTGCTTGTCTTTGTAAAGTAACAGATCGGCTTCGTCCCAAATGCCTTCAAAGTACTTGTGCTTCATGCAGTCAGCAGCTGAAGGACGTTATGAGGCGTCCATCTTCAACATCTGATTAATGAGCTCGATGGCTTCAGGTGAAGCGTTTGGAATCTTAGTTTTCAAGTCTATTGGAGCTTACTTTGGTTATTGCTCTACATACTGTTTGGCAGACATGTTATCGATTCTAGACAAGAATTCAGCTGATGGAGTACCAAGAACGTCCATAACTAAGTGAAGTTGGTTGATATAGTCACGACCTGGGAACAGTGGAGTTCTCAAGATCAATTCTGCAAAGATGCAACCGCAAGAAAAGATATCAATTGCCTAGCCATATTTTGGATCACCAAGAATGACTTCTGGAGCTCTGTACCAACGAGTAGACACGTATTCAGTCATCTTGGTGTCAGTTTGAGACATTTCAGATGTAAGACGCGCAAGTCCGAAATCACAAATCTGCAAAGCGCAGTCTGAGTTTAATAGTAAATTAGATGGCTTCAAATCTCTGTGTACAACACCAGCAGAATGGATATATGCGAGTCCTCTAAGTAATTAGTACATGAAAAATTGCATGTGTTCGTCACTTAATGACTAACGAGATGATATAATCTTGTACATATCTGTTTACATGAAACCGAAAACGACATACAGCTCATCTAAATTCTTTGTGTCTTCTGGAGCAATAAAATCTAGCATAGATGCAACATTTTCATGACTTAAAAATCTTAACAATGCTATTTCTCGCAATATACGTTTAGCATCTACTAAATGACCAAATACTTTCTCTAATTTTTTAATTGCAACATGTGAGCCATTACGAGAATCTGTTGCTTCTACAACAATACCATATGCTCCTTAACCTAGCATTTTAGATATTTTATAATAGTCAGGAACCGTAAAGTTCACACCTTTGACATTAGTTGTGGCATACGGCATTTTGTGAAGGGGAGTGGTATTTATTTATATAATAAATTTATATTTTTATTAGAATAGTCTAAAAATATCTTAAACATTGAAAGTGTATTTGTTATTGAGCAGTTTCATTCTGACTCATATATGCTGCTTTTGAATCAACAAATTCCGAAGATTATTATATATAAGAGCAAATACAAATTAACCAATATTGTTCATCACTTTTTCTCATAACTGAGATTAATGGCGTTACCGAACTTACCAACTAAAACAACTCTTAATTTGTCTAAGATTTTCTTTGTTTGATCAATTTCAGCTTCGAGTTTTGCCTTTTATCCTTCATAATATTCAACTCTTGTTCCAACAATTGTATCAAGATCAGTGGAATCTCCTTCAATGAAGCCTGTACCAATTTAGAGCATAGCACTGTCATCACAATCCATTAATCCTATGGAGGCAGATTCTAATTCATCCATATATTTGACTATTGAGTTAAGCTAAAATACGAGATTTTCATACTTCATATGATTTCTGGAGAATGCTGCGATTTGATATTGGTCGTCTTTGGTTACTTCAACAATCGGGGTGTTCTCTGGTAAAAGTGACATTATGTATAAAAATTAGAGTGGAATAACAAAATTATAAGTAAGTATTACAATTATACAAAGAAATATTATTTTCGCTTCATTCTTGAAAATATGAAAATAAACAAAATGTCCATAGGGGGTCTTTTAGAGGGATATTGAGGCTACTATTTAATATTTAGGTTACATGGTATATAATAAACAATTATTTGGTATTAATATTTTGACTCCACTCCAATAACAAAATATGATTATTGCATTGTTTTAGTATATTAGATCATTACACATTTAACAGTTTTAAATCAACAATGTTTACACTGTAATATTGAGTTTCTAATAACAGCTATTCGAAACTATAAATAAAAATGATTAAAATGCGTTTTCATCAAATATGATGTTGAGTAGAATCGACAATAATAAAATTTATGGTATGCTCTGATATAAATCGTTAACATTTGTTGTCAAAAGAATAACTAATTTTTACTAAAATTATGCAAGTATGAACTATTTAATTATCAGTTGAACTTGGGTTTCAATATTCAATTGCTTTTGAATATGTTCTCAAAAAGTAACACAAATATACACGTTATTGAGTTTAAAATTAATAGACAATAATAGAAGAATAGGTTTTACAATCTTGAATATTTTCATTAATCATATAATTAAATTTTCATAATATCTCGGTGGAGGAGTGGTCATTAATTTAAATAACTCAAAAGATAATAGAAAGCAAAATTTAAAAAGAAAAAGAAAAGTAATATCGTGTTGTTCAATTCTTCAGTACATATATCATATATATTGTGATTGAA
This sequence comes from Hexamita inflata, assembly GCA_963988835.1. Taxonomy (NCBI): domain Eukaryota; phylum Fornicata; order Diplomonadida; family Hexamitidae; genus Hexamita; species Hexamita inflata. The sequence goes on from CAXDID010001045.1 coordinate 41,510, forward strand.
GAAAAATAAAACCACTAAATAAAACCATTAGAAGTTAATAGTAACAACCTATATTTATTTCGACTCTTGTTCAACTCCATACTCTCATTTAGATTATTGTTCAAAATCAACAATTTCTGATAACTACTGAAGTATTGGACGGACTTCGATAATTATATTAATAAAACATTAGTTATAAAAATATTAATCAAATATCAGATTATTATGCACCACATTGTCATATTAACTTAAATCCAGATTTATTGATATTTTCAAGATTCATGAGTGAGCAATATATTTTATTTCATATTTATAACTTTAACAATTATCATAATATACAATTGATATTATCAGTTCTGCATCTTCTCTCCAGTACTTCTTACCTAACAAAATATTAAATAATTGATACTTATGAATAATTACAAAGTCAAACATAAATTATTGAATATAATATTACAAGTCACATAGTAGAACGTATTAAATTTTAATACTTTGGAACTTAGTGGTAACTTACATAGTTATTATATTCATAGCTAAAACTAAGATATATAATTAATATAATATTTGATATAAAACCTCACTCGGCATCTGTGGTTATTCCTCATTGTTTGTTTCAGTTTACTAAGTTGTTAGGTTCGTTCTTTTGTGATGATTGGTAAGGTCATCGTTTGTTATCCTAGTCAGGGATATTGTTGGTGTTGTCAGATTTGTAATTGTTTAGGTAATTATGTATATCAAGTTTTGTATCTTGGTTGTGTGTCTATTGAAGTATATTTGTTTGTTTCTTAGGATTAAAAATTATTTGTTTATTCTCTTTTATTTTATATTGTGTATGATTCTTCCGTGGTTTGGCAATTTATTGGTTATCATGTTAAGTGATTACTCACTTACATGGGGTGATTTGTTTTATTTGTTTTATTTTTGTTTTTATTTTTATTTTTTGTTTCTTTTAGGCTATTTCTTTAGTTCTTCATATCATGTGTTTGGATATTGTTATTTCCAGAGTTTGGTTGTTGTTAGTATCTCTGTGGTCATGATTGTTTTCTAGATCGTATTGTATTGATGATTGTTCGTTTCTTGAGTGTTATTTAATTTTTTGATTGTAAGATAGAGTTCGATTTGAGTGTGCTATTAATATAGATTTACCGATTTGATTTAAAAGGTTCTGTGGGTTTTTGATAAATTTTTTGATATGTGTTAGTGATTCTTGATGTATTGTTAAGTGGTCGCTTATTACTAGTGGTAAAATTTAGTCTTAAGGTACTTTGTAATTCTTAGCATGAGTTTCAAGTTTTGATTTGTATTCTCTATTCATGGTAGAATTGTTTTAGCAAATGCAAAGGTCCCAGAAGTAATGCTTGTTTTGGTATTCGATTGCGATGTCAGCATTACCTTTTAGGGGCGTCCTTCCGCTCTGGTCGTCTGGTGGATCTCCTGGATCATCCTTGTTCCCCTTTCTGGTTTTACCGAATTAATTATATGTTGGGGATAGTTGCGGCTTGTATTTCGAAGGTAAGTGTTCAACAAGGTCATATTATGCTTTATTATGCCTTTTAATAGCATAACCTGCTCCACTACTAGTACTGCAGAAGATTGCGTGGTTTGGATCGGTTATATGCTTTTGACATAGTGGACATATATGAGCATGATGTCTCGGTTCTAGGGAGTCAGAGTCGAACATAATGTCGATTGCTCTCTGGAATTCCATGTTTGAGGTCGTGATATTTGTGTAGAACTTGTGCTGCAAACGAATCCATGTTAGTAATTAGAGTTGCGTGGTTTTATTATTCGTTATGCTCTTTGAGTTAAATGAATAGATCCTTGCATTGTAATTGCTCAGCGTTGATTTTCTGTGCAGCTTCAAAGTTTCGGCCGGGCAATATACAGTTGAAACCGTTTCTGTTCAGAGGTGCAGACATAATGTTGATGAAGTTTTGAATTGTTACTTATCGTTTCTCCCCCATGAAGTCTTCCTCTGAGAATTATCTTGGGTTAGTTATCATGTAGAATGTTTGTGCCATTATCTCGTCAATTTTATTATAATCTTGAATTGTTTCTTTAACATAATCTTCTATACGAAGTGCCCAGTTGATTTTCGGAATAAGGGACACTAAGAATATTCCCAGGGTTTATGATCGTCCTAGTCCCCTTTCGAGAAGTTGTTCTACAAGTGAATAGATATCATCGGCTGTCTGAATAAGCTTCTTTGAGGTGTAGTCTTGGGTCGTTTTCAGTTGATGAGACGTTAATACCATCAAAGGTAATTATGTTGTCATTTGCCGTTGAGAAGCATTTCTTCTCGTTAATAGTGAATCCATATTTGGAGAATAAGTTTGTGGCGAATTGAATTACATTATTTTCCGTGTCTTGGCCAATTTTAATAATTATATCATCTGCATAACAGCTTATTCGGTATTTCTTTCTCAATTCCTCGAGTATGGGTTAGATCGCATAGCTAAAACACAAGGAACTTAGATTGTTTCCTTAAACCAGGTTGTAAGAGGCTGTCTCTCGACAGTTTTATGCTTATATCAGGCCGCAGTAGAGTTGAGTTTACATTGGTACCAATTGCGTTTCCATGCCGTATAGCAATGTTTCTAGTTGGGTTTCGTTAAATGCGTTTTGGATATCTATTTTCATCACAACTGAATTCTTAGACAGCTTGCGTGCATCCAATTTGCATTATTGCATGCTGTTCTTATCAAATAAATGTTGTTCCTTGCAGAATTGTCACGGGAGAAGGTCTTTTCTTTTCAAGATTACTGTATTGAGAACGTTGCAGAAAGAGTTTTGGATGCAAACAGGTCTCTTGGATATTTTATCCTCTTTAGGAATGAGTGCTATTTTGAATTCAAACATCGGCAATATTTCGCTCATTTTTGTAGGATTGTTAAAGAGTTCTTCAAACAAGGCCTTTAGGCTTTTTATGAAATGATTATTATATCTCATGTCCTTGATGTATTTATTACTGATACCACATGGGCCACATGCTTTTGTGGTGTCGAGTTCGCAAATTGCGTCGAATATTTCTTTCTCTGTAAAAGTGAAAAATTGTTTTTGATAAGGTCTGAAATTGAGTTTTAATTCTGTTTGCTTTGGAAGCGGGAATAGTTTTTAAAGTTATTTTTCTCTTTCAGATGGATCCACTTTCACATTTCCTTTGTTTTCATCCTTCTTAATAAAGCTATCAAGTAATTCGAGTGCTTTGCGATATTTAAATTCCGCGATGAGTTCCTTCACTGTAGCCAAAGTTTTTTCGTCAAACCTTTTGCGTTTCTTTTGTTTTGTTTGATTTGGCTTTTCCGCGTCTTCAAAAGTAATTTTGACATCTGGAATTTCATGTAAGTCCTCCACCATGTTGCACTCTGGTTTTGATTTGAATTTCCATGTTTTCTTTTCCTTTTCATCTGGGAGTTTCTTTGGTTTTTGTTCTGTGTTATCCTATTTGTTATTAGTGTGTCCTCTCTCCTCGTTTTCGATTTGTTTGACACATTATCGGAGTCGGAATTAACTTAAGATGCGGTTGAATCCTTCAATAGGTTTTTTGACGTCTATTGTCTTGACCATATCTTGGAATATTGCAAATTGAAACTCATTGTGAGTGTTATCCGTTAAATATTTTGCATTTTTTGTGAGAGCTGTGATTCTTTCCTTGCATTTGTCCTACGGTTATTTTTCTACGACTTTAGGAGCTACTATTAATTGAGCTTGAGGGGTATAGGGAATTGTGTTTGGGGCTTTACCTGGATTGTTATCTGCTATCCATCTAGCAAATGGTTTGTCCATTTCTTGTTGTTGTTAACAGTCTATTGTCTTCTATGGTGGTGTTATAGATTGTTGGGTTTTTGGTTGTTCCTTGGAATGAAATTGGTTCTCCATTACTTTGTGAATGCTGCATTCATTCTTTTGGCATTTGAATATCTGATGGAAGTGTATTTCAATAGGTGTAACACCTCTAAATCCGCATTCACATTAGAATATTATACCCTCTTTTATTTGTTCTAAATCATGGAATGATCTATTTTACATCATTATTGTGGTGGCTTCTGTTTCGCTGAAACTACTTTTCGTTATCTGCATTCTTGAGTTTGTCAATCTGGTGTGGTTCAAAACCAACTCACTCGCTATCTTTTACGCCGTTTATGGGGCTTCCTTTGCGAGTGATTCTCGCTTTAGAACCTGCGTGCGTGTTTGAGTTCTGAGGCCTTATTTTTTACAATCGACTTTGTCCATGAAGTCCTATTTTCTACCTGAGACAAATATCTAAAATTAAAAAGTTAGATGTTGTGCTAATAACCTTCTTAAGCTACCTATAATACGTTACTACATTTTAAGTTCTTTCATAGATATTTAATCTGGTGATTCTATTATTTTCTTCATCAAAAATAAAACCGAAATTGTGAGGTGAGATATATTTTCCCTATTATTTTCTTTTAATATGCTAATAACATCAGTTGTCGTCTTTGCACTTCCAATAATAATTATACCGGCTAAAATTTATATAAATTTGTTAAGAAATAGCAACTATATTTAAAACGCTAACAGTACTTCTGAGACTGGAGCTGTTGTCAATGAACATATCTCTATTAAATATAACTATACAAGAAACATAACTTGATTTCAATCGCTATATAAAATTCATTTTAAATTTTTAGCAGTTCAAAAATAAAGAGCAAGAGAGTTCAAAATCTAAAAATAATCTGTAATAATGTTACTCTGGTTCTAAGTGATTTAAATTTTTCTTCGCTTCTAATTATTATATTTCACTTAATACCGACTGATATATAACTTTAATAAGATTTTGTGTAATTAGGAAATCGGAACTAAATTATTATTTTTAGATCAGAGCCTGCATCGATATTAACGTGCTTATTGTTCTTTAAGTTTGAAATATTTGTTCACTTTTTGTTATCAAAATTAAAATGAAATTCAAGTTACTAGCTGAGGTGGGTTTTAAATTTTTATTTTGATAATATCTTTAATCTATTTCGAATATGGTTAATGTGAATTACAGCTCATAACTATATATTTATATGCTTATCGTCATAAATCACAACAAAAATAGTAAAATTAACTTTGCATTTTTTAGACGAGAAATAATTTCAATATTAATTAGTCTATTAAGTTATGGTTTTAGATCTAAATTAAAAACATTTATATTGAATACTTTGTTCTTAACGTGATTCTGGAAATATTTAATAAGTTGAATGTATATATTTTACATTTTTCTAGTAAGTGTAGTTAAAAAGCAACGAATAAATTTTGTAGGTTGACTATTTGAGTAAGTGACTAAGATCTATTCTTTTAAAGGAAACTCTGTGGAAGCAACTTACGAAGTTAGCCTCAAATACTCTATATATTAGAAAACACAAATTTATTTTCTTAATTCGGTGTACAAGAAATAGCTGTATTACAATAAATAGTGCATTCTTCGCCTTTATTATAAATCCAGCGTTTGAAGTCAAAAAATTACTTACAAGCTAATTTTTCTTCAATTCATTTGAATATTTTTGCGCTTAGATTCGAAAATCTATTAAGCTCAATCTATCGTTAACTTACGACCAGACCTAGTTGAAATAATATTGAAAGTTTGCATCGTCTCACTTGGTTGATTAAGCTGTTTATTATTTGCATTTTAAACTAAAAGTTTTTGAATATAAATATTTATAACAATATTTCAACGTAGGTTTGATTTATGCATGATTAACCGTAGTTTACGTAATTATAAGCAAGTTTTAAGATTGACACACTGTCCTTTTTAAATTTTCATAATATCTCGGTGGAGGAGTGGTCATTAATTTAAATAACTCAAAAGATAATAGAAAGCAAAATTTAAAAAGAAAAAGAAAAGTAATATCGTGTTGTTCAATTCTTCAGTACATATATCATATATATTGTGATTGAAGAAAAATAAAACCACTAAATAAAACCATTAGAAGTTAATAGTAACAACCTATATTTATTTCGACTCTTGTTCAACTCCATACTCTCATTTAGATTATTGTTCAAAATCAACAATTTCTGATAACTACTGAAGTATTGGACGGACTTCGATAATTATATTAATAAAACATTAGTTATAAAAATATTAATCAAATATCAGATTATTATGCACCACATTGTCATATTAACTTAAATCCAGATTTATTGATATTTTCAAGATTCATGAGTGAGCAATATATTTTATTTCATATTTATAACTTTAACAATTATCATAATATACAATTGATATTATCAGTTCTGCATCTTCTCTCCAGTACTTCTTACCTAACAAAATATTAAATAATTGATACTTATGAATAATTACAAAGTCAAACATAAATTATTGAATATAATATTACAAGTCACATAGTAGAACGTATTAAATTTTAATACTTTGGAACTTAGTGGTAACTTACATAGTTATTATATTCATAGCTAAAACTAAGATATATAATTAATATAATATTTAGATTAAACAATATACCTACATACATTTGTGCGCACAGTAGAACTTCTATTACAATTGATAAAGAAATAAATTGAAAATTATGATGAAACTTATAATATATTTTTTCAATTAATTCTGATATAGGAACAAATCGAGGAGTATCATTATAATAAATGTTAAAACTACAACACCATATAGTTAATTAATAACTAATGTATTTAAATTTAGAGATTGTAAATCTTCCTTGTCTTATAACAGCATATATAAACATATACACTTAAGTTAAATATATTATAGTTTATTTGCATATACTATAAGTAGTTCAAAACCGTTGATCGTTGTAATTGTTTCGGTACGAAATTAAATAAATTCAAAGCATCATTTTAGCTAAAAATATGATAAAATACAAACTCAACAGTATTTGGTCAATATTATGTAAAACATTATTAAATCCCAGAATATATTGTTTTTAGTGACATAATTTAAAACTGTTCAATTTTTGATTAAATAGACGCGATTATTCATAATTATTTTGAAAGGAGTGAAAAAATTTTATACAAAAGCACGATCACGAAACTTCTTATTACTAGACATCTATTATAATAATACAAAAGAATTCGCTCAATCTTAATTAAACAACCTACCTTAGACATTTAATAAACACACTTACTAACTTATTGAATAAGTAATTATATATTATACTACTATAATTATTCTAATAATTTTTATACATATAAATATTTTGTACATATAAATATTGTATTCTATAAATGTGAAGACATCACACCGAAATTACATCTATACTGGATATCCTTTTTCTCTTATGATCACATTTCCTTTCTAAACGATGATCAATAAGAAAACAACAGCATTTCTCTCTAACCAAAGCTCTTTCGAACTAATGAAGTCTGTTTTTGAATTTTTTTCGATAACTGAGTTGCATGCCTATAATATATTATATAAATATAATTGATAGGTAGTTAATGGAATAATAATCAAATGTAATAACCAATAGTTCACGGAAAAGATGATCGTTATTGATAATACATAGGTCACGAATATAGTGTGATTGATGTGGTGTTTCGGAAGCGAAAATAAATGAGTGTAAGTGAGTATGTATCTGTTTATTTTTATGGTTGTTTCTTCAATCTTATAAATAATGATAATATTGATAATGATAATAGGTAGGTAAAGGTAACAAAATAAAACATGGTTAGAAGAGAGACCGCCACGCCACCGGAAGAAGGGCACTACGAGCGCCGCCAGGCCTCGAGGGTGCGGGAGCAAGGCAAGAAGGCGAAGCCTAAGGCAACGCTGGATCCGGCGGTCTCGGAACAACCACTGATAATTGAGGATTTACAACATGAGTGAGAAGATTTTAGATAATGAATCAAAATTCACTTTTCTATGTTTTGTTTTTCAGGTAGTTGAATTTATTTTTAAGTTAATTGATACTAATGTTCTTGAGCTCCACCTAAATGCATTCCCACTGATACGGTGCGTCTTTGAATAATTTCAGTAGAAGTTATTCTTCATGTTTAGACCACATGTGTCTTTTATCCTTATTTTAATGTTATTTTGCTAGAATATTATACTAGTCGTAGCACTACCTCGCAGTTTTCGTTAAAATTTATGAACTTATTGCTTCTCAATCAATTAGGCACTTGTTTCTTCTAAATTAGCTTACAAGTTCTAACAAAGTATTTCGTTCGTATTAGCTCCACTTACTATAACTTCTCAAACTCATTTGTGGTGTAAGATTTTAAATATATTGTGAAAATATGAAATTTAGCATTTTATATTGAATCACAAATAATCAAATAGACAGAAATAGTTATAAGTTATATTTTCATCAATAGAATAACTTATAAATAGATATATATATATATAGTAATGAAAGAAAAAATGCATAAATTGATTCGATTTGATTGAAAAAATCATATAATAGGCCTTAACATCGAATTTATATGTGATTAACTGATTATAAGCTTATTCAAATAGATACATGATTAAAATGACATTTTCAATCAAAACTCGACTTATATTTTAAAATCACAGCAAAATCAATATATAATCACAGAATAATAGTAAAATATTTTTTCACTTCAGAAATATATATAATTCATTTTCAAACGTAAAGAAACGATCAAGTTTTATAAATATTTTAGATTATACTATCATTTCAAAAAAGACATTTGTGAAAATATAATTTGAAAGTATTTTCAGCGATAGAATTAACTAATTATTAAGTAGATATTTTTGAGTTTACAAAAAGAGGCATTTCATTACTTTAAAGTTAAATCTATAATATAAATACTTAGAAGATAACTAATGATAATATATCGTCTCGTTTTCACTCCACCTAAATCCCGAGTTTTTATGCTCTCGCCTAAACCTCCGTTTGTAGTTCGGGGTGGAACTTTTTCGCTTCATTCAGGAATCCAAGCTCCAATAAATCTCTTGTGAGCTCTTTCTCCTCGAAAAAGAGGTTTATTGCTTTTTCTTTATACAAAAGAAGATCTGCTTCGTCCCAAATACCTTCAAAGTACTTGTGGCGCATGCAGTCGCCGGCCGAGGGGCGGTCCTTCGCGTCCATCTTCAACATCAACTTGAGTAAATCAAGAGCCTCAGGTGAAGCGTTGGGGAACTTCTTCTTCAGGTCAATAGGTTATTGCTTTGGAAGCTGTTCAACATACTGCCTCGCAGACATGTTATCGATTCTAGACAAGAACTCAGCTGATGGAGTACCAAGAACGTCCATAACCAAGTGAAGTTGGTTGATGTAGTCACGGCCTGGGAACAGCGGCGTTCTCAAGATTAACTCGGCGAAAATACAACCAGATGAGAAGATGTCAATAGCTTGACCGTATTTTGGATCGCCCATAATCACCTCGGGAGCCCTATACCAACGCGTAGATACATACTCGGTCATTTTTGTGTCTGTTTAAGACATCTCGTGGCCAAGACGCGCTAAACCAAAGTCACAAATCTATAAACCAGCATCTGAATTCAAAAGAAGGTTGGCAGGCTTTAAATCCCTGTGCACAACGCCGGCAGAATGAATATACGCAAGACCCCTCAATAACTGATACATAAAGAATTAAACATGCTCCTCAGTAAGAGCCTAACGAGTGGATATAATCTTAGACATGTCAGACTCCATAAAGCCAAACACCAAATACAATTCATCCAAATTCTTGGTATCCTAAGGGGCAATGAAATCTAACATGTATGCTATGTTATCATGAGCCAAGTGTCTAAGCAATGTAATTTCACGTAAAATACGTTTTGCATCAACCAAGTGACTAAACACTTTTTCTAACTTTTTAATCGCTACAATGCTACCTGAACGGGTATCAGTTGCATCAACAACGATACCATAAGCGCCTTGTCCTAGCATTTTCCCAATCTTATAGTATTCAGGTACTGTGAAGTTAACTCCTTTAATATTAGTAGTTACGTATGGCATATAATATGAAGTGGTGTTTAAAATACCTTAAAGAAAGAAATATACAATATGAAATAAATTATATTGCTGTTTAATTGTGTTTAAAATATAATTTGTTCATATTATAATTTGTTTAAATATACTTTCGACTGTTTAAATATGTTTAAGTATCATCTAAAATAATATTTTTGCTTACTTTAAAGAATATACATGATATAAATATCATTCGTATTTCATGCATTGTTTAAATATTTACAATTATAAATCAGTACCATTATTAACTATAATGTTATAATAATTTATGGCTTTTATAACACTGTTTACTTTCCACAAAGCTTTTGCATAATAGTGAAAAAATTATTACTGTTTAGACTAATATAAGTTTGAAATCATTCCTCTCCAATAATTTACAGTTCCTAAAAAACATGAAAACACCTTTTGAGCTTACTATTTCTTTCTTTCCGTTATTTATCGTTCAGTGAATTTAGTTATAAATTCATTTTTTCGTTTAAGCTTTTCATCTCAAATCCTTTTTAAAGTTCTGTGAGCGTTCTTAAAAAGTGGAGGTACTGTTGAGTTGGCTTGCTGAAAGAACCTTGGTGGAGCCTCGTGATGCACTTGTAGAGTAAAATGCACTACTTTTAATGCATAAACCAGATATAATTTATATTATCGCTTAGCTGCGCTTTCAGTTAGGCAATACTTGGCTTGTATATCTATTCTATATATTTGTAATAGTGTTGCTCCTAAAATGTAGTGAAATCGCTGAACTGGAGCAAATTAGCTGTGTCAGTAACACAAATATCTAAACCAAAAATAAGCAGCTAAGAGGACTCAAAATGAGGATTTTAAGTGACAGAGTGCGAATTCATGTACACATCTGTGATCTGTTGCTAGTTTTTATGATTCACTGCATATAATTGCAATAACTTATCAATATTTTTCGAATTATTCAAAATTTTGAGAATTCTCAGATTTTTAAAGTATTAAAGCGCTGAAATTTCTTTCAATTTGTTACTATTTAATTATAAATTTTACAAAGTGTTTGTGCTTTCAGGAACAGTGCCAATTTGCAAAATTTTTGTTATTTTATTGAAGTTGGCAATAACTACATGAATTCGTGGTGAAATGCTTAGTAATGTATTCAGTGATGTTAGTCGATTATACGATACATCAACCTCTTCGAGTTTAGTTAACTAAATATTAAGAAAATCAGCGTTTTAAAGTTTGTTTTCCTATAGTGATAGGTTCTTTAGGTGTTAAAGCTCTTGCAAAAGAAATACTTCTTTGAAACTACATTTATTTAAAATCAATATTCTAATATTCTGGATAGAAATTATTGCTTTCTTCTCTTAAATGTTGAAAAATGCGCTTTAAACAATGAGTTAAGTTAGTTTTAAACTAGAAAGAAAGATAAAATCATTTATTTAAGTATTAACTAGAGTTAAAGTTTTTAGATTGCGAAAATTTAGTATTGGTTTAGTATCAAGCATTTTGTAGTTCGATATAGTTAGATTTATTATGCTATCGTTTGCTATATTATTGAAAACAGTTAGATCCACATGGTGCGTATTCGTTGGTTACGAATATATTATTTCTAATGATTTCAAAGGTTGTAAATTTATATATTCTCCAACTTTTATACTTGATTTAACTCCTTCAAAAATAAAATTACAAACTCTATTTCTCTTTATAAACTTTAAAAATTCAGTTTATGTTTTCTTATAATTATACCAATATATTCTAAAAGTGTCTATGTTTGTATGAGTATGAGTAATATAGTTCATTAAACGTTGTATTTCTAAATGATTCATTTGTGAAGTGAAGTTATTAATTAATGATATCATAAAATGAATCGACTTAATATAATTATCAATAGAATTCTTCTCGCTCATGTTGCAAATCCTCAATATTATTTAGGAGTGAGATCAATTATTTATGAGTTATAGTTATATATTAAGTTACAGTGTATATGAACGATTAAGCTCAACGGTCAACGTTAGAGCTGAAGTGGCAGTGTATGTGCTTTTTATTTATAATTAATTTACTTAATCTCATGTGAACGTCATGTGAACGCTGAAACCACATCCGCTCCGTTAATATAAACTGCCACTCCGCAAATAACTGCGAACAGTCCAATTCCAAGTCCCTCAAAACATTTTCTCATTTTCGAAACTTCTCCCGTTCCTTCGTTCACAACATTGTTCGATAACGGACTGTTCAATTAACGACTCGTTTTAATTTAATATTAATTTTGGATTCAGTTCATTCGAAACCGAATTCCTCACAAATACCTTTTCAGTTCCGTCGTCAGAAACGGAAATTGAAAGCGTTTTCGGTCTAAAAAAGAAATATTCGCACTATTCGAGTCGGATTTGAATCTCACGCGCTCAACAGTTTACTAACTCACCGTTTGAGCCATAATTGACACCACTCCAACGATAACAATACTATCACTCCAAATTTTGTCGGTATATTTTGAACGTCTTTTTGTTTAGGTTCGAACGTAATAATGTCAGTGGTATAAATAAAGATTATTTTTGATAAGTTTCGGTATTAAAAATGATGGTACACGAGTGAAATTTATATAGATTACTTAGGTCAGTATAATGTAATAATTTTTAATTTTTCACATCATATCCATACCGTATCCGGAAAGTAATATTTTTGAAATTTTCAAGAAGATTCAGTACTAATATCATATATCCAAGAACTTTGGTACAATAATGTTGGTCTATGCTACGCTAATTTTATTATTGTAAATATTGGCAATAATAGCATTCTATGATCTTTATAAAATTATATTTTCACATTTTCACAAAATTAATATACAATTTTATTCTTGGAGCAAGGTTTATCAGAACTACTGGCTATAGATGAACATCAAATATTATATCGAATTTGTCTTAGCTTTCAAAAAATAATATACTTTTAACTTTACATTTTTGTATTTTATTATTTTTGAAGTAAATAGAAGTCAAAGTACTAAAGAGCACAATATAATAATTATTGCACTTCTAGTAATTTTTATGTTAACTAAAGTTAGTATATTATTTTTATTAATAAAATTAATATATACTTTCAATCTCATGTTATGTGTGAAATGGTAGTTATTATAAAAATTAATAATTTCTTATTGAGTACATATGTGATAACACTACGTAATTAAATATATTTTAGATAATTATTTGCTTTTAAATCTATTACAAATCTATTACAAAACATAATATTTTGATTAATCAAGGAGATAATGTATATCACTATTTCGTTATATATCACTAGACATGTTATTAGTTGTTAATAACAATATAAGTCTTAATCATAATTGCTAGGATTCATATTACACACTTACTCGTAATTTATTGGAATAGTACGATATTTAATCGTTATCATAATATTTGTAATAGTGGTTATATTTGCATTCATAATTTTAATTTAAGGCGGATATCAGCGTAAAGTGATTGACAACTTCATTTGAAATTTTCGAATTGAAACGGAAAATGTTAGAGATGAAATGAAATTATTAAATTTATTATTATGAGTTTATGTAGATAATTTACTATTAGAAGACCTTATTATATTTGTTCAACACTAGTTAAATCATAAATTTATGCTTTTGCTATAGTTATTCTAAAATCAACGAACTCCTAATTATAATATATTTTATGAAACGTTAATAACCTGAAGTAGTACAAAGCTAAAATTCAGATCAACCCAGTTTATCTTGTTCAAAATATTTGTAATTTTATATAATGTTAGCTTCAAATAATATATTGTGAAGTGAAACTAATATTTTCAACTATGAAATATGTTTTATCTAGTGATGTATGATATAGAAATAAACTTGTTTTATCTTCTTATTAATCCATTTCAAATATATTAAAAAATTAATTTATTTAAAAGTGTTTAATAGATAAAGTAATTCTAATTAATAGTTATCACTTGTACATATCTAGTATTACAGCCAGAAATTATAAGCAATTTTGAAAGTATTCTAATTTTGTAGTTTTAGGTAAGTTGGGAGTTAATAGTGAAGTTATATAGTTTAATATATTTTCTTAGTTGTTTTGGACTTAAGTGATTAAGCCCTCAAAACTTTCTACGATTCTCAGAATAAAACACTTTCGCCTAATTTTACTTTTTTAGTATTTGTGACTTAATCAACTTAAATTGTATCTAAACGCTTGAAACTTATATAGTGCTTCAATTGACTTTGCTCTATTATAAAACCATTACAAGAGATGGATAGCTATTGGGAATCTAGGTTCCATATTTATCATCATTATTATATTCTGATGGTCAATTCTAGTAACATCAGCATTACTAGAACAATCATTTGATTCATATTTTGATTTAAAGCCAGAACCTAGAATCGTACTGAAGCCATGGTTGAGGTAATCTTAATTATAGATTTAAACTTAATAAATTTAATGCTCCAAATGATGTCCATGAACTTTTAATAATTTTCCTGCTTCCAACTACTTTTGCCCTCAAAATTCTTATATTTAGCTTTTAACAATCCCCATAACCAATTTCTAGTTTTTCATATATGGTGTGGAAAAATTCGCCGAAATGTTAAAATAAAGTTGTTTTATTAACAAATGTATATAAATAGTTTGCAATTTCAAATGAAAACAAGCGCGTTTTTCAAGCTCTTAAATGAAATCGTGACATGATTCAAAAATTATTCCACATCTTAGAATGACCGAAACTGGTAAGTTCGTAAAAATGCGCCTAAATAAGTAATTCACTTCACTAGTTTCCGCTAAAACTCGAGTGTGACTCATAGCAAAAAACAAAGAGACAATATTTTTATAAATCAATTCACTGTGAAAGACAGACCAAAACAAAAAGAACCCGCGTCTCTCTAACGTTAATCTTCACTCGTAATCTTTATTTATACCATTATAATGTCACTAGAACGTAAAATTCTTAACGAACGTCCTTTTATACAAGTATACTCCAACCACAATCGGGTCTAAATTTGCGCTTCCAGGTTGAGCGTGGTCCTTCTATACCTTCGGATACATTACCGCAAAACAAATCGGAATCACAAAATAGAAAATTATACCAGTCAACGCTGAAAACAAACCAAAAATAGCAACTATGGACTCCAACAAAGAGACAGAGAGGAAATATTACACAAGTTGTTAGAATAGCTTTAACAACATAAGTATTTGGGTTATATCCTATCACATTTTTAATAAATATGATAATTACCAAAATATGAAACGATTATTGAAATTTCATAACGTATGGCACTGAAGTTTGCCCATTAAATTTATGGAGAGTGAGATATTATGTTTTTAATGTTACATGTTATTAAACCCTAGAATATTGAACTAATCAGTATAGAATGATCTTATAATAATCTTAAAATCCCCACTTCCTTGTCTTTTCATTGAGACATGCCTATTGTACAATGTGAAATAGGTAAGACAAATGGTAAATGCAAAAGGTCAGAACGCAAAGAAACGAACATTATTACTAATTTGTTTATTAAGGAATAGTTTGGGGAGAAGGAAATAAGTATACTACATCACCAGTAAAGCAATCATCTTAGCAAAAACACCCGGTTCTACCTTACACAAAAGGATAAGTTGAAGCGATAATTATTTATGTGGCGTATTTGTTAAGATCCATTGACGAAAACATGACCTTTAATTATCTAAGTCTATCTTCATATCGAATAGAACTTTATTTTGCCCATTTAAGATAAGTCTGCAATAACAATAATACACCTGAAAACATTGAGCGCTGCGTCCAGGATGATTATTTGAGGAGAGTTCTTGAATTACAGTATTAAATAAATAATGAAACTACAAGATAAGGTAAAAAGAGAAGTTCAGAATTCCATTTCCCAAAATGGAGGCACATAATTGGATACCGATCGTATTAAGTACTCGATACATACCGGTAGAAATATGTATGAATATGTGATGGCTGCAGAAGAACAAAATCCCAATTTTCTCCAAGGGTAATCGGACTATTCATTGACTGAAACATTTGACCGATTTATGAATTTTGTGAAGTTTATTGAAATAGAACAGTGGGAGGTAGTTCCTGGAAGAATAATTTGTAGCAAGTTAATAGATAAGTTGACTATGTCTGGCTATAATCGACAGGGTCGTCTTGCGCTGATAATGCATGCTTGTATTTCTTAAAATAAAGTATAATTTAGCGATTTTTTGTTTGAAGATTGAGTTTAAACGTTTGTAATTAATCTTTAAAAACCGGTCGGGTTAATTTGGGTTTTTTTGTTTTCTATAGTTCTAAAAATTTATATATTGTTACATTATATAGTAAGTCGACAATTCAGTTTTTTCAATTTTTGGACCCACTTCATTAACAGAAAATGAGAAATAGAAGACTTGAAGCTTAAAAATATTTCATATCATAATCTTGCTTCTACTAAGTGGAATTAGTGCAGATTACTTACAATAAGAACTGAATCATATTATATCACACCTGCATCATACTAATTTAGTCAAATTATAATATTGCCATGTAGAAAACAATTTGAAGACTAGTTAATAATAAAATATGTAACTATATGCAATTAATATTGTGATAATATGCTTTCAAAATTATTATTGTTTACTACAGTAGGTAAAGTTAAATATTTTCAATTTTGCTCTCAATATAAGTTAGCTGGTACTGGCGATAAAACATTATAAATACTTTAAAGACACTACCGTAACTATACTGTAATAAACCTAAGTTAACTGCAACAAAGAAAATGATTTTAACAATTATGAATACGGTAAAGAAAAAACAACTAGTAAGATTATGAAAATACATCATTATGTTAACCATAAAGTATTCATAGAAATGTGTTATAATTGAGGTACGCAGTTTAAGATGTGCGCTGAAGTGGTTAGAGTGATTTGTATTTTTAACTTGTTGATAAGTAAAATACAACATATTAAAATTAATATTATATAATTATACTCTTTCGTATCTAGTATTTATAAAATTATAATAAGTTCACTTCATATTCTATTTTGACTTATAACTTCAGTTTACCAAAATATTTTGTATGATGAAATAAACTTCTACAAAAATTTGGTGTCAGAACTTGGTCATAAGTTACGTTGCCCCATTTTCATACTGAATGGAAATAGTTTATTTTTTTCGAATTTATGAGTTGTGAATCTCAACAAATATACAACAAACTAAATAATATAGTTTAAATTAATGATACTATATTTGTAACTATTAATTTACATACAGTAAGCCGACTGAAAACTTGTTTGTGTAAATCATAAATTATATTTTGAATTACACAAATACTCAAGTACATAAACTATTAAGTAAGAATCAATATAGTTGTATACTATCTTGAAATAATAATACGTTAAATTATAATTATCTTCTTCATGATCAAAAATATTTATTGTAATTAATATTGAATTTCGCAGTAATAGATGCAAGTGATATTAACTACAGTAATATTTATACGCATTGATGTTCTATGCAATCTATTATAATACAAATGCTTCTAATATCCTAGTTGTTCATAATTTGAGTGATCATAATTTCGACTCTGTATTTGATGGATATGGAGTGAAATTAAAAAGTAAACTATATACAACATCTCACTAGCACATATACCATATTGATTTTACTCTACATTCTATTTAATTTTTTCGAAAAACCTTTGTCGGTTTTTAAAGATTAATATATGTAATTACTGGTTATATATAACAAAATGTGCTCACTATATAAAATAATGGAAATGGGAGAATTTACCTGTAATTATATAATACTTAAATAAAAGTAAGTACTTTTGTGTTCTCAAATTTTAGTTTCAACATTATATTTTTCACTTCAAAAAGTTCATTTTGATTTGATTTCTTGACGATAACAACGTTTAGAGTCTTTTTAATTTATTTTGATATTAATTAGAATATCAAATATACAGATATTTTATTATAAGTTGTTTAAACTTTCTCTGGTCCAAAATATTTAAAAACAGTAAATTATCAGACTTTTTCATATTTGTAATATGACACATTTATCATTGTCGGCAACTTACGGGTAACTTCGACTTTGATGTTATATTGAAAAAGTAAGATAATTATACACTGATATAAATTATATTTAATATCTATCATGGACAACTCAAAATCATATTTTGAGGTACGTTTGTCAAAATACTTTTAAAAGTATTTTGTTTCAATTTTATATAGTATATATTGTTAATAGCTGTAAACAATTGTAGTAGATGTTACAGATTCTAAGCATGGTTAGATATAACATCCACATCAACAATATTCTATATCTTGTTTATTATTAAATATGGGATATAGAGTTTAGTTACATATATATTTATAACTATAACATAGCGCCGATTAAATATATACTATAAATTGTTTCATCAACAACATATAGTTTGCTGAGTACAGTGGTGGGCCCTCGAATTGCTTTTTTGAATTAGGAAGAAGATTGAAGTTTATCATTTGAATCTTACTTATATCACTGTCCGGCTCAATAATGAGCGGGTTCTCCCTCCTCCTCAATACACTCCTTGACTCTATTTACTATTGATTTGTAAAGTGCTTCAATCACACCAAGGCCTGGTTGAGTCCTGGATAGCTGTGTTACAATAATTAAAGTATATAACTCTGTATATACTTCAATAATAAGTTTCAACTTTACCCAACGTTGTATAATTTAACAATCAAGAAAATTGATTTCTCATTATGAAATGGAAGTGGAAGATCATAAGTAAAATAACTGTTGTTTTAGAATACGTTACATTCGTTTTAAAATACGGCATACTAGATATTTTACATCAAATATATTCTGTGAATTATATAATTGCTCTTTAATATAATAATTGATATAACGGCGATTGTGAGCACTAATGATAATATAAGTTCCCTTAAATATTTTAACATTTGTAGAATGTATTTCAGTATCACTGGTAGAAGCTACCAGCTATAATTCATTATGTTATCATGTTTTAGTTGTAATAAAGCATTATATGATTAGGGGCCATATTATATCTGTATTTAGTGTGATACAAAATATATGATATATTTTCGTTAAATTTAACTATTGCATATGTTCAATTAAAAATATTCTTAATTATGTCTATAATAATCATTAAATTAAATGGTTAAAATTTATTTAAATATAATTCAAATTATTAGCTACAAGAAATTCAAAACTGAATATACGAAGGCCATTAATCAATATACCAACTAAATTTATAAATCAAGGCTTTAACATCTACTACTATCTAATTATATAATAAAATCCTTCAAATCTTTCCCACCTCCTATTTATTGAAAATAGTTCATAATTTATTATAAAGGTAAATCAGTTTATAAGCTCAAGCAAACACATAATGTTATTTAAGTAATTACATAGTATGCTATTATTCAACGCTATAATTTTGGCATCTGATATTATTTATCTTGATATTTGTGAAAAAATGGATTTGTATGAGAGGGAAATAATCAATAATAGTATCGTCTGTGCTATAGTATTTAAAAGAATAAAGTAGATCACTCTTGTATTAGAGGAGCTAAGTTGGCTCATTTAACTTATACTTTCGTTAAATTTTGACATTCCGAATGACAACACGAAATATAATTGAGTAAAACTTGTTTCTTCAAGTCCAACTACAGTTATATTTGGAGTACCTGCATAGTGAAATACAACATTTGAAGTTACCCCCAAATTGAGTCCAGCGCGGGCATACCTAACTATTTTGAGTTAAACTGACATTCTTGTCCAAATTGCGTTATCTGTTATTTCACACCAGACCCATTGATGAGATACGCTACCATTACTCGAGATTAAATATTAAAGGTAGTATTTTGATGCAAATTTCTATATCTACGCTAATATCAATTAGAATTATCCCAAATTTAAACCATATATGTTTCAGTGTAAGACTTTTAATTTCCCTGCAAATTAGTTATTTATCTCGAACCTTGTTCAAACTGAGAAATTTTGGTTTTTGGGCAAAATTTTGGAAGTGGAAAAAATCCAGACACAAAAGTATTCTCTTTTATACGACTATAAATACCATATGTCAGTTATCCCCTAAATCCAGTATTTTATATAGTGAGCACATTTATATAACATAATTTATAAAATTACAAAATTTCACTCCAAACCAGTCCAGTGTCACACGTTATGAAATTTCTAAAACTACAGATAGTTTATTCGAAATAGCTTTTTATATAAGTTCTCTATAAGATTAAGCTTATGTGTAATGAGAAGTCGCAACAAAAAAGAAATACATAAATAAATCAAAGGATTCGGTAAATAAAAAAGCTACTAAAGCTAATAATACCCACCCTAATTTAGCTATAATAAAAGAACATGATAATAAAGATGCCATAACATTTACGATAATAATGTAATTGATGTTTACCAGTTTATTCTCTATGTGACATTGTAAAGTGGTTAATATCCATTTATATTTTCATCTATTTGCTATGAAAAAATATTTTTCATTTATTGATTGATAGATATTGATCCATTAATTCTTATAACATTGTTTTTTAAACTAATATATAATTTAATTAGTTGAACTAACGATAATCAATCAATCTATATTGATTTATTTGATTGAATTCCAAATGAAAATTATATTACAGTAGTGTAGTATATTTAATGATTACGATTATGTTGTAATATGCTATTTGGTTAGAGAGAAATGTCTATGTTTCGTTTTTAAGACAAGTCATAAATATGATAATGAAACTGCTCAATAAACCAAAAACCAAGAACATAAATCTGATCAATAAGAAAACTACGCATTCTCCTTTAACCAACATAAATATCATGCTCATTATCATTCTTCAAATCTATATTCTTTATATATACTTTATATTCTTTATATATACTTTCGCGATTTAAGATAGTTTGGACCAAGATAATGTTAACTATTTGTATTTTATCTAGTGCGTAACATCATCAGAGGGTGATTGAAGTGGGAGGAAAACACATAAAGTGTGAAATAAAATATAAATGTTATTATTATAGCACAAGAAATATTTTTAATAAATTTATTTATGTCACTCCAAATCGACCATATTTTTTCTCTGCCCAAAACCTAAAATATATTAAACATTTTAACAATTATTGTACTGAAGTGCTGTACGTAACAACCATTAAATGGATTTTTCCTTATAATATAATTATACAAAAGCGGTATTAATCGGTCTTAGTATATTTTACGGTTTCGGTTTGTTTTTATTTGTTGATATTATTTTTATGTTGTTTGTAATGCATATATATATATATATATATATGTATATATGTATATATATTTCGTAATTCTTTAAATGATTACGCAGTGATGCGTAAATTCAAAGAAACCAAAAAGAAGCATGACGACAAGAAGATCACTTAAAAGACAAACAATGCCGAAGCCCAGCCTGAAAACGAGAAGAAAAAGACTGAAGTAAGTGAGAAAGCTGAACCTACGAAGAATATCGAAGAAAAAGCACCTGACAAAACGAAGCTTAAGGACGCTCGGAAGCAGAAAGAGAAAAAGCCCCCAGTCTAAAAGTCACAAGATCAAAAGACCACTAAAATGCCCCAATCGAACACAAAGTCTCCTCAAAAGGAAACTTAGAAAAAGAAAGAGGATAAATAACATGTCTTAGAAAATCCTGTCAAATCATAGCCAAAAGATGGTTTAAATACATTAACGATAGCTGACGCAAAATAGGAAACCAAGCCAATCTTAACGAAAGCCTAGAAGAAGAAGCTCCAAATGGAATATCAGAAATAGTTTATCTAACAATAGAGAGCTAAGGAAGATATCAGCGAAGCTAAACCCTAGGAAAAAGTTAATATACCACCGGCAATATACCCCGAAATTAGGAATTTGCAAAATCAAATAAACTAAGAAGGACAACAGGTACCTAATCAAGTTAATGAAACAGTGCATGTAGTCACATTCTTTTATTTTTTAATAGAATTATAATTAAATTATAAATAATTAATATTTTGTAAAAATAGAATAATCGCTCCAAATGATAAACATCGCGTTAGTACAAGCTGACTTGCTCCAGAACGAGAAGCTCGAGCTGTAGGATTGTTACACACCAGCATCAAATGTAAAGCTGATCAGCATCAACGGTCAAAGGTCTTTCAGGATTTCTTTGACTCCCACGAATAAAACAGAATGTAGCTAACTCCTGATGAATGTATAAAGCCCGCTTTCCAGGAACGCACCTCAATCAAACTTTTCACTCCACACCCTCATACCATTTCACACTACTAAATCATATCCAACTAGTATTCACACTACTATATCAAACCCTCATACCCTTTCACACTACTAAATCAAATCCAACTAGTATTCATATACTGGAGAGCGAGGAGCCAGGCGACAGCCGCTCAGCGCTTAGGACCCACACAAACCCTCTGAGCACCACACTGAATCACACACTTGAACAACGTTCCTGGAAGTGCGGGCTTTATACATTCATCATACAAACAACTCACATAAGCCTCCTTCTTCACTTCGTTCATCAGTCGGCAACTCAGTCGGCAACTTCGTCGGCAACTTCAAAGGCAACTTCCCAGGCTTCTTCAAAGTTCTTCTTCAAAGGATTGGGTGAGCGAACGAGGATGAGGAGGCGACGTAGGAGCCGTCAGCGGAGCTGCGAGGCTGATGTGAGCGAGTATGAGAGTGTATATATATATATATCAAGAACTCTGTTTACTTTTTTATCCTATCATAAACATGGCATAAGCACTTCTTGAACTTGTAAATTAAAAATATGAACTTCATTAAGAAATAGATTTTGCAAACTATAAAATTAATTTATTAGACAAAACTATACAATCTCAAAGAAATATTTTACATGAATTATATTAACAATTCGGATAACTTGAAGAAAATCTCGATTGTCCAGATGAATTAAAGTAGAAAATACAGCATGCTTCAGAATAATTAATAATCATTAATTAATCTTAATTCAAATTATATTTATCAATTGCTTCTATGGATTTAAAAAGAATTTATCTCTTAAAATAAATAAACGAAGCAAAAGTTGCATATGGAATACACCGTATACAATAATAAAAAGAATTTAGAGAAAAGTATCCAGAATTAATATCATCTAAATAAGATCAATGAACAGATTATATTTTTAGAGTGTATATATATCAAGAGCTCTGTTTACACTTTTTTATCCTATCATAAACATGCCATCCCTTAAAGAGATTCACCATTCTAAATAAATAACTAAACGTAATGAACGTATTAATTAACATATAGAAGAAGTCAAGTCCAAGAGACAACATCTAAAGCCTATAACTATTATTGATGATGAACCTAATGATCTTCCTCTAATCGCACCATTCACTATTACATAAGAGATTATATAGAAGTCTAATGAGATACCGATTCTAAGATATTAACCAGAAGAACGTATAAAAGTTGACTAGTCAGTTATAGATAAATGTGTACCGCTCAAGAAGTATGGTAAGTATACATTCAATGATCTCTGGATCGATCCCACCTCCTTATAATTGTATCAACATAGAATATAACTCGAACGAATTTAATAAAGAGAAGGCAACAGTTATACATGCTTTAGAGTCCATGTTAAAGTATAACCGACTGTTGTATCTACAACTATCTCACTCAAACAGCTTTAGCTCGGTAACTTTAATTGATTTTTGTACTCACGTTTGTTTGTTATACTATATAATGATGCCAAACGGCCGAGACGGAAGAACTCTCGCGCACGCGGCGAAGGTCCCAGGTTCAATCCCCAAGACATTAAAATTCATAAAAGATTGATCGCGTCTAAAAGAACTCTAACCTCGCTATGTTAGGACTTAATATAAGGGCACTGCGGTGGGTGTCTGGTTAAGTACAAGCATGTCAAGCATATATAGGTTAGTAACTCTCTTAGTCGTATGAGATGTGCACCGGCATCGCCTTCCAAGGCAGACAGTCACCCACAGCTTAGAAGTACTTTGAAGTGATATCATGAACATAATATATATAAGTAGATTTGAGTAAATATATAATTAGGACCGTTAATTAACGTCCAATAATAAACTCTCGGTATTATTCGTAACAAACTCTAAAGTAGATTTGAGTAGGTTTTACAAACAGTCCAAAACTGTATTTATATATATTTATATATTTATATTTATCAATTGATTACCACTCCGCTAATCAATATAGAACTTTTTAGAGTCATACATAATCAATGAAGTTACAAACTTTCTAGATACCACAACAACTGAAGATCATATAAATATACAAAGATGAAGAACCATAAGTATTTATATTAGAGCCTTCATATATCCAGCCTGTATGTCCTCCGTGAAGTTTTTTATACCATTAGCAATATGTAAACTAAATTCCTAGAGAGTATCTAATAATATTCATAGAACCTAACTATATAAACGTACAACGAACTAACTCAGTATTTATCTATAACATCTCTATAACATCTATTAAATATCATACCATAAATGAACGAGACTGAGTTTGTACATTCAAATGAACTTGTAGAGAGTATAATGTAAATGTATATAAATGTCCTTCAACGATGTGTGTTCATTACAAGCAAGGAGAACAAGGAAGTAGTCGATGTTGAACTATATAAAGCAGCTAAGGATATTATACCACTTGTTATATATAAGTCCTTGTAAATATTAGTGAACTATGAAGACTCCTTCTAAATAACATCTGGTCTTCTCTTCTGCTTCCTCGTTCCAATATGTCACGTTGGAGATTATAAAGCGAACCCAGTTATAATTACTCAGAACTACAGTGATATTCATTTGAGTTTTGGAGGTTGTAGAAATTCGATTCATCAATATACGCTAAGACCTACTTCATCAGGTTAAATAGTACATCATATAAACAGCAATGAGTTTGATAACCAACTTGATAATCTGTTATTGATAACTGTATCTAAAGAAGAGCTCGAGTACTTTAAATAGAACTGTGATTGGATTTCATGTTATTCACCATTTATTAAACACTAATAACTACATAAGATGTTGAACTATGAATATAGTCTACTCCAACCACTTATGTTTGATAATGCAATTCCATTAACTGAGTTTGATTGTACAGATAGCTTTTATAAACGTCATATATATAATAATATAGATAATCCTGAGATCAGTTTATATGAATATGAGAACACTGGTCCATCTCATACAGACTTTGACTTATAAGACTTTATTAGATATATCAACAAACTATTTATTCGATGACTCCTTCTTTTTTGTACCCTTGGTAATAATGTAAACTGAACTGGAATCTAAATTAGCTGAGCTGTAGATCAAGTATGATCAAGCTCTTATAGCCAAAGACAGAAAGGCTCTCACCAAACTTGGTAATGAGATGGATGAGATAGAGTCTCGTATATAGAAACTCAATCAACCATTTAACCCATTTAGTAACACAAAGCCCAAGAACATCCCTATTAAAGACCTCAAGACTTAGGCCTTATCGAAAACCACTATGAAGTCCAAATTGACCAAGAGATAAAAGGAGATGAGAAGACTTTAGAGGCTCAAGTATGAAGGCAACAACTTTATAGAAGACGAGGACAAGTATAATTAAATATAGGCTACTCAAAAGGATTTATATGATGAGCTGAGAACTCTAACTCCTGAACAAGTCCAAATGGTTATTGATCAAGTACATACATATGAAAATGCTAATCAAGTGGCCTTCTTTAGAATGTATTGTCCATTAATACTTAAATAATATATAAAGGGGCGTTTAATTGTTACATACAGAACTATTAGTAAGGACGGTGAAGTAGACTTCAAGACTAAGAACTTCGAGATCAGATCATCAACCATCAGAGACTTCAATGACTTTGTTAAGAAGTATGGTAACCTGATAACAGAAGATATATAAGTCGGCAGCGATTAACAATGTAGTCTCTCAATGGCTCAAGCCATATCAGTCTAAATCATACCACTCCAAGAACTCAAAGACACAGTCGCAGGTGATATGTAACGTAAACGTAGAAAGGGTGCTTATCTGAACTATATAAATACTACCCCTCTTGATCTATCTAAATATTAAATAGGCAATACTATCGATGAACATAACAAGCTGTCAGAAGTCTAATGCTTTATACACTGTTTAAGAATTTCTGGAGTATACACTAAAGAAGAGGTCAACAATATAGAACTCCAAATTAGTTAAGACCTTAAATATCTAGCAGTACTAAATCTAAGGAAGATAAAAGGCCTTGGTTGTATAATTGTGAATGATTATAATGTTGTTTAAAGGGCTGATCGAAACATAAACTCGACAACTGTTTAAGTAACTCCAGAAGACTGTGTTGGTCTTGACCTTCCTCCGAAACTTCGCTTAGGTCTTATTGAGAACCATTACTTCCTAAATGAACAGGTACAAATATCAGCCTGGTGGATCAACCATTATAATTAGTACAAGGATGATCCAAGATTTATTAGGAACACCAATATCAAACTATTTAGAGAGTCTACAAACTGTTTTGTAACACGTGATAAAGTAAATGGTCAACCTGCTACAACATATATGGGAGAGATATTAACACTTATGATTAGATAGAAGTTGTTAGAGCCTATAGATGATATGAACATACATAATTATAAGCAAGTATCTAAATAATTAATTGGTGGCTCATTTAGTGATATCAGTTAATATCAAAAGGAGTTCAATTATGTTCCCAGAAAGGATGTAAGCTTTGATAGAGTCTTATTCGCTGACTTCGAGACCTTTACAGGTGAAGACCATATAGATGATACAACCAATGAAATATAACGTGTAAGTACAGCTCATGAACCATTTATGTTATGCTATACTGAAGACGGTGAAAACGTTACAACAGCTCGATCGATCCATTATTTAATTAGATACCTCGACAAACATCATGGCTCATATGACTCTTCCACTCCAAAGCAGTCTGTGCTTATATATTTCCATAACCTATCTTACGATTGTAAGTTCATATTGTCAACTAAATATGCTATATCAGATGTTATCCAATAGGGTACCAAACAACTTGCATTCACTATATACCGTAAAGGCTATTCAATTGTATTTAGAGACTCATATAGATTGTTCAGTCCAGATGCATCTATTTCTAAATTGCCTTCTATGTTCTTTAGTATAGAAGACCAATAGAAATATTATAAGGAGTTGTTCCCATATGATTACTATACTAAACTCAGATACCTCAAGAACTTAGGTGATATCAATGATGCTCTTAAATATTTACCAACTGGTACAACTAGAGAAGACTTCACAAAAGCCATTAATAGAGCTGAGGCCTTATTAGATGACAACACATTTGATATGCACTAGTACTGTAAGTTCTATTGTGAACAAGACGTCAAGATTCTTGCTAAGGCTGTTATGATATTTAGAAACAACCTTAGATAACAATATGAACCACTAAATATATAATTAGACTTGTATAACTATTTAACTATATCATCATTGGCTATGGATGTATAATATAAACTAGGATGCTTTAATGGATGTTATAAGGTCTCTGGACTTCTTAGACACTTCCTCTAATAGTTTGTTATTGGTGGTCGTTGTATGACTTAATCAAATCGTCGTGTACTAAAGACTGAGCCAAATACACAAATAGTAGACTTTGATGCTGTCTCTCTATATCCTTCAGCGATGAGAGTCATGTACTATCCAACAGGTCCAGCAAGTTCATTAAACACCGAATAAATAGCCTTTTATAACAACCCATCAAATCTATTCAACATAACTCTTGAATAAGACAGTCCAGACCAGAAGACATTATATTTAGAAGTCAAGCTCAAACGAGGTCAACAATTCATTCCAAGACAATTTCCATTAGTAAGCACAATTGATGATGATGGTGTCCGATAGTTCTCAAATAACTTTGATGAGTCAATCTCATACTTCTATGACCAAGTGTCTCTCCAAGACCTTGTAGAGTTCTAACACATCGAATATCAAATCGTATCTGGAGTATATTTCTAATAACGTAATTATACAATTAGAGATGTTGTTCAATAAATGTTCAATAAACGTGTAGAGCTCAAGAAGCAAGAAAACCCAGCCTAAATTATATACAAGCTCATGCTCAATAGTGCTTATGGTAAAATGATCGAGAAGATACATCCTTCCAAAACTCTTGTACTAGACAAACTTGAATTCTATAAACTAGTACTCAAACAATCATCTAATATAGACAACGTTGAATAAACTGGAGGCAAGTATGTTGTAACACTTAAATAAGAAATCTCGGACCAATCAACATTTACATTTGGAGGTGTTCTTGTTCTGAGTGTATCTAAACGTATAATGAACCAAGTGATGTGTACAGCTGAAGACAATAAGTTAGACATCTATTATCAAGACACAGATTCGATGTAGATTGATAAAGTATCCTTAGATATACTTGAAACTATTTATTAAACTAAATATAACAGAAAGCTTGTAGGCTCTTCTATGGGCTAATTTCATAGCGACTTCCAAAGTAAGCTAGGTAAGGTCTAATATGCTGATCAAGCAGTATACATATCCAAGAAGGTCTATTGTGCTAGACTTGTTATAGATGCTTCTAAACATATATATGATTATCATGTGCGTATGAAAGGTGTATCTGATGGAGCTATAAGTGTGTAAGCAGATGAAAACTTCTAAGGAGACTTCATCAAACTATATTAGTACTTATATATAGCAAAGCCTATCAAGTTTGATCTCTGTGCAACCAAGCCTATATTTGAATATAAAGGATATCAAGTGTTTACTAAAGGATCATTCATACGACAGTTATAGTTTCCTCTAAAGGATAACGAGAAGAAGTAGTGAATCCTTATACAATTTTTGACTTTTTTAGTATAGAGTAACCAAATGAATAACCAAATGAATAACAAACAATACAAGAACAAGTTTGCTTTGAATGATTTAATCAAGAATAACAGCAAGTAAGAACCAATCGAACCAGTTAAATAACAAGATAGATTCCTCAATCGTGTGAAGGTTATGAACCTTTATTAAGAGGACTTCGATTATGTACACATCTATGTAGACTCAACAGTAGTTTTCAAGACTTAGTTCGGATACAACATTAGTATACTTCGTATAATATTCTTCAAGGATAACAAGCCAGTGTTTGCTTACAAGTGTCCAGAAGATATGCCTCAAACATTTGCTAACAAACTTGCTCCAAAGGCTGATAAAGGATAATTCCAATATTTCATTATAGATAACAAACTCGAAGAGGTTACTAATGCAATTGGAGAAACAGTTTAGTACTTCCCAATCACTTGTCCATTAGTTGTATAACCTGAGATTGTTGATAAACTCAGACTCAAATAAATATCTGATGCTAGACCTAAGAACACTACAATGAAGTCTAAAATGTTAACTGTTGATGACTTTGATGGAATGGACTTTTGAGATTACTGAATTTATTTTTTGTATCAACTATAAATGTCATAGACTGATTATAATCCAACTCTGGACACATTCCCTTAAGTTAGTTAGAAACTATACTTCATAGATTGCAGCCTAGGTGCCTAAATCAACAAGTAGATCACAGATAATCAGAACAGGGTTGCAACTGAAAACGATATTAGAACGATAGCACAAACCGCAAATGGTACTGCTAATACTGTTAATGGCAAACTTGTTACGACTGATATGAAAGTTGGAAACATAGAGTCAAATTTAGCAACAAACATCAACAATACAAATCTAATTATCGAATTTAATAACAATACTGTAACTCCTTCGTTATAAGCTCTTGACACAGCTACTAAAACTCTTGACACAGCTACTAAGGATATATATACATAAATAGAAGAACTATAAACACAAATAACAGAGTTCAAATCAGATATAGAGGAACAGTTGAAGACTATATAGGATGATATAAACAACATCAACGTCGGTAATCTAGATGACCTTCCTATATTTAAATAAATTCTAAAAGACATATAAGGACTATATAAAAGGAGTACACTCTGATGAATTTTTTGAACTATCATAATGAAACCCACTCAAACTCCTTTAGATATCCTTATTGAATACATTAAATCCGTACGATGAAAATGACTTTTTTGGCAATAGAGTAATGTAAACAACACACAACATCTCATATGTAGAAGCCTCAACAAGCTCATTAGACTCATTAGATAGCATGTATATCCGAGAGGAAGTTATAGAGTACAAACCAGTATTTGATCAATCAAGAGCATACTCCTTGTTTGATGCTGCAAATGATCGTAAACCAAATGAACAGTTCAAGTATGTTGTAGGTCATTAAGACTTATTGATATCAAGCCTTGGACGTTTAGTATATAGTGAAGACCTCACGAAGAGACCATCAATATGTATGGGTAACGGTTATTACTAAACAAATATCAACAATGTTACTATATATATTCATCGTTTAGTAGCTTAAGCATTTCTAGGAGAATGTCCAGAGGACTGTGAGGTTGATCATATTGATAGATGTAGATACAACAACTAATTATCCAATCTGAGGTATTTCACTCGTAGTTAGAATTAAATGAATAAGATTTCTTATAAAGGTCATGATGCTCAATATTTCACAAAATTGTCTGATAAGTGTATCCCATTCAAGACCTATGGTAGAAACACATTCGATGATTATTATATAGATACAGAGACTTGTGAAATATATAAGTGGACTGGTGATAAATATATGAAGAGGACTGTGTCATATATAAACAATAAACCAATTTATACTCCTACAACCACTCTTGGTAGAAACACAACAATATATATCAGCAAACTCAAAAAGGGTTTATACAACCTATCAGAACAAGACCTTGATCAGAGTTCATCATTACTCTTCTAGTCTCAGTGATCGCCGATTTATTTTTTGCATCAACCATAATGAACAACCTGAGTTCTGACTCGATTGAACCTCTAAAGAACTGTAAGCTTCCTCTTGACTCATTTAGCTTTATAGGCTTTTTCGGAGCACCTGGATGTGGTAAGACTACTCAACTATAGAACGTTGCAGACACAATTGTATAATGGTCTAAATCAACCACATATGATCTAGACAAGCCAACTCTCTGTAATGGACTTGTTACTCATTATATATTCATGAGTCCATCAACGGCCACTGATAATACACTTGCACATAAGGACTAGAAAATCCTGATCGAAGCAACTGATGATAATGTACTAAGTATAATTGATTCGATTACCTAGATGAATTTTAGATTCTATGAGACATTAAATGCATAGAAGTTCTTGAGACAAATATCAAAGGACATATACTAAGAGAAGTACGAAGGACATAAAGGAACCCTCAATCAACTGAACATCAAACAAGTCTTATAGAATCATCCTCAATATAAACTTATACTACTGTGTTTAGACTAACTAGAACAGTTCAAGTAAGAGTATCCAGAACTAAAGTTCAAAGAGACTGACCAATAAGTCTTAACAGTACTAAGGGATATTACATCTAATAAAGTCTCAAGCTTCGGTTCTAGATTTACATATGGGCTATAACAGGCAAATCCAATTCAATAGTCTATTGTAAAGGAGTTTGATGGTTATATGATTCGACGTCCTAAAATCCTTTTGATTATAGATGATTAGACAGGGTCCAAATTATTTAGAGATGTTGGAAACACTTTATATTAGAGTCTAGCCAAACGAAGACATTTGAGTCTCTTTTATACAGGTGTATCTATTCACTCTCCTGGAGCACTTTAGATAGGCTATAAGACTATAATGAACTCATTCCTATTATTTAGAGGCATACCAATTGAGAAGCTCAAGGATATTTATGGAGCCATTCAAGCACTTGACTCAGTGGACTTCGATGTAAAGTCCTTTATAGAGCTATATAATCAACACACTGGATATTATGAGACTGATATGAACAAGAAGGACTTCCTATATGTCCAATCATAACCTATGACCTCTATATGGTTCAAGTTTGATAAGCGACTTAAATGAAAATGATTTTTTAGTACATTCATAAATATGTATTCGACCATATAACCTTTACAAGCAGTTGTATAAGTAGCCAAGACAGTTGCCGCAGCAGTTAGTCCACCAACCCTTCCAACAACAGAGACCAAATCTGTATAGGCCACTGCAATAGGCTTTATAGACAACATCAAGTCAGAGACTCTTAAATAGACTGTTGCAACTCAGAAGTAGCTCAACGACTTTAATGAACGTTGTGAACAAGTAATTACAAACATAAAAGCACTTAACCAAGACTCTTATCAAATCATAGACCTATTGATCCTATAACTAATGGCAGTAGCAGAGTATACTATCTATGGCACCAAACTAGGAGAGTATAGACAACAAACTGTATTTGAATAAGTCTAAAAGTTCTTCAACAACACTCTAACAACGAATGAGAAAGTGCTTATACTATAACTCATAGAACAAATATTCAAGGGCAACAAAAAGCAGTTGCTAAATATATTTGAGGATATGTTCTCGATAGCAAATGGCTGTGGACTGTTTAACAGTTGTACTGCCTTCTGAGCCCGTGCATTTTTGTATATATCGCCTCACATCACCTTCGACTCGCACGGCTCGCTCGGCTCGTTCGGCTGCAACCCCTTCCAAGACTACTTCCGAAGACAACTTGTAAGGCTATTTGAAAGTGTGGCGGAGCTAGGCGACGTAGGAGCCGTATGCGGAGCCATATAGTCTTTTTAAATCAATATATATATGCAACCAAATTATGGACAGCCTTTTAAATCGATGATACAATAGTTATAACAATGTGATATATATAACAATTCAGACAAAGCGACTTAGTTAAAGTATTAAATAGGTTTTATAAATAAGTACTATGAATGTTTAATATATAGTTATACATTCAGTGAAAATGAATTGAATGTACTTTTTGACTTATGGAACAAGAGCTTATAATAAGTTCAATGAGCCTGCATTTTTTCAAGAACATATAATGACCAATCAAGAACTTGTATTCGTTAACCAGTATGATTCTTGGTAAGGAGACTTGCTTGAACTACGAGACTCTAAATATATGAAAGAGAAACTCTAAAAGTGTTTTGTGAGCATATTCTATAGTCCAGCTACACATTTGTTGCACTTGAAGCTTATAACATATAAAACTCCAATATGGACTGTAGAACATTTTAAAGAGCTATAGAGATATTTAGTAGACAATGATTTAGAAGCTGATATAGATACTCTTACTACTGATTATGGGGGAGAATATAAAGGTGTATTCGAAGACTATTTAACAAGGTTTAATGTGACTCATAGAGTTGTGTTATTTGATGATTTGTAACTAGCGCCTATAAATGCTATGTGTAGATATATTAGAGGCAGAATTTAGAAAGGTATCCAAGATTTATCGGAGTTGTCTGATGAGCAACATGACAGTGGACAAGTGTATATCAATTAAGATCAATTATAAACTATTCTCGATAACCTTGTGAAGTTCCATAATTATGAGAAGTCTATTAAATTGTATTCCAAGGTCCCAGCCAAAATTACTAGAGAAGAGGTCGATGATATAAATACTGTTAAACAATCTTAGAATGACGAGCTTAATGGTATTTATGAGTTCTAGTTAGGAGACATTGTTCATGTGTTGTTGTTGAAGGAGAATTCCAAGTTTGATAAGAAACGTGAACGTAAATGGAGCAGAGGGACTTATAGAATTATAAACAAGATAGGGAGCTTCTTCTAAGTGGTGCCTGAGCCATTTGACTTTGATCAGTATGTGCAAACATTTAAGCTATAGAGAGGACATCCTTGGGGTATTCCAGCTTATCATAGAAAGTGTTATCAAATGAAGTTTGCAAATAATATATCTAAAGAGTATTTTAGCTATGAACTTGAGAACACCAACTTCTATACATTCGATAAGATATTGAGCGCTGTTAATAATAAAGGCTAAAGCGTGAAGATATATGACGTGTTAGAACATGCTGATGATATTATATACCGTATTAAACCTAGTAGTACAAATACATTTATAAAGGATCATACAAAGTCTACTACTACATACTCTATTAAACCATCATAACTAAAGGCATATGATAAGTCTATGATAACCCCTGTTGAAGATCAATTCCTATTTGGTATGGACTATCCACAGTATTATTTGCCTGTATTCCTTATGAAGTGATCATCGATGAACTTTTTTTATATATATCATAAATGTCTAACAACAACCTCAATATAGTTCCAGCCAAGGTCACCGCGGTTGAGAATTTATCAAACGATGTGTATGTATCTACTTCACACGATGGTGTGTCTATTAAAGTTGTCCACGTAAATAAGTCTGGAAGTAACACTGTTGACTTCCCATAAGCGAACTTAATTAAAAACGGTAGCTCAAATGAAATTTAATGGGAGGTCTAATGTTTATAGAACTCTGTATTATCAACAACTAACAGTGGTATCAAATATACTATGCAGTTTGGTATCAATATGACTGCTGACACAATTGGTAGATACTATGCTAAAAACGGATTTATATACTATCAGAAAGCAGTTGTAAAGACAGGTGGAGCATCATATACACTTGCTCCTCCAGTTGCTAAATGTACCACAGCTATGAACTCAGCCTTCCCATTCGCTGAGAGTGTTGTTAATTATAATGGAGAGCTTAGAACAACTGAGCTATTTAGAAAGACTGCTTTCTATCAAATGTTCTTACCTAAGGACTATTAAGAGACTATGAGCTAAACATGGTTTGAAGGTGATACTCTGTTGTTCGATGAGTATGTATTACCATATGATGAAGTTGGTAAGAAGTTTGTTGATATAAGCACATTAACAGGTTGGACAGCAAATATGAAAAACCAATAAATAGAAGGGTCAGGTGCATCTGCTCTTAAGTGGTTATTTAGAAAAGACTTCTTCGTACCACTAAATATGCTTAATCAAGTTTTCAACTACTCTAATAACTTCTATACAAATGCAATTAAGAGATAGAGTCTATATATAACTATCAAGACCTAGAGTAAACCATTAGCTAATTGTTTCGGAAGTACAGAAGTGTTTGACAAAGAGTTCACTGGTATTGGTGCTATTGATCTATCAGTTGTTACTAAGTCTTCTCAAACTGTATAAACAAATATGAAGGAGAAAGGATCACACGTACTTGTACAGAACAATATCGGCATGGAGTCAAGACCAATTGTAACTATGACTACTGGATAAGTTCTTGTAAACGAGACAAGCTCACGTCATGCAAGTATAGCTAGATCAGCACTCTGTCTAGAACGTAAGGATGCTGATGAAGTGGACTCTACTTATTTACATCAGAGATTCACAGGCATGACAAGTAAGAGTATGGTTGAGTATAGAAACAATCAATTGTTAGTTGAATAGTAAGTTGGTACAGCTGGTATAACAGTTGAACTAACAGCTAGAAACTTTAGTCAAGACTTTGTGTTCTTCGGTAACTTCAATATACAACGTGGAGGTGATGATCAGAGATTGTTCTCAAGTGATGTTTAAGACTTATAGTCTATACGTAATGAGATCATTAGAAGTACTAATATGCACCAATAGTATGATAGAGGTTTAGCCCCAGCCTTCAGTAACATGTTTGAATGGTTATCTAAATACGCTTATGTATACAGTTCTCTCGAATAGTTCTCTATGGATGAATGTTCAAATGATGTTATAGGTGATGGTTATAATAGTATATAGAACTCTCTAATGTATAAATATAACCTGGTTGAATATAGAAATGGTATGAAGGCTAATAGTAACTCAACAATTGTAAATACTGATTTGGGCAAGGATGAACTTCTTAGAGCTCAAAATGCAGAAGCCAAGAACATCAGAATCATAGCCTATACATTCTATGACACATTACTCGAATACGACTTGAACAATGGATAAATCAGCATCAAAGACTTCCAGTGAACATTCCATAATTTTTTGAATCATCTATAAATATGATTGTATACTATGAAGGCTCACAGAACCAAGAGTTCTTATATACAGATGATTCATACTACTTCGACCTATCCAAGATTGATAAGGAAGAGTATGACATACAACCAACCGTCAACTTTACCATTCCAGGACAACTACTAAACAACACTAAAATCATTCTCAGAACTAGATATAAAGGAGTAGGCTCGTCAGGTAACGTAGAAATTCTTGATACTGGAGACTATATAGTATAATTAGATAAAGACTTTGGAACAAGATAGACTGAGATGATATATTTAGATGAGATCACAGGGTTAATATAAACTGCTGCCAGATTAGCAACCAAGGAGTAATAGTTCTTAGTAGCAGTCGATACTGAACAACTTGTTAAGAACTTAAAGACTCGTTTAAGGTTTGAAGGTGAATAGACAACTATAAAGTTTCCAGAAGAGAGTTATTGGCTAGCTAAATTATTAGGAGCCAAGGTATTTAAGAGCAAGGAACTATAACCTCGTACTGATAATATAAATGGTTAACAAGTAAAATTCGATGAGGAAGGTAATGAACTTGATGCTAATGGATTGATTATACCAGACAAACTAAATAACAAGACTATGTATGTAACCAATAATTAGTACATCAAGTTTGATTATACGTTCTATCTAAACTTCATCAAGACCCTTCATATAACCTGTTTGTATATTACCAAGTAAACTGTGTTGTCTAAATATAAACAATACATCATACTCAGACATGAACTGAATGTTACTCCATTAGCAAGAGTCAAGATCACAAGTGGATTCTCATCTACTATAACCAAAGACTAAATATACAAGGGTATCTAAATAGGCTTTTGTGATGAGAACTTCCATACTATTCCAATGGACCCTGATACAACTTATGAACTTGAAATCAGTATATCAAAGTCTCTTAGAAAACAACAGTTAGAAATTGATAGAAAGACTGTAAGTGATAGTGAGTATCAACGATAAGAGAGGATATAAATGAACTTGGAGTTTGAGAAGAGAGACTAAGAGATAAGAGAGTTTGATTTAAACTATGGATATAATAGAGAACTATTTAACAAGGACTAAGCGATTATCTAGAAGTATAATGAAGATTTATAAGCTAGACAGGCTGAGATTGCACCTATATTGAAGTAAGCTGAAGAAGACAAACTAGGTTTGAGTCAACATTACAAAGAAGCTCTATTGATGTATAATACGTTTTCTAATTAAATGATAGGAGAGATATCATAGATGGCAACTTATGAACGAAATCTATATAAGACTTCTACAGACTTCAATATAGAACCACATATATAAAGGTAGGCTGCTAGAGAACTCTCAAAGTTTTATAAGGATCAGAAGTAAGAGAATGTCGAATATAATTATTAAAGGCTGTATGAGAGATAGAAAGGTGTATACAATAGAATGTAGTCTATAATCAATAGTGATTATCATAAATATGCTTTAGGTAAAGAAGATGTATTCGGTTAGATATTCGGAGCAGATGGAACCTAGGAACGTGATAGAGTAAATGCTATATCTAATTAGAAGTTGAGAGTTAAACAAGAAGTTGCCTTATAAGAACTTATGATCAGACGAGAGTAGTTAAAATCATCATTAGACTAGAAGTATATATCAGAGGATGATTACAACAAACTATATAAAGACTATGAGAAGTAGTATATAGATAAGGTGAATAGATACTCAACCGAGTCAGATAAACTTGGTCAAGAGTATAACTATGATAAGGCTGTTGATGAAGCTTATAAAGCATGGAAGGATGATCAAGCTGAACAGAAGAGGATATATGAAGAGACATAAGAGTTTCGTAAGAATGATGATGATATCAAGAACACTATCGAAGAGATTGCTACTAAATATCTAGGAGCTATCGGAAGATTTAATACAGAAAACAACAAGGCTGAGATAGTAGACGATATTAGAAAGAAGATTTAAAAACGTTAGCAGGAAGAGAACAAGGTCGTTCAATAATAATATCAATAGCAATAACAACAGAAGTAGTATTATGATCATATACTTAGTACATTCGATTAGCCTACTAGACAACGTCTTCAAGGTCTTCCATAAATATAAATGGTATATATAAATGGTATGAAAGCTCTGGATGGAAGCTTGTAAATATCAAGACTGAAGATAAGGTGGATGAAGCTGGAGTACCAATCAAGCCAGTTGATAAACCAGGTTATGTACTTAAACTCAACTCTAAGAACAAGTGGTGTTACCACATCGACTTAACTGATAGAAACAATAAACCAGCTTGTAATAAGAAGGACAAGGAATACTTCTGGAATTAGAAGGCTAATGCTTGGAAACTTGCAACTGTGATATATGCTGACAAGAATGATAAATATAGTTTCGTTGCTCCAACATAAGAGCCACCCAAACAAGAGCCTAAACAAGAACAACCAAAACCATAAGTAGATGACTCTAAGAAACGTTAAGAGATGATTGAATAAGAGATTGATAAGTACTATCAAAAGAAGGAACAAGAGTTATAAGCTAAAATGGCTCAACAAGCTCAACCAGTTCAATAAGCCCCATAAGTTCAATAACCCAAGATTGTATTTGATAATCCATTATTGAATAAATATATGTGAGGTCCTTTAATCAAAAACTATTTTTTGGGTCAAGGTAATGAACATAAGAGACACCTATGACTCAACTTCCTTATCAGACTTAAATGGTAAGCTAACAATTAACGGACCTCCACACTTTAGATCAGGTGACTATACAAGTCTATTGAGTGTTAGAGTTGTCGAAGACATATTTGTAGCAGTTGGTGTATTATATATTAGAGATAGTACCACGAATGATATAATTAAATAGAGAGACTATAATCATAAACAGTTCAATAATATGGATGAGTTTGTAATAGACTTTAATGAATGCTTTATAGATGAGGCAGTAATGAGTATTGAAGGTAACTCCTTTAGAATCTAATTTAAACCAGGTTATGAATAATCATATATAGACTATACAGGTAACCTTCAAAGGTTCTTAGGCAAGTCAACTGGCTAACAGATTATATTGAATGGTAGTATAACAATTGATAATGATGATAAGACTAAACAGACAGTAGTTAATTATACTAATGAAACTTTTGAAACTACTCAATTGTTTATAAAGGACTTTGTAAAGAAGACTGGAAATAAAGTCTATCTATACTAAGACACAAATACTCAATAGCTTATATATAAATATAATGACTCTACATATTCGAAGTTATAAGTCACATATCAAGGCAACTTGAATAAATACTTTAATAATTAATAATGTGTGTACACAAATGACCTTTTGAAAACCTTAGGTGAACTTAATAACAATTAGAGCTTCAATATAAAGACTTCTATCAATGTATATAATGATACTGGGACTAAATATAAGAGCACAATCAATATCAACTATATTATATATACTGTATAATCATTTATAGATTCATTTAATAAGACTGTAGGGGTTATCAATATCAAATATAATACAACAACTAACAAGTATGAATATATTACCACTGAAGAGAACAGCTAGTATACTAATTTGGACATTAGATATGGTAACACTACTATATAATATACAACTCAAAAGCCTGTAAATGTTATTTATAACAATGAGATGTTAGAGTCTAGTACACTCAATATCAAGTATATATAACTCAAGTGCAATAAGCTAGAATGTAACATAGCAAGCTATACAATTGATCCAGTTACCACTTAATAGACTTTATAGTTCGGTTCAAATGTCCTTTAAGTACTATGTCCTAACTAAATGAGTTACTAAAGCAAGAACATGGACTTACATATTAAGTTGATGGAGAGTATGCCTTTAGACTTCTATATACAGGACTAAGACGATAAGGACTTGAATGTATAATATATACTCTAAATGAGATTTTATAAACAAGAGTCCTTTCAACAATAGTCAGATAGCGGAGTGACAGCTATCCATTAGAAGCGATAAGTGTTTGTATATTTAACTGGTGGTATAAGACAATTTAGACTCAATAGAGTTTATAACTAAATAGCTCTCTGTCAAGCATATGGAAGTATTGGTCTATAGCCTTCTACTCATACTACATATATAATTAGTTATGTATATAAACTAAAGGTGAACGACTATAATTTCGATATACTACATGCTTATTCAAGGAACATAGAGAACGTTAACAACTCTGTGTTTGTATGGAAGTAGATACCTCAAGACTGTTTAATGAACTTTGATTTATAGACTTCAGCTGTTGAATATACATTAGACACTATGACTAAATAATAGACAGTATATAAAGACTAATAACCCAACATCCTATTGAGACTGTTTGTTAAATGAAAATGATTTTTTAGCCCATCATAAATATATGTCCGAACTTGCAAACAAGGCAACTGACCTAGCTAATTAGGCTGTAGATGAACTAGTACCAACTGATTATAAACCATTTGGAAGATAAGCTGTAAAGACTTTAGGAGACATTCCAAGGATGGCTGAAGAGTTCAAAGGACTTGGAGGAATAAGAAGACCAGCACCGAATCCAACTATGGGTGATATACCTAAGCCTAAGCCATTAACCAAATGGTAGAAGTTCAAACATGGTTTAGGAAAGGTCTTTAACGTAATAAAAGGTCCAGCATAGAAACTGATATCAGCTCTTCCATTCGGTGGCTTTCTGAATAAAGGAGCAGAAGCAGCTTCAGGTTTGATCAAACATTTCTAGAAGAAGTGAAAATGATTTTTTAGCATATATATAATGTAATTCAGATAGATTTAGGAATTTCCTAATTATATAGTATATGAGAATGGTGTAGTTTAGAATATATAAACTAATAGGATCATGTATTAAAGTCTATCTAGAGGATATCTTGTAACCAAACTCAGCAATAATGGATTCAGTTAACACAGATTAATACATGTTCTCGTAGCTGAAGCATTTATATAGATACAAAATGGTTTGTAGATAGATCATATTGATAGGAATAGACTCAATAATCATTATACTAATCTAAGATACGTTACTAACTCTGAGAATAGTAAGAACAGAACAGCGTATAAAGGCAAAGATGCGATATATGTTGATTAAATACCTGAAAGGTGTATAGAAGTAACTGAATATAATTAACACAGGTTTGAAAACTACTTTATCAATCCTAGTACATATGAGATGTATTATTACAACGATTTATAATACCGACAGTTGAATTTGAATACTGCTCAAAACGGTTCAATATATTATTGTACGAAGAATAATTAGAACAAGTAGGTAAGGTTGTGTCTAAGTGTACTTAAGAGTTAATATAGAATGGTTGAATAAGTTGAATGAGAAGAAGTGAAAATGATTTTTTTGTAGTATATGTAATGTAAACACTCACACTTATGC
Organism: Hexamita inflata; assembly: GCA_963988835.1. Taxonomy (NCBI): domain Eukaryota; phylum Fornicata; order Diplomonadida; family Hexamitidae; genus Hexamita; species Hexamita inflata. The sequence continues at coordinate 82,646 of CAXDID010001045.1, forward strand.
CTTTAAAGTTTTATGGACCACACGAATTCGATAGATATTATTATGATGTTGAAGACAAGAAGTTGTATAAGACTAAGAAGTGTATCAATAGTATTAAGAAGTATAAGGTTGAAGAAGTTGAGCCTAAATTGAGTGGAGCCTATTACTACTATAATTGCTTCAGTATATTGAATGTTCGAGTCAAAGTTTCTGTGATATAATTAGAGGAGGCTTGTAAGTGAAATAAATTTTTTGGATTAATTTAATAAACATGACATTATAAATAATAAGTGACCCTAACAAGGGTGTTATTAAATGTGACAAGATCATCAATGGCTTACAGACTATAAACTTCAACGCTATGACTAACTAAATAGAGTTCGACAATTACTCAGACAAGAGCTTGTTCTATGTTAATACTATTACTGGATAGACCAATATGGTATTTGATATCAATTAACTCGAGAACCAAACTATCAAGAACGTAACCATCAATAACCTTAAGAGTGATAAGATCGATGTTGGTGTATAATTGACTGTTAATAATGTTGATGTTGGTTATAGTATACAGGATATATACAAGAACTTATCTAACAAGACTTAATAGATTGCAGACATATTAACATTCAGAGACAACTAATTAATATACAACAGAGAGTTTATCGATAAGTTCACTTAACAAGCTTAATAGAACTTGATATTCATTAATGAGCTTGATGATCACTTGACTAGAATATCTAACCTAGAATTGTTTGAAGCCAGTTAAGTACTTACTAATACTGATATATAGAATAAATACTTGAGTCTATAATAATAAATAAACGAGATGAACTTAGACTTCACATAGTTAAATAGTTTTATGAACAACCAAATCATATTTAATTAGGCTATCAGAACAACTGTTGATACACTTACAGATGACATTGAATTAGTTATGAAGGATTATGTAGTGCATGATGAACTAAAAGGATTTGCAACTGACTCTTAGATTACAGCTATTTAAGCCACTGTTGCATTAATGGGAGTGGACTTGGCTGCAACAACTGCTATAGCTGGAAAGGCTGCTGTTGATATTGTTGGAATGAATGTAAAGATTGATGAACAGAATTTGAAACTTGATGGAATGATGACTGTAATTGGAGGTGTTGAAGCTTAGAGTGCGACTGTGGCAGCTGAGTTATAAGAAGTAAAGGCGTAATAGATAATTGATGAAAGTAGTATGTTATAGAACTCTGAGGATATAACTTTATTAAAAGGAACTGCAGCGGACTTAACTGCTAAAGAGGCTGAGACGGATGTTAAGGCTACAACTGCTTAAACAACTGCGACAGATGCTCTAACTAAACTGAAGACTTTCATAACTTCTTAAGCGGCTGTGGATGCGGCACTTACTGCTACTATAACAGGATTGAGTTAGACTAAAGCTGATTAGAAGGACACTTACTCGAAAGGAGAGATGGACGCTCAATAATAATTATAGGATGGAAGACTTGATGTGTTAGAAGCTAGTGTTGGAACAACTGGAGAGATATATAAACAGAGATTTGATGATATAGATGCTGATATAACTGAATTAACTAATAGACTTACTATAGATGAAGGCAACATATAAACTTGTAGTAACAGTGTATAGAGTATATAGAGTAACTTATAAACGATGAATACATCTATAAATACAATTAAGGACAACGACATATAAATGAATGGATAGATTCAATAGATACAATTATTAGATACAACTCAGAACTCTAGACTAACTGCTCTTGAGAATGCTGATGTTAATATATAGAGTAGATGTACATCCATAGAGACTATAAATGCTAATTAAGACGCTACCATATCAAGTCTCAGTGGAGGTATCAATGGACAGATCACTAGAGTTACAGCATTAGAGACTTTAACAAACAACTGGACTCCAATTATGAATTGTTGGAATAAGCCCTAAGATGGATGGTTCTAGATATAGAAAGACCCTACACTACACTGGGACAAGATTACTGGGTTCGTCTAGAATACATCTTTGATAATTAATCCTAAAGTTGATATATACTTTGGAGCTAATAATGATTATGGAGCTGTACCTGATAGAATTATATTGATGTCACAGAAGACGATAATAAATCCTGATAGACTTCTACTTCATATATATAATACAACACTCAATAAGTTTGAGGATAAGTCCATAGTTGATATGTTGTCTTCGAATGACTTGGGAGCTATTACAACGAGAGTTGTTACACTGGAATCAGATGTTGGTGTGTTGTAGAGTAGATGTAATTAGATTGATGAATTGAATTAGACTCAGACAAACAATATCTCAAGCCTTTAGAACTTCAGAGTTCATAGATATAAACAAATCTAACAAACGCAAACTCGATAACCTCTTTAACTAACTCTGTAAGTACTTTATAAACAGACAATACCAATAACAAAGGAAGTATCGCAACGTTATAATCATAAATGACTTCAGTTATAAACGTAAATACATCTCAATCAACTTCAATAACAAACTTACAAACTCAATTGAACGGACTTATAAAGATCGAGAACTACTATGCAGATAATTACTCAATGACCTTCGCTGATATAATTACATTCAAATGGGGAACAATAAATGTTGGAAGTGCAGGAGGATAGAAGAAGGTAACTTTCATAACACCTTTCAAGATGTGTGCATATGCAGCGTTTACAAATGTTATAAGCACAACGAATGCTGGAGGTGGTGCCGATGTAGGTTATGCTGTTGCCACGACAACTGATGTAACTGTAACAGCAGATTATGCAAATAGCGGTGGTAATGAAAGTAATGATTACTCTTGGTTTGTTATAGGATGGTGATCGACAATTCATTTTTGAATACACTCTCATACTCGCTCACATCAGCCTCGTCGCTCCGCTGACGGCTCCTACGTCGCCTCCTCATCCTCGTTCGCTCACCCAATCCTTTGAAGAAGAACTTTGAAGAAGCCTGGGAAGTTGCCTTTGAAGTTGCCGACGAAGTTGCCGACTGAGTTGCCGACTGATGAACGAAGTGAAGAAGGAGGCTTATGTGAGTTGTTTGTATGATGAATGTATAAAGCCCGCACTTCCAGGAACGTTGTTCAAGTGTGTGATTCAGTGTGGTGCTCAGAGGGTTTGTGTGGGTCCTAAGCGCTGAGCGGCTGTCGCCTGGCTCCTCGCTCTCCAGTATATGAATATTAGTTGGATTTGATTTAGTAGTGTGAAAGGGTATGAGGGTTTGATATAGTAGTGTGAATACTAGTTGGATATGATTTAGTAGTGTGAAATGGTATGAGGGTGTGGAGTGAAAAGTTTGATTGAGGTGCGTTCCTGGAAAGCGGGCTTTATACATTCATCAAACTCCCGAGAGGTGTGAATGTGACTGTGTACGCAACTAGGTTGGTGTATGGAAACGGTAGTTTCGTTCCAGTCTCGCAGATAGTTTTTGATTTCTCTTACGAAACCACCGTTGGAATTCAAATTTAGTGTACTCAGTGCCTTGACGATACCTATTTCGCTTCAGACAGGTAATAGTGACAATAGAGTCGTAAATACACTTCACCAGAGTGGTGATGGGCGCAGTGCAGGCCGAGAGGGGCTTCAGCTGAACTGCTTCAAAAACGTATTTTCAGTGATTTAGATTTAGATAACTTGGCCTTGTTTACGGAGCCATCTGGGAATTGTCCACAGTCGAATTCTCCAGTAGTTCCTGTTGGAAGTGGAGAGCATGGACTTCTTCATCGTGTACGATAACAGAGACATAGACCGGTTTGAGAAGTTTAAAGTAGGTTCTGAGCTCTCTTTATCAAATTAGCCTCCGTTGTCTTCTGACTAGACTATTTTCAATATAAATATCCCGAAAATGAACGTGAAGGGCATCAGCACCTGGATTCTCTACTTCGAGTTCCATATATATTTCAAAAGCGCTGTGCCGGTGATCGTGCGTTCATTTCCTACTCACTTTTTGCTGATGCATTTTAGGAGGTAAAGCTCACCATTCAGCAGAATGCGTTTTATATTGACTTCTATTTGAACACCGCTCAAGTCTCTTTTCCTCCGTTTTCGGGTCCTTTATCTGATTATTACAACAGTCAGATAAACGCCATGCAGCCTAATAAATGCGTTTTGGAGCTCGTGGGTTTCTCCGCCTCAATTCCACAAGAATTACAACTGAAAGACAATTTTATCACAAAATAAACTCAATAAGTGCCCAGAATCGCTCAAATGGCGTTCGATTTGGACGCGAACTACTTTTAATTCAAAAACGAGAGGAGAACTTTTACTTGTGAACAGCTCAGAAACCCAACTTAATGTTTGAACAACCTCGAAAAACTGCTTGAAATGAAGGACACGAATTTTCTCGCCCTGTTTTAAGTCCAGTTTTACAGGGACGAGTAATTGTTGTCGGCGAGCACATTAATATTTGACATGAAGGACTCATGTTTTCTGAGGGCGGATGGATTCGTTCAATAAAACGGAATAAATGTGATATTTGAACGACATATGGATTCCAAGTACTGCAAGCTTGTAGAAGGGTAATAAGTGGATTTTTAGCTCAACATAACAAGTGCGCTGAAAACAAGCATCGTAAATAGTCAGCTTAAATTTTCATATAACGTAAGCTTACAACTCACAAGCGAATAAGTAGCTGAGGTTCTAGATATGGTAGCCAAACAATCAAATAAATTGACAATCACAGCAGTCATTAAAGAAAATAGAACCATCATTGACCAAATCACACTGGACAACGTGTACAAAAGCGACCTGACGCAGTTCGAACTCAATACAAAATTGTGCATTGTCGCTATAACTGTAGCTTCAGTGCTAATATGCGTGTTGATTAGCGCTATCCCGCTCATTTAACAGAGATTCAAGTTAATGTTTAAGAGACAAATTAAAACAATCGCGTATGCCAATGAAGACGAATTGTGAAACGATTATTTAAAATGTATTATATAGATAAATCAATTGATGAATCAAATCTCACCATATATTAACTCTCTTTCATTTTCTTGCGTTTGAATGCCAAAATCTGTAATTTCGGTGTTATCATAGTCCAATATGCCAATTTAAAACTGGAAACAACTTAAACTCTGAATATTATTGTTAGATATATTCAAGGAATATAAGTTAACGAGATCTTTAAGCGAATCTACGGTTATAATTTAGTTAGTGTTTACATTCAGCATAACTAAAGATGTCATATCTTTTAGCGGACTCAAATCATAAATACAATTCTCGTTCAAATGTAATTCTCGTATCTTCAAATTCTTTAGTGATGATATATCTGAAATTTAGTTTACGCCCAAGTATGCGAACTACAAACAATGCATATGAGACAAGGCAGAAATATCGACTATCTAATTAGTCTCAAAACACAAAAATGTCACTTTGGGGAGATTAAGATTTCCAATAGCTTTAAATTAACATTGCACTGCGCAAAACCCAATGACATCTGATGTAAAATCTAAACTGATATTTGGACAGTTAGTTATAATAACTCGCTCAACATCTAAATTAGACACAAAATCTAAATTTTTTACCGTGTCGTCGTCTTCTACCACTAAATTTCTGTTTAAAACAGAATATATACCTGGAAAACTTTCTAAAACTTAATGCTGTTCATCAGAATCATTGTTTGAACTCATTTGATGTGAAAATGTTATAAGATAATGATAATTAAATTATAAATTATAAATATGAATGTAGATACTGACAGACTAAATATTTATCTTTTGAAATGATGAAATGAAGTACTCAGTCATTTCATCAGTCGTGCGAGATCGAGCGTGCGCACGTTTTTGACGTTTTGTGCGGGACCTTGTAATATAGCATTGTAGGCATGAGTGAAATAGCTCAACGGTAGAATCGCTATTATAAGGTGTATAGGTCATTTATATTTTTTATTGATATAACATTTATACTATATTTACAGTTTACCTAATATAGATTTAATCACTTTAGACTATAATTCTATACATTTCAACACATATTAAAATATTATAGCATTACAGTTCTTCCACGCTTCTATCTGAAAAATATCTGAAAAATAGTAAACTGCAATTAATTTCAATTACACTATTTGATTGAATGAAATTAATATCCTCTTCAATTCATTCATTATTTATTTTATTGAGTTGTGTCATAATTTATCGTTAGTTTGTTAGTTTATTAGATAAGCAGCTAAACATACTTTAAATAATTGTTACTTCTATTTGAGATAAGATAAAAAGAAAAAATGTATGTCTTAGAAATGCATATTTAAGAAAATCAAATATTTTTCATTTTCGTTAATATAATTACATCAAATGAATAAAATAATAAAATTTAGTACTAATTTACAAATTAATATACTCGCTCATGTTCCAAGTTATATTTGGTCTTTGGTTTATTATAATATAATATAAGTGATGTATATTTATATGTAGTGGATATAAAATAATAGGCAATTCTTATTACACTCCTAAATATTGTATGAATTATATTTAACATAAACACGAGGTAATAAACAATGCAATATACATTACTGGTGAAAATAACTTATAAAATTTAGATTTTATTGAATAAGTGGATTTGTAGTAAGTAAATAATGTTATAATCTAGAAATGCTTTTACATCATAATTAATCAAATCATTATTTAGATTCCAAAATAATGCGATTCTGTTTAAATGAACTAGTGTTTAATTGATAATATTGATGGAATTTAATCGTCATAAGCAACAAGTGTAAGTTTAATGCGTAACTTGATTGTAGATATTAGACCATTATAAAATATGAACGGGTTATAATCGTTATATTTAAATAACAACTAAATTTGTGATATAAAACCTCTTTATAAGCTGAAATCATTGTAAATTTTACACTTGAATTATAACTAAATCAATGATATCACTGCGTTATCATATTTAACAAATTTGATACAACTGAACATTAGTTCGAATAATGTGGTGTGTCTTTAAGCTATAAAAAATCTCACTAAACTTAAAAACCTGAATGCGAATTATAATAAAATTATTAGTCTTAGAATTATTAAATTGTTAAATATCGATGTGCTTGGAATTAATGGAAATTATATTTAAGAAATATAGTAGTATTTTAACGAATAAAAAATTGTAAATAATTCATACAGTAACTCCAATCAGATATCATAGATTATGCTAAATGTAGTTATATAAAGCTAGTCTGTTCCTTCTTAGTAACATATGTTTCTGTCGAAAAGAATGGAAAGCATTTACGACTCTCTAAACTTATTATAATCTATTTAATAGCACAAACGAAAAATTTACATCAAATATTAAAATGTTTAATTTAAGATATCGCGTGCTAAGCTAATATACTGCTAAAACATAAACACTGAATTTAAATCATTTGATAATTTTGTGAGGTTGAATAGTATTGGCCAATTTTAGTGAAAATAGCTATATAAGAAGTAATTTAAGTGATCTCTATTCTTATATTATTAAAATACAACTTAAATAACGGAATATATCTCACTCGTTAATTCCGCCTGCGATGGTGCATTGGATTCCAGCGTTTGCGAATATTTCTTTGAATTTCTGCATTTATTCCATTTTGACTTTCATTCCTTCCTTCATTTCGTATTTCATGCCAATTTTTTCGTATTTGTTGCTTCCGAGTTCGTGGTAGCTGAGTAATCTGGCTTGTTTAACTCCAGCTCCGGTCGCGATTCTCATGATAGCCTTCATTTCCTCCTCGTTGTCGTTTACGCCTGGGATAACTGGAATTGAAACAACCACCTTGTCCGCGCCTACCATTTTGACTGTGTGATTCAGGTTATTTACGATAACTCTGTTGTCCACTCCAGTCCACTCCAAATGCACCTTTGCATTTCCAGCCTTCAAATCAAAGTAGATCAACTGGCACATCTCAAGTGTCTTCTTGCACTCGTCCCAGCACCACTGACCGCTAGTTTCAACGGCAACTTTAATTCCTCTTTAGCTTAACTGTTTAACGACGGCGTAAGCGAACTTTGGTTAGCTTAACGGTTCGCCTCCAGATAATGTCACTCCACCGTTCGGTCCGAAGAACTGACCCTTCCGCTCCAATTAAGAAACGAGCTCGGAAACGGAAATTCTTTTCCCGCCCAAATCAGGCGTATCTTCCAGTTCATATTTTTATCCTTCTGGGTTGCTGCACCACTTGCATTTAAGTGGGCAACCCTTTAAGAATACGGTTGAGCGCACACCTGGGCCATCATGAAGAGAGAAGTCCTGAACGTTGAAAATATTGCCTTAAATAGCACCAAGAACACCATCGTCAACATCCTCGTCCTCAAGTTCGTTGCCCTCACCAAGAGAGTGCTCAGTACGAGCGATAACCTCATCTTGAATAGTTTTTGAAAGCTCAACGAAATACGCACTAAAACCAGCCACACGCACAATCAAATCTCTATAATTTTATGGATTCTTCTACGCTTCAATCAGTAAAGCGCGGTCAACCACGTTAAACTGAATCTAGAATGATCCAGAGTTTTTGAAATAAGATGAAATGAGTGAAAGAAGCTTGCGAGAACCAGCTTAACCCTTGATTGAGCCAGGATGGATCTTCATGTTGTGCAAACCACCTCTAATCTTCGTGTGATCTATCTTTTGAGCTGAAAGTAGCACGGAAAATGGACCAGAAACATCAGTTCCATAGTGCGGAGAAGTAACACCATCGGCTAAAGTCTCAGATTGCATACGACCATCTGGGCTGGCGAAGCATGCACGACCGAATGGAGCGTGAGTGGTGATGGCGAGCATTGCTGGGTCATATGGCTTGCCCAAGTAATTCAACTGCTTTTTAACTGTGTTGCAGTAGAAATCGAAAAGTTTGACGTAAATTTAGTCAACTTTATCGTCGTCGTTACCCCACTTTGGAGCTTACTTTGCTAGTGCGAGTAAATCGGCGCGATTCTCCCAGTTGCTCAAAAGAACGGCGCGTAGTTCGTCGAATGTGCATTGTTTGAGCTCGTCAACGAGGCTTCTGGCTCCTGCGATTGAGTTGACTACATTTACCATACCTGTGCTCAGAGTGGTTGGGGTGTTGTTCAAGTACGCACCACCGTCGTCGAGTGATTTACCTCTTCCGATGCAGTCCTGTGTTAAAGCTGATGCGAATACCATAACGTTCGTTTATCTGTGAGCTGCCATGACGTAATTCCAGTATCTTTACCAGTTTTGCACAGTTATAGCTAAATGCTGTTCAAAAGCTGCGATGAGCTCGTCCGTATTCTGGGGAACCTTCGTTTCAGTGAACTGTATTCCACTTCTCGGGTCCTTTCCACCGTTCAGGGCCATTTCGAACACCTTCATCAGATTCACGAACCCGGCCTGAACTATTCCGTAGCTCATACCCTATAAAGTTGGTTCAGTACAGCCGCCAATGGCCGCGTTCTTTCTGATTATGTTCAAAGGAGTGCCTGAGGTTTGCATTTCGTGCATGGCATAGCACTAAAAGTTGAACCAGGCTGGGAAGCCAACGCCCGTTTTAACGCACTCGGCTGCCTTCATGAGGAACTTATCGGACAGGCGCTCGTCGTACCACACAGAAAGTGTAGGCTGAATGGTCTGACAGAGAATGGTGGATTCAATCACAAGAAGGGAAAGCTGGTTGTCGGCTGGGTTGCCGTTTTCAGTCACACCACCAAGAATCATATTCTGGAATAAATTACCAGAACCAAGGCCCTCCCAAGCGAAAGAAGCCACGTACTCGATCTCGGTCATCCTAATTCTGAGAGTAGCTAGCAAATCAATTATTTACTACTGATTCTTCTGCTTGTCAGCGTTGAAATAAGGTAGCATGTACTAGTCGAATCTGCCAGGGCTGTAGCCCATATATGCACCCTCCAAATGACCAGCGCAATAAATCAACCAATAGGATTAAATAGCTTCCGCGAAGTTACGTGGTGGGTTAGCAGGACAATGCTCACACATCTCAGCTGTTCTTAGCAACCTTTGCTTGTCTTCTTCGTTGCTTTACTAAGCTGCAAGAGCTCTAGCTGCTTTCGCGTAGTTATTCGCCCAGGCTATGGTAGCTCTGAGCACTCTAGCAGTAGCACGCCAGAAATAAATCTTGTCGGCTGTTTCAGGACCAACCACTTCAATTTCTTTAATTTTGGCTTCAGCTTCTTGTGCGATTTGTTCTAAACCTTTCTTAAGAGCAGTCTCATAATCCAAAATGTTTCTTCCTTCTGGAGCAGGATCGTGTGGAGCAGTGAAGAGGACAGCTTTCCAACCTTTTTCAATATAATCGGCTTAACCATAAGATTACTTCCATAATCTGTCAGCTATATCTTGCATGCACTTTCCATCCCAATAATTAGCGCAATCGGTCAGAGTTTTAACGTCTTCCTTCAAAATGAGTAGCTTCTTTCCAAATGTTGTGAACTTAGAGTCAGCTTAAGAGGCTATCTTCTAGCCATGAGCGATACCACCCCCTGTTCCAACTTCTGTGACAGCGTCTTGCTCCTCTTGTTTCAAGTTTTACAACTCTTTGATTACGAATTATGTTGCGTAATTACAATATGGGATAGCACCTCTAGTAAATCTTGTTTTTCTACCTACTAAAAGATCATTAGCATTGATAATTGGTGTGAGGTTTTCCATAGCATAAGCATGGCATTCAGCTCTAAGTTCAATTGGATGTTAAACTTTACCAGAAAGTTATTAATGCATTTTTGTGTAATGTTTAATGTATTCAACATCAATTGTTAATGGAGCATTTAAGTAAGCTTACTTTTATTCAGTTACCTGTGAAGATAATGTCATTTTCTGTGTCATTTTATTGAAAGGTGTGAAAATATCTTTAGGTATATATTTTACGTTAACTAACAATAACTGAAACTTTTTAGAGATTGAATTAATTTGAAATTTTGAAAATGCAATCTTTAATTGATATTGTACATAAGCTTTGTTTTAATTAAATAGCTGGATATATCCACTATTACTTTTATTGTTCAAAAAGATTTAAGTAATCTTAGAACAATAATACTTTTATTTACCGTTATTGATCATTTAACTCTATACAAAGAGTTACACGTTATTAAATATCAAATTGTTAACACACATACATAAGTGTTCAAAAAGATTCTAAACATAAAAATATTGGAATCTTAATATACTCAAAAATGTATGGAATATGTATATTTTATATGTATAGTCTATTAAAAAATTTAAGATATAATACAATGTTAAAATGTCATCAGAGAAAAAGGGTGACCAGTATAGACGTAATTTACGGAGTGATGTCTCTAATACAATGTTAAAATAACATGTATTATTAATGCACGTTTGGTCTAAAGCTAGACTAAGCTATCCTTTGTCAAGGATCCTAAATAAATATATGATGTCAGCTTGTTATCTTTTGTTGTTTACCACTATAATCTTAGATTGTTAGATTTAAAAACATATTTTTGAGTCAGTTATTATTCATGCAAGCTTGTGTTTGTTTATGGTTGTTAGATTCGTTCACAATTCGTCCTTTTCGTCGTAAAACAGCATAGCCCCGTTTATTTGCGTTATTTCTCCTCTAACAAATGTTCCATTCCTCCACTCCCCGTTTTTAACCACTCCATCAATTGTTGTCAGTTTCCCATTTCCGTGATATTCTCCATTTTTGAAGTTCCCAGTGTATGAATCACCATTATATTAAATTAGAGTTCCATGTCCATGGTAATTGCCTTCGCTCCAATAACCATCATAATGGTCGTAGTTTTAATATAGAACGGAACCACGGCCGTGCGCAAGATCCTCACTAAAATCGCCAATGTACTTATTCCCTGAAAAAGAATATATTCCGTAACCTGATTTCTGATTATTCTTCCAATTACCGGTGTAGTAATCTCCGTTACTAAGTTCCAAAAATCCTTCACCATTGCAATGTCCATTTGAAAAATTACCTGTATAATTTGACCCGTTCTTGTAATTTAAAATACCTTCTCCATGATACTTATTATTATATAAGTAGCCTTCGTAGTAATCACCATTTCTCTATAATATACCCAAATCATAACCGGAATCCGTTTAATTACTTTATGACCAGGTAGTATTTTGTTTTGTTTTGCTCGAACTAGTAATTGACCCCTTAATAAATTAATTGTTTTGCCAGGTACCGTTGTAAATTTTCCCATTTTACGAAATATATTAACCGAACCCTTATATATTTCCATCTAGTATTTAACCTTAATAATTGCTGCCGCTCAAAAAAAATATTTGTCCGAACTCCTATGGTATCATTTCACCGTCAATTACCTTTATTCTACCTATATATTTGAAATATGGTATATTAATATTACCATAAATAACAACACCAAAATAAGGGTTAAGTTCATTTTTATTCAACTAAAACCCTTATTTTTACCACCACCCCCAAAACTGCTAACAAATGGTTTCATTATCACTCGTACAATTATTTTTTGAATAATATAATTTCGAAGATAGCTTTATATTTTAAGATAAAAACGGACTCAAATCTAATATGTGATTAAGATCTTCGCTATTCAACAAATCCTCGTTGTAATTTTCTAGCTTTAGTAATTATTCAATTAAACTATTCTTATAGGTACACTTAATATCATATATCAGATACTTTTTGCCATTTTTATATGTTAACTCCCCTAACAATATTCTTTTTGATACCTACAATTACTATCCTTTAAAAATGTTTCCTTTATATTTTTTTGTAATAGGAATTGTACATGTGTCACATACAGTGTGTAAAGCTATTCCTGCGGTAATCCCGATTATTAATGTTAAAATTATTATAATTATACTTCTAAACCTATGAAATTCCATTTATTCAGTCATAAATTCATCTATTTTCTTGATTGTATTGATTAATTTTTCTTTAGTATTTTTCTTTAGTATTATGGAGCCATTATTCCATTGCCCACTTATTTTCGTTCCATTTATTTAAGTAAGTGTACCTTTTCCATTAATTTATCCGTTTTTGAAGTTACCTTCAAACTTTTATCCATTATTCCAGGTGTAAGTTCCCACTCCTGATATTTTCCCGTTTTTAATGTTTCCATTGTACTTATCTCCGTTTTTAAAATCATATTAAGCAGATCCAGATTATGTTTAGTCGAATTTGAACTATATTTAAGATTCATTTTCCCAGATTATTTTTCCTTCACCATAATATTAATTTTACTTACCTATTATTATGGAATCAGAATTCAGAATTCCGTTTTTCAACTTAGTTTTTATCTATTACAATTGCATATATTTTTGAAGTGAAGTAAATTTATGAAAATTGTGTGCAGAAAATTAAGTAATATTAATAATTACTAAAAAAGTTTTTACTAGTACTACATTACCTCGAATACAGACCCCAAAAGCGCTCGCCATCAATATTTATGAATAAAAGGGTTTATAACTGAACTGTTATTTGGATTGCTTATATGGAGTTATCTAATTCAACTCTCTTAAAGGCAAACAGGGATAAAACGTATGTTATTTGTCACTTGCATATAAGAGAGTTCTATCATGTAAAAATATAACAAAGCGAAATAGCACATCCCTTATAAGCAAGGTAATGTAGAACTTTCTTTTGAAATCTGTTTGTTTGTGTTTATAAATCTTTTGTAAAAAACTCTCAAATAAATTTCACTCCCTCAAAAACTGGTCGTTCAGTTTCTGGAATTCTTCAACTAAAAATTCGGCTCCGTTTTCGATTCTCTGAACCCGCTCGAATATTTCTCTCGTAATTTGAATTTAAGTTCTCACTGCGGATTCGGCGCGCTAAATTTGCATAGTATTTAGTGCTGATTTTGCGCTGCTAAGATCTTCTGTTACTTATTGTAAGAAATTTTGCGTTGAATCGATTATTTACTACTTTTGATTATTTAATTGGTCAGATTAGATTAGTTACTGCTCCAATTGTGCGACATGGACCTCATTGTGCTGAAGTTATTGCACTAAAGACGTATTTCGCACCAATTATTCCGAATTTATCTATTGTAGTCCCTGGCAGCGCTACTCAAGCTGCGTAAGCTGGTTTTGCAAGGTTAAAGTTTGCTTCTATTACTCCGCGTGCTACTGCTTTAATAAAGAATTCTAAAGCAACGCCTCCTTGGCCTTGATCGTAAGAGAAGCGAGCTGCTCAGCCAACTCATTCGTACTTTTCGACTTTATACTCACAGATTACTAATATGTTTCTAATTACAATTTTAAAGACGAATTCTCGCTCTCAACTTACTATAATTGCTGTTATAAAGTATCACGCTCCTAAAATGATAAAGGAGTAGCAGACTGCATTACTTTTATCTGCATTGATAATTTTTAACTCTCATCCTAGTATATAGATGCCTTGTCATGTAATTCACGATGAATTTGCGTTAATTGAGATAAATCTTCACTTAATTTGTTAAATTTAGATTAAGACTGTGATAATTATACTAAAATGGATTCGACTTGCACAAGAATCTGTTATAAATCCGAAGTCTCAGGAATTTTTAATATTTTATTAATATTTTTGATTTGTTGTTTAGTCTAAGTGTTTTCCATCTTCAGATTGTCAATTGTTGATTGCTTATTATGAAGTTTGATCAAGCTAGACTAGAATTCTGTATTCAGTTAATTGAGTAATATTATTAGTCATCAATTTTGTCAAATCCTAAATCAGAACTTGACTCCAGCTACTAATCTGCAAACGGCTCAACGCACAAAGACTACGACGTTTAAATTTTGGCTGGCTTGATCGAATTAGACATTCGTGAAGTAGTTTTTTATTTTGGTGAAGGTAGGCTTAGTGGTGCTAATGATGGAAGCTTTCTCGCGCTTTGTTGATTCATATTGAAAAGTGGTTATTTAAAGCTATAAATATAATATTTACTATTATTGAAATAACAAGTAAGTATATATTCCGTTTCACAAAATGTCTATAGTATTGGGAATTTCGTGTGGTCTCATGGCAGCTATGACATTATCTTCTGCGATAGCTGGTACGTTGGCGTATTAAGTTAGTCCTAGTGATTCGATTGACTGTGACAGTTATTGTTAGCAGGTGTTAAAAACGGGTTATGCTCCTTTTTAGATACAGCTGAGTTAGTCTAATTTTATTGATTTTGATTTGAGTAAGCTCTCTTTCAAGGACGGTGCGAAGCTGACTCGTTTTTTGATGAACTCTAGCTCGTCTGACGTGTAGTGTGTGTAAACCACGTCTTCCATATCCGGCGAAGTCGGTAAGCAGACGTAAATGTATTTCACGGAAATAAAATAGAATCAGAACTACACCATATCTAATGCTGCAGATATCGCCGTTAACTCCACCGCATGCCCTGACCCGTGCACCTTCACCCCGCCGGCTTAAATATCGTTCACGTTCACATCCAACTCTGCCTCTTTCTAGTTTTGCAAAACGACGCCCGTTTAGCACAAAGCGTACGACACACTCGTTTTATAATCGAATGAACCGACAATTGAAATCGATTTGAATTTGTTCTCCGTTTACTCTCCAAAGTGGGCGAATAATTTGATGATTTCCGGGTTCACTTTTGGGAGCTTGGCTCTATTAATTAGTTGTTGCTGTTCAAATCAGTACCGCAAAGACAGCAAGAACCATAGGAGAGATGGGTGCGAAAGGTGCGTGTAAGAGTTCAGATCCGTCTGTGAGTGAAATATTGAAACACTTTTGTAGATTATAATAAATAACTTTAAATATTAATCCATAATATATTCAAGTGAATGAACCGACAATTGAAATTGATTTGAACGCGTTTTCAGTTTACTATACATGAAATACATGTATTCTCGTTGATGGAGAGAAATAATTTGGCGTATCACACTAACTACTAAACTAATTATATATTTCATCGATGATACACTCTATTCTTCACTTTTAGTGTGCTGACCAATTACTGATAGTTGCGTGAATATATATTTGATAATTTTTTCTAAATAGTTCAGAAAATGTATTCATTTCCTCATTACGGTTAAATAATGATAACTACCTATGGAGTTTCACCCAGTAAAATCTCAAATCCTCGTCATTTTGTTACTGTTGGATTTAAAATAATTTTTGTTCTTACTTAAAGATATTGGGTATTACGCAGAACTGGTTATCTTAACATGTGAGTTATGATGCTACGTTTTTCCAGACCCACCTAGCATTTTGTAATACATTGAACAAAATGAGCTATCTTCAAGCCGAAATTATATTCTGAGTGCATAATCCGAAGTCGAATACATTTACCACATAGAGCGCTATGCACAATTTTATTCCGAGCTGCAATCAGGTAGCAAACGCAGATTCCAGATTCGTGTTTGCAATTGAAGTGGACGTCGCGTTTGCACTGCAGAAGAAAGGTCAACACCCACTCCAGCAAAAGCAAATGGCTTTAACTTGCGTGTTTAGTCCGAATTCACGAATAAATTTCTGAGATGCACCCATTCATGTATCTGTGTTGCAGCATTAACTCAAATGAAATAAGGAAAATCACTTCACGTTCTCTACAGTCTACTTCATCGCGTTAGCAACATAGGCCACGTTCTTCTCGGTCAGGCCGCACATGCTCATCCTGCCGCCCTGGACCAGGAGGTATACGGAGAACTTGACCTTGATGTACTCGACCTGGGCCGGCGTGAGGCCCGTGAAGGTGAACATGCCGATGCAGGTCTTGATGGGCGTCCAGTCTCCTGGCGTGCCGATGCGCACCAGCTCTTCGTAGAGCATCTGGCGCATCTTCTTGATCCTGGAGCTCATGGTCTTCACGTCCTCGAAGTACTGCTTCTTCAGCTCCGGGTCCTGGCCGATGGTCTGGATGATGTAGGCGCCGTGGACCGGGCTCATGGACCAGGTCTTGCGGATGATCGTGCACATGACGCCCTGGAGGTTGGCCGAGAGCTGGCCGTTGTGCTTGTCGCTGTGGACGATGTGGCAGGCCCCCACGCGCTCTCCGTAGAGCCCGAAGTTCTTCGCGAAGGACTGGGCCACCACCATCTCGACGCCCTCCTCGGCGAACATGCGGACCGAGTAGCCGTCTTCCTCGAACGAGCCGGTCGCGAAGCCCTGGTAGGCCAGGTCGAAGAAGGCGACGTGCTTCTTGGCCTTGAAGATGTCCTTCACCTCCACCCACTGCTGCTTCGTGAGGTCGATGCCGGTCGGGTTGTGGGCGCAGGCGTGGAGCAGGAAGACTGAGCCGTCTCTCGCGTTGACGAAGTCGCGCTTCATGCCCTAGAAGTCGATGGCCAGCTTGCCGTCTTCGTACAAGTAGGTGTACTCGAAGTACGGGGTCTTTCTATAGACTTTTTCGTAAAGAACAAAATGTGTGGGCCAGGTGATTCCTGGGAAGTAGAAGTCATGGCCCTCGTAGTTCTCGTTCAAGAAGCAGAGACCGACGTGGAGAGAACCACCGCCTGAAAGGGATTGACAGGTGGCGACTCTGTTTTCCTTCAAAGCAATGTGGTCGTCGCCTAACATGAGTTCTTAGCATGTTTTCAGGAAAAGCGGATAACCAGCCTGTGGTGGGTATTCTTTGCTGTATTTGGCGAGGTCGGAGGAAATAATCTCTTCAGCTTTTCTAACGCTTGGTAAAATCCAGGGTTTACCGTTTTCGTCTTTGTACGCACCTACTCCGAGAGCGACTTTGTTTGGATTGGTGTCTTGGTTGTACAGAGCGTTTATGTAGAGTATCGGATCTGGAATTGGCTTGGGGACATGAGAAAATTAAGACATTGATTGGTGTGAAAACATAGAATTGATATATGAGATAATGTGATCGATATATTGTCTTTTACATAACTTGTGGATTATATCGCAGGTAATATGATATGATGTACAATCAGCTTAATTAATATTCTGTCTACACACTATTAATATGGAATATAATGATAAAACACTTCATTACATATTTAATACAGTGGGACAGTCCTGTGGGACATTTTAAGAATGAAAACAATAAATATTAATTAAAAAATCAGTTTTGTAATGTATCCTGGTCATTCAACTATAATAAATTTTATATCTCGATCTCAAGTAATTTTTGACTGACAAACAAATTTAAATGAAAAAATCAAAAGAATTAAAAGAGATTATCATATTTTATTGACTGAGTAAGTGAATAGAGTCAGCAGAGGTGCGATGGGTGCATATAAGAGCTGGGATCCGTTTGTGAGTGAAATATTGTTAAATATATACATATAATTGAATATATAGATGAACGATTAAGCTACGTTAAAGCTGAAGTGGCATTGCTGGAATACTTTGCTTTGTTTTGTTTAGTGTGATCGATGATGGGTTCATACGGTTGCGCTTCTCGTTCCTCGCCGCATCCAACTCGCTGAGATACAGCTCGGCCAAATCGGTTGCGGAAGGCAAAATCCCCCGGTTCAAAGTGCTGAGCCGCCATCAACTAGCCTTCAGGATAGGAAAGCATTTCCATTGCTTCCTTAGATACGCAGATAGTACGACGCAAGTGGATTCCCGTATAGATCGGCTTGCGCGAAGCAGCCGCGTTGCGCCCCTGGATGTTTGTACCCGAGTCGTTGGTTGCCTTAACTGCGGAGGTGCGCCTAACGTACATAGGTGTATCTAAAACTAATGATCATTCGCGTGAACTTACAGTTCCTGTACAGAAGACCGAACTAGTATAAACATTATTATTTTGTAACGAATAGATTCATGATCATTTTTAATAATTTGTTCTTACTTAAAGATATTGGGTATTACGCAGAACTGGTTATCTTAACATGTGAGTTATGATGCTACGTTTTTCCAGACCCACCTAGCATTTTGTAATACATTGAACAAAATGAGCTATCTTCAAGCCGAAATTATATTCTGAGAGCATTATCCGAAGTCGTATGCATTTACCACATAGAGCGCTATGCACAATTTTATTCCGAGCTGCAATCAGGTAGCAAACGCAGATTCCAGATTCGTGTTTGCAATTGAAGTGGACGTCGCGTTTGCACTACAGAAGAAAGGTCAACACCCACTCCAGCAAAAGCAAATGGCTTTAACTTGCGTGTTTAGTCCGAATTCACGAATAAATTTCTGAGATGCACCCATTCATGTATCTGTGTTGCAGCATTAACTCAAATGAAATAAGGAAAATCACTTCACGTTCTCTACAGTCTACTTCATCGCGTTAGCAACATAGGCCACGTTCTTCTCGGTCAGGCCGCACATGCTCATCCTGCCGCCCTGGACCAGGAGGTATACGGAGAACTTGACCTTGATGTACTCGACCTGGGCCGGCGTGAGGCCCGTGAAGGTGAACATGCCGATGCAGGTCTTGATGGGCGTCCAGTCTCCTGGCGTGCCGATGCGCACCAGCTCTTCGTAGAGCATCTGGCGCATCTTCTTGATCCTGGAGCTCATGGTCTTCACGTCCTCGAAGTACTGCTTCTTCAGCTCCGGGTCCTGGCCGATGGTCTGGATGATGTAGGCGCCGTGGACCGGGCTCATGGACCAGGTCTTGCGGATGATCGTGCACATGACGCCCTGGAGGTTGGCCGAGAGCTGGCCGTTGTGCTTGTCGCTGTGGACGATGTGGCAGGCCCCCACGCGCTCTCCGTAGAGCCCGAAGTTCTTCGCGAAGGACTGGGCCACCACCATCTCGACGCCCTCCTCGGCGAACATGCGGACCGAGTAGCCGTCTTCCTCGAACGAGCCGGTCGCGAAGCCCTGGTAGGCCAGGTCGAAGAAGGCGACGTGCTTCTTGGCCTTGAAGATGTTCTTCACCTCCACCCACTGCTGCTTCGTGAGGTCGATGCCTGTCGGGTTGTGGGCGCAGGCGTGGAGCAGGAAGACAGAGCCGTCTCTCGCGTTGACGAAGTCGCGCTTCATGCCCTCGAAGTCGATGGCCAGCTTGCCGTCTTCGTACAAGTAGGTGTACTCGAAGTACGGGGTCTTTCTATAGACTTTTTCGTAAAGAACAAAATGTGTGGGCCAGGTGATTCCTGGGAAGTAGAAGTCATGGCCCTCGTAGTTCTCGTTCAAGAAGCAGAGACCGACGTGGAGAGAACCACCGCCTGAAAGGGATTGACAGGTGGCGACTCTGTTTTCCTTCAAAGCAATGTGGTCGTCGCCTAACATGAGTTCTTAGCATGTTTTCAGGAAAAGCGGATAACCAGCCTGTGGTGGGTATTCTTTGCTGTATTTGGCGAGGTCGGAGGAAATAATCTCTTCAGCTTTTCTAACGCTTGGTAAAATCCAGGGTTTACCGTTTTCGTCTTTGTACGCACCTACTCCGAGAGCGACTTTGTTTGGATTGGTGTCTTGGTTGTACAGAGCGTTTATGTAGAGTATCGGATCTGGAATTGGCTTGGGGACATGGGAAAATTAAGACATTGATTGGTGTGAAAACATTGCATGAGAAATTAGGCTATTGTAACATTTATGAGAATAAATGACATATCTTCAACAATTTTTGTGAATTCAATCTTTTGAGTAAAATTTGATACACTACAGGACATTACAGGAGTCATCTTGCTAATATAGCGTTAAACTTCAATTCTTATATGTATATTTTATAATATTAAGTAAGTCATTTAAGACAACTTTTGTGTATGTTTAATAATATTGAGCAGTTATTAGAATTGTTAATTATTTCAGTGTTATCATAACATTTTAGAAGATTGAATAAGATATTTTTCAAATCATTAGTATTTGGAGTATATTGACATGAATCTGCGTTTAAATGGCTAACTAGTCTGTTTGTGTGTGAATTTAAATATAAATATATTACTCAGTTCTATCTCAATAGAACACATCTGAAAACACTAGCTGTTTTTATAACATTATACGATACAAAACGAGTATAACATTATGTTTTTATTCTTGCCGTTATGTAAGTTGTCATTCTTATGTTTCCTTGTGTTTCCTTTTTTGATCGTATCTGATCAAGTGTGGATTTGTGGATTGTTATGATTTATGAGATGAAGATTGAATGACAAAATTGAGCCTAAGTATTAAATACAGTTAAGTTATTCAAGTCATTTTATTCAGTCATTTTAGTAAATACAGTCATTTTATTCAATGTATAACATATTATAAAAAATTATAAGAATCTCAGTCAGCCTTTTTGTCGTATCAATTAGAATTTGAAATTGTTGTTGGTTCCAATTCATTCGGTCCCTTGAACCAATAAATCGCATTTTTTGAAAACGGTTTCGGCGAATTCAGCGAGAACCGCGTTTTTGCTCATTTTGGCGATTTTCTGCCACTTCGTGAGTTTTTTCTGCCCGATTAGGAATTCGTACCTCAGTATGTATTGTTTAAGTTTGCTTCCCGCTCCGATGATGCTATAAATGCAGTTTTTGAACGGGTTAATATCAGTGTGCACCGGATTCACAGTAACGTACAGCTCAGTGTTTGGAGTGGAAACAAAGTGCAGCTTTTCCGCGAAGTGCATTTTCTTTTCCACTTCATTCTCAAAAAGCATCAAAGTGGTTAACTACTAATTTTTGAGAAACAGTAATTAATTGGTGTCCGAGATTTTATTGTGGGCTAACTGTAAACACTCCAGTTGCAAATAGTCCACGAACTCAATTTTCTCAACCAGGTTCTTGTTCAGAACGAGAGTTTACAGTTTTCTAAGATTACTAAAAGATGATACGTCCACAATCTTGTTCTAACTCAGATCCAAGTAGGTCAGCTCTTTCAATTTTGAGATACAATTAACGTCTCTTATGCTGTTCTCGCGCAGGAACAGCTTTTGTAGCATTGGGAACTGAGAAACGAACGAAACGTCCTGAATACCACAGCCCATCACACACAGGCACACTATATTCGGATAGTACCCGTTAAAAGCGTACTTGCACTTCTACAGCACACTAGTTAAAGTTTGCTGAGCGGGACCGGAAAATGTGATCTGGCCCGTTTCCAAACTCAGGCTCTGCAAATTCTGCAAATGCTTCAACTAATTCAATTATATTTGCAATTTGAACAAGGCTAGACTCATACAGGACTCGGGCACGTTCAGAGCTGATACACGAGCCAACCGGTTGTTCGCTGGACGCACAATGTACGAATCCTATTAGAGAGTCTGAACTTGATAACTCTCCACACACACCTGCTAATTCACACACAGGATATTTTAATTCTAACAAAGCATTTGGAGTGAATTAGTTGTAAATTTACACATACGCGTAATTTATGTATTCGTATTTTTAAAATACATGTACATGAATTTATTTATTCATGAGTAAGTAAAAATAAAACTGAGAGTTGTTTCATCACAACAATGCTTCAAGGCCTCTTTCGATCTTTAAGTACAGTAATCAAACAGTATGTGATTTTTATTTAAAGAAATTCAAAAAATTTTCTCTATTATCAATTCGTCTCCAATACTTTACCATGTCATGACTTGAACTATTTTGCGTTTTCTCAGACCCACCTAGCATTTTGTATAACAATGAACAAAATGAGCTATCTTCAAGCCGAAATTATATTTTGAGAGCATTATCCGAAGTCGTATGCATTTACCACATAGAGCGCTATGCACAATTTTATTCCGAGCTGCAATCAGGTAGCAAACGCAGATTCCAGATTCGTGTTTGCAATTGAAGTGGACGTCGCGTTTGCACTGCAGAAGAAAGGTCAACGTCCACTCCAGCAAAAGCAAATGGCTTTAACTTGCGTGTTTAGTCCGAATTCACGAATAAATTTCTGAGATGCACCCATTCATGTATCTGTGTTGCAGCATTAACTCAAATGAAATAAGGAAAATCACTTCACGTTCTCTACAGTCTACTTCATCGCGTTAGCAACATAGGCCACGTTCTTCTCGGTCAGGCCGCACATGCTCATCCTGCCGCCCTGGACCAGGAGGTATACGGAGAACTTGACCTTGATGTACTCGACCTGGGCCGGCGTGAGGCCCGTGAAGGTGAACATGCCGATGCAGGTCTTGATGGGCGTCCAGTCTCCGGGCGTGCCGATGCGCACCAGCTCTTCGTAGAGCATCTGGCGCATCTTCTTGATCCTGGAGCTCATGGTCTTCACGTCCTCGAAGTACTGCTTCTTCAGCTCCGGGTCCTGGCCGATGGTCTGGATGATGTAGGCGCCGTGGACCGGGCTCATGGACCAGGTCTTGCGGATGATCGTGCACATGACGCCCTGGAGGTTGGCCGAGAGCTGGCTGTTGTGCTTGTCGCTGTGGACGATGTGGCAGGCCCCCACGCGCTCTCCGTAGAGCCCGAAGTTCTTCGCGAAGGACTGGGCCACCACCATCTCGACGCCCTCCTCGGCGAACATGCGGACCGAGTAGCCGTCTTCCTCGAACGAGCCGGTCGCGAAGCCCTGGTAGGCCAGGTCGAAGAAGGCGACGTGCTTCTTGGCCTTGAAGATGTCCTTCACCTCCACCCACTGCTGCTTCGTGAGGTCGATGCCGGTCGGGTTGTGGGCGCAGGCGTGGAGCAGGAAGACAGAGCCGTCTCTCGCGTTGACGAAGTCGCGCTTCATGCCCTAGAAGTCGATGGCCAGCTTGCCGTCTTCGTACAAGTAGGTGTACTCACAAAAAGGTATATCTTTGTAAACTTTTTCATGAATAAGGTGGTGATTAGCCCAAGTTATAGATGGATAATAAAAATCGTGTTCCGAATAATTTTCTTTGAAGAAGCAAAGACCAACATGAAGAGAACCACTTCCTGAAAGAGACTAACATGTTGCTATTCTATTTTCTTTGATTGCAATATGTTCTTCTCCAAATAATAATTCTTAACATGTTTTCAGGAAAAGCGGATAACCAGCCTGTGGTGGGTATTCTTTACTGTACTTGGCAAGGTCGGAGGAAATAATCTCTTCAGCTTTTCTAACGCTTGGTAAAATCCAGGGTTTGCCGTTTTCGTCTTTGTAAGCACCTACTCCTAGGTTGACTTTGTTTAGATTATTATCTTATGCAAATAAAACACATGAATGCATAACAGGATCCTTTGCAGGTTGAGGAACATGACTGAATTTTGACATATAAAGTAAAGTGGAAAATATTATAAGCGTATGATGTAATAATAGCAAATAGAGTATAATAAAAATATCAGAAACACAATCTTTTTGAAATGTACATATTTAGATTGATTTAGTTTAAAATTATAAATATTAGAGTTGATATGTCCAAAAAAATATAAATTTAATAAATATATTACAAGTAATAGTGTATATTATCGTATCACAGATATGTATGTGGTATGTAGATTATCATTTCATAAATATTACCTAGTAGTATTAGGTGTAACGTTAAAATCATAATATAATGTGATCAACTACTATATCAATCAAAGTCAAAACATAAACACTTGACTTTCCTATAATTTAAATTACTTGTAGTTGTATTACGTGTTAATTATATTATTAAGTTAAATATATTGATGCATTACACAACTGAATCTCGTTTTGTAAAATTAATCGTTATTAATATTCTTATTCTCTTTTATTCTTTTTAGCAGAATATGTTCCTTGAAGTCAAATAGCTTATATATAGTTAAGATACAGTAATATTTCTAAACTTTTTTTGGAATTCGGGAGTGAAATTTTATAAATATAATGTATTACATACCCTTCGAAATATTAAAGTAAAATAACTTCATTTTTAAGTTTCCTTTACACTCCATTTTTCCGACCTGATTTTGACCTGATCTTGATTCCCGTCACATCTGCAAACATATTATTTGTATATTAATACAAGTGATATTAAGGCTATCTAACGCACTTGACTTGTATTGCTTCTGTCGCTCTATATTTGAAGAAAAGATCAAAATTTACAATTTCTAATATTTCTTCAAAGTAAATAAATGCACAAAAGTTGCTTAAATACTGGTTCTCATGCTGCGGCAATCCAGACTTATTTTCAGATATGATGCCAAATAAAGAAACTACAAATATCATAATTATTCTTATTTCAAAATCTTCTCAAATTAGTTTGCTTTTGAAAAAATGTTGAAAAAACATTTCCGCGATCATTCATATATTTCTTCTAGGAATCATTTTTAGATGTTCAAAAATCGCTGGTGAGCATTAGACGTTCTTGTCGATTCGAATTGCTGAGTTATCACACTTTACCTACAAATTTTTGAATTCGAAAACACAACAAAGAAGTTTGTAGTAGCTGAATTATATTTTGAATTGTTATTATTAAGAGATCATTATTTCATTAATTAAGTATTGGTTAATATCTCATCATTAATTATTAACAACAAAATATTTTTGGTGGTCTAAAAGGAGGTCTCTGAACTATTAAACTTCAATAATGTAAACAAATATTTAAGAACCATTATATCAACTTCTACTACCGATTAAATGCTTTAAGTTTTATTTCTTAGAATTATACTTTATAATATTTTGTAAAATGCTAGGAAGGAGATAGAAATGTAATAAGTCTCAACTGCATTAAATGTATTTTGAATTAAATAAGCTCCTCATTATGTATCAATCGGAGTAAATGTATTGTACTCTTATTATTGAATTTTGAAACCTTGATTCTAATCATAATAATATTTTTACACAATACCAAATATTTAAATAATTTTAGGTCATAAAGTCTCTTTGAATTAATTTTTTCGTCGTTCAGTTCTCAATCTTATTTATATTATAATACTTTAGCACTATGAATACAATTTAAGATGAAGTGGAGTTTAATGAAACTTAAAAAATTATTAAACTGTTTAGTATATTTATATTAATATGAGACCAAGTAGTTTTGATTAAGTATCGTATTTTAGTAGATATTAGAAGGGGCAAATAGTCGAAGTTGTAAGACTCAGAGAATTATTACGTAAGAAGCGCAAACCCTTTACGTTTATACATAGTTATTGTCAGACTATACCAATAAACTGTACTGCTTCTATACTGAATCAATATGAGCTGTTAAGTGCAGCTAAAATATGATCACTATTATGTTTTCTTAGCTTATGAAATTTAGGTAACTAATTAGTGTTGTGAAGCAATCAGATAGTTTAATTGTATCCACAGAATGTATTTTCGAAAAATATTATTTTCAATATTTTGATATTTGTTGGTTGTTGAAACAAATTAACTAAGTCAAAACTTGACGAGACACCATTTACTATTTCAGTAAATATCTTCAAAAAAACCTGGATTACCGCAGTCGCTACTTCAGTTTTTACTATTGTATTTAATCCCGTTTCTTTCACTAATATACTATTGAAATTATGAAACACTCGAAACTCAAATTATCGTTCAATGTATCTTACAAGACATTGAGTCAACATGCTAACGATGTGCAAGTTTCCATCAAGTTAAAGCTGTGTGCCGATAAAAAGTTGAAAATAATAAAGTGTCTTTTACAATCTATTTTTTCAAAGCAACTACTTTAATTTATATTGAAATGAATAATTTTACAAAGAATCCCAAGTTGCTTAGTGCACCAAATAGTTTTGGCTTCC
This sequence comes from Hexamita inflata, assembly GCA_963988835.1. Lineage (NCBI taxonomy): Eukaryota > Fornicata > Diplomonadida > Hexamitidae > Hexamita > Hexamita inflata. The sequence continues at coordinate 108,971 of CAXDID010001045.1, forward strand.
GTTATAATTACATTTAGTGACCATATTTGAAGTGTAAATTTTGGAGTGTGATGCATAATTTAAATAAAATTTTACTTTATTATTAGCAGCCAAAGTAAAACAAGTTCATTCAATTAATTGCAACACGCCTTCTGATCTCGGCCCCAACTCGATTACTGTGTTAAGATCGCTATTATTATTGTAAGGGGCGTTATCCAAGACTTACTATATTTCATATATTTTCATCCTCATCGTCATCATATAGTTATTCTGTTTAACTATATTTATTGTTCAGAAACATCTCCCTTATAAATGCGTTTATATAAATTATATAAATATAATGCAAAATTATGGGCAAAATACCGTTTTCACTCCTTTGCGAGAATTTAAAACCCGGGTATGTTCGAAATTTCCGTTTCCTTTTCGAACTGAATCGTAATCTTGTTCTACTGCGAATTTATATCCCGAATTGCTCCGAACTACTCAAATAACTTTAGTATGTCATGTAAATGCATCGAACTCGTGCTGAGTAGTGTAAATCTGGTGTGTTGCTGATTTGGTTTGGAGGCAGCTGAATTAAAAGTAAATGGATTATTTGTATTTTGGACTCTGGATTTGACTGGAAGAGTCTGGATTGGAGTGGAAACTGATTGTAAAAGAAAACGGCGAACGTCGTATGGAAGGCGCTCAAAGGCTGATTGAGAAGGAACTGGTTGTCTGTTGAAACGCTTCATTGGAGCGGAAATATGCTAAATAAGTCACAATTTTTGTTTATGTTAAATTAACACTTCACAAAATAATCAATCTTAATAAAAAATATTACCAAAATAAACAGAATAATTTGAATAGAATAATTTTATACTTCACTCAACACCCTTTAGCCACACTTGGAGATAAATTCTCACAATTCGCAACTAAACTGCCATTGAAGTAATTTTCTCCAGAAGAAGCGAAATTTGTGATATTGAATGTTGCTTCAGTTCCAATGTAACCCACTACCAATCCAGAACTATTAGGCGCATTGACTCTAACTTGTTAGACTTTTGAATCAGTAACTGTTACTTTTGACCTAGTGTAGCTGAATACGGCTGAGGCAAATCCGTAAATGCAAGTAAAGTTACTTTATTTGAATACGCTATTTTTGATTAGAACTGTACCCTAATCTGAATAGCCGAAGAGACCGCCAGCCCCCTAATCTGAATAAATCGTACTAAATTAACTACTGAGATTATTAACAATAATTTCTTTTGTAAATAATTGACCGAGTACAACAGCATTCCAGTTACCTTTTGCACATGATGTTAAGTTAGCGCTAACGATCAAACTGTCGAATTTTGTTAGTATATTGAGAGCTGATGCATTACCTAATAGAGCAGTTTGTGTAAGATTACCACCTATTACGAAATATAAATTTGACTTCGATAAAGATAGTGTGCCTTCGAAACAACCAATTACTCCGAAGCCTTTGAATTGTGTAATACTATCGCCAAGCATGGAGCCTTAGAAGCAAAGTTGCTGAATAGTTACGTCATTACCAGAACCATTCGCGATACCAATAAGCAGTCCAGAACCGAACACGTATTTAGCTGAACAGCTTTGGTTGCTGTTGTACACTAGCTGTGTTATTATAAGATTGGTGGAATTTATATAAGTGACAGCGCCACCAAAGTAGAAGGCGTCCTTCCAGAATGGTGTTGTAGCGGTAAATAAATTTTGTTTTTATGATGCATTTCCTAGAACAAGCAGTATTCCTTTGAGTTCAACCAAGCTTCCATTTACGACACAGAACAGGTACGAGGACTGGTTTCCGAAAGCGATCGAACTCGGGTTCAGATTCACGTTCTCGATCGTAACATCGCCGCCGTTGCACAGCAGAGTCACCAGGCCCAGCTGGCCGGAAGTGGTTTCGTACGTCCCCAGGACCTGGTAGTTGGCGATGGTCAAGGTTCCGCTCACGCTTCCGATGAGAGCTACGTTGCTGGAAGTTGACTTGAAGCTGACGTTTATCAGCAAGTGCGAGATGGCGCTGTTCGAAGACGAAGCCGCCAGGATGTTCAGCTGAGAGCCGGACCCGGTCATGTCTCCGCTCTTGCTGATGATCTTCATTTCGACGATGGTGATCGTGTCGCTGTTGGACAGAATGGACCCAGATTTCACAGCCTGGCCGGCTATCTGGATCTTGATGTTCGTGAAGGACTTCTGGACGGTGAAGAGCGGAGAGACAGAGGACGAGTACACGCTTTGGACGTCGATGAAGGCGTCTTGGAGCACGGTGGACGTGAAGCCTGTGATGGAAGAAACAGTGTTCGTGACGGCCGTGATGTCGAAGCGGTTCACGTAGATGGGCAGGCTGCAGACGACCACCCTGTCGGCGATCTGGTAGGTGTCGTTGGTGGAGATGTTGATGGCGGAGTCGCACGGCTTCTTCTTCTTCAGCTCGTTGATCTGGTCCTGCAGCAGCGTTATGGCCTGGAGCATCTGGCCGTTGATGATGGTCGCGTTGTCCTCGAGCCTCTTGTTCAAAGCGGACACGTTGCCGTTCAGGATGGAGGCGATGAGCTGGCCGTTGTCGGAGATGGCCTTCTCGAGGGCGGTCGCGCTGCTCTGGATGCTGGCGTCGAGGTCGGCGTTGACTTTAGCCTGGTCTTAGACTGCTTTGTCCAGGCCGGCCTTGACTGCGCTGAGATCCGCGTCCAGGGTGTTGCTCTTTAGGAGTTGGAGTTCGTCGATTATCTTTACACAGGCAGATCCATTAAGTACGAATCCATTCCGGCACTCGCACTATCCATTGACTAATTCGAACGGAGAGCTGCAGACGAACTGTCCGCCTTCCAACTGGCTGTTCGGTATCTTGGGGCCGCAGAGCCCATACACGACAGAATCCACCCCGCAGATGGAGCAGTCGGCTTGGGCGGCGCCGGTCTGGTCGATGGCCACACTGAGCTGTCCGAGCGCGTTCGGGCTGTTCACGCAGACGAAGAAGGCGTCCAGCTTCAGGGAGATCCTGACTTGCACGTCGGAGGCGATGAAGCCGCTGTTTCCGGACAGAGCGAAGTCGAAGCCGCTCATCTTGCACCCCTCTACCGAAAACAGACTCGGCTTGGACCGCACCACGCCGGCGATTCCGGAGGCCTGTTAGCTGTCGAGCCTGTACTGGATCGTGGTCAGCTTCAGCTCGACGTTGTCCTGGGTTTCCAGCAGCACGGCGGAGACCTGCTTCCCGCGGGCCTCGAACTTCAAGACGGAGTTGTGCACGAAGAGGTCGCAGGCGATGCAGACGAGGGCGCCGGTGATCACTTCAAAGTCCAGATTCACGCTGATGGTGGAGCCGGTGATGTTCTGGGCGTTCAGGTTCAGGCCGAAGAGGGCGAAGGAGTTCACGTTGATGTTGGACACACGGGCGGAAATGGTTGAAGCCTGAATTATCTCGGTGTTGAGGAACATGTGTCCGTGGTTCTGAGAAAGGTAGACGGCGCTGTCTAGCTTGGCGCTGTTGAGGGACTTCGTCTTCTGGCAGTAGTTGAAGATGTTGTTGTTGACCAGGAGGTTCGAGACGCAAACTGATTGGTTGTAGCTCTTTAATTGTAGGAGAATAACTGTTATAGAAGATATCATGTGATGTTTATTAAAGAAAAATGTATTGGGGTAATTGAATTAACGCAATATTTTAGTAATGTCTATAATACAAGCTATTTTGACTATTTCAAACTCTTTTTTATAATTATCGTTTTGTCAATAAACGCAATAGTTTGCTACAATATTGTATGCGAATACAAATGCAAATAACAAATTATTATTAAAAATAAAATGTAATTTATTTGCATTTTCCATTCAATAATTTCAGATATTATTAGATATTATCATTATTATAAATTTACATATTATAATAATATAAAGAATATTATGGTGTTAATATCAATACATAAAAGTGTACATCACTGTTAAAGACACAAATCAAATTATCATTATGTATTTTGGAATTTATTTTAGTTAATAATTGTTAATCTCTTTATACGATATTGATACATCTTTTGTATGATAAACGCACTATATTAATACTCATTAAGAATCTTATAGATTTAAAATTTAGGAAATTAAGTAAATATGTATTATTATAGTAGAGTATATTAAAGTAGTATTATAGTAATTATCTATTTTAATAATTTGTTTTATAATTGGAATGTTCTTAAGACACAATAGTTCGTTTTCAAAACTGATAATTAAGTTATTCAATTAAATTCTGTTAGAATTTCTATTTATGACTTTATGATAATGCTTTTTCATCAATGTAGTTTAAAGTGGCTAATTCTCTTTATTATCTTATTTACATCATAAGTTATAATGTTATTATCAGTGTATTAAACTAATGCGTTTTTACTGCAAATGTGCGTACATTGTCAATGTACATTAGAAATTTAACATAATTTAGATACATAACTAAATCTTCTTGCGATTAACTCCAGCGCATCTCCTGCATTATAATATTTAAAATAGTGCGTTTACAAAAATATCACATCAAATCCGAAATGATGCACTATATATTACACAAATAATCCAATAAGCTGGAATAACAAATTTTTTATTAGTGCGTTATCAAAAATTAGCACATACATTCTCTTTCATTCAAATCATCAATGTTATCTTCTATACTACTACTGCTGCAAAACATAACACCAAAATAGTAATCAGTGTGCGTCTCGAGCCTCCTCATCAACAATAACGTCTTCAACTTCTGTCAAAAACACAGAGAGCTCAACACAGTAAAATAAAACAACAACGTTTACCTCACGAACAAACTCGCAAGCGTTTTTATTAATACTGAACTAATCCAGTCGTCAACTATTTCCGCCCACGTGTCCAACATCAACGTGAACTCCTTCGCCCTCTTCGGCCTGAACCTGAACGCCCAGAACATCACCGGCTCCACCATCAGCGTGAACCTGGACTTTTAAGTCATCACCGGCGCCCTCGTCTGCATCGCCTGCGACCTCTTCGTGCACAACTCCGTCTTGAAGTTCGAGGCCCGCGGGAAGCAGGTCTCCGCCGTGCTGCTGGAAACCCAGGACAACGTCGAGCTGAAGCTGACCACGATCCAGTACAGGCTCGACAGCTAACAGGCCTCCGGAATCGCCGGCGTGGTGCGGTCCAAGCCGAGTCTGTTTTCGGTAGAGGGGTGCAAGATGAGCGGCTTCGACTTCGCTCTGTCCGGAAACAGCGGCTTCATCGCCTCCGACGTGCAAGTCAGGATCTCCCTGAAGCTGGACGCCTTCTTCGTCTGCGTGAACAGCCCGAACGCTCTCGGACAGCTCAGCGTGGCCATCGACCAGACCGGCGCCGCCCAAGCCGACTGCTCCATCTGCGGGGTGGATTCTGTCGTGTATGGGCTCTGCGGCCCCAAGATACCGAACAGCCAGTTGGAAGGCGGACAGTTCGTCTGCAGCTCTCCGTTCGAATTAGTCAATGGATAGTGCGAGTGCCGGAATGGATTCGTACTTAATGGATCGGCCTGCTTGAACGTTATCAACTCATTAAACACGTTGAAATCAAGGTATTAATCATATAAGGACTAAATTAAGACTCTATCAGATAATGTAAACTCCTAGATTCAAAGTTAACATACAATTAACGCAGATTTAACAGTGCGTATAACAAACAGCGCAACAACTTTTGAAACTTAAATCAATAATAATTTAGTTCAAACTAAAACTGAAGTTGAGAATTAAGTTAAAGGAGCTGATTTAAACGTATTCAATAAATTTAACGATCTGAACTTATTCTGGACAAACGCAGTTCTAGACCTTCAAACGCAAATCGACGTTTTAAAGAGTAAAAAGTGAAGTATTTTATATTATTCTTTTAGATTTTTGATTATAATATATTACATTACTGTAATAATATACTATAAATACTATAATATTATAGTATTTAATAATTTATATTGTAAATTTACCATTCTTAATGTATATTGGAACACTCCAAAACATAAATACGTGTCTGGAATTTTTATTTTTAGAAGTTGTGGGTTTTAAAAAGGGTATCTGGTTGTCTAGTATTTTGAGTTTTGAAGTACATAAATACACTAACTTATACTGTACTACTAACTTAAAATATCTTAAAATGAACTAAAAATAATTAATATAATAATCATTATATCATTCAGCACCCTCTCTATACCTTCGGGTTTGATAAATTAGCGCAATTTTATACCAGTGAATCAACGATGTAATTTAGGCCCTCAGATGAAAAATCTGTTATGCTCTCAAATTTCGTATCTGTAGTTACCAAACCGACCACAAGCCCACAATTTTACGATGCGTCTAATCGAACTTAAAATATTTTGGAGTTTGAGATTTAAATTTGTAAACGAGTGGCACCAAAAACTGCCGAAACTTGCCCTTGCCCGGTTATCGAACTGAAGTTACTCAATTATACAATAAAATGTTTTATTACAATTGTTCCTTAATTAGTATAACCAAATAGCCCACTAGCTCCCTATTTAGCATGAATAACAGAATGCTACACTTTAATGTTAGTTACCGTAATGTTTGGAGTGCATATCCATGCGCCAAGCGCATTTGTCCAAATAGAATTATCAGAACTCAAATTCACACTGATTATGATTCCATTAAGTTCCATAATCGTATTAAGCGTAGTTGTGCTTCCAATTAACCCATTGAATGTGAAATTACTGCCACTCGCACTAAAATATATGTTTGAACTCTTAATTACTAGTATTCCTTCAAAATTCCCTATTAGACCAAAATTAGCGAATTATGTTGGATAAGTTCCATCAATATAGGCCTAAAAACATAATTATTAAATATATACACTATTATTTGAACCATTTCCATATCCTATGGCAAAACCTGAAAATTATACATATTTCGACGAACATGACTAATTACTATTATGAACAAGTTATTAAATAATTAATTGGCTTGAATTAATTAAATATAGAACACCACCAAATTCGAAATGATTTTACATATATTATGTATATACTGAGAATAGAACTTATTTTTAAGATGCGTTTCCTAGAACAAGCAGTATTCCTTTGAGTTCAACCTGGCTTCCATTCACGACACAGAACAGGTACGAGGACTGGTTTCCGAAAGCGATCGAACTCGGGTTCAGATTCACGTTCTCGATCGTAACATCGCCGTCGTTGCACAGCAGAGTCACCAGGCCCATCTGGCCGGAAGTGGTTTCGTACGTCCCCAGGACCTGGTAGTTGGCGATGGTCAAGGTTCCGCTCACGCTTCCGATGAGAGCTACGTTGCTGGAAGTTGACTTGAAGCTGACGTTTATCAGCAAGTGCGAGATGGCGCTGTTCGAAGACGAAGCCGCCAGGATGTTCAGCTGAGAGCCGGTCCCGGTCATATCTCCGCTCTTGCTGATGATCTTCATTTCGACGATGGTGATCGTGTCGCTGTTGGACAGAATGGACCCGGATTTCACAGCCTGGCCGGCTATCTGGATCTTGATGTTCGTGAAGGACTTCTGGACGGTGAAGAGCGGAGAGACGGAGGACGAGTACACGCTTTGGACGTCGATGAAGGCGTCTTGGAGCACGGTGGACGAGAATCCGGTGATGGAAGATACGGTGTTCGTGACGGCCGCGATGTCGAAGCGGTTCACGTAGATGGGCAGGCTGCAGACGACCACCCTGTCGGCGATCTGGTAGGTGTCGTTGGTGGAGATGTTGATGGCGGAGTCGCACGGCTTCTTCTTCTTCAGCTCGTTGATCTGGTCCTGCAGCAGCGTTATGGCCTGGAGCATCTGGCCGTTGATGATGGTCGCGTTGTCCTCGAGCCTCTTGTTCAAAGCGGACACGTTGCCGTTCAGGATGGAGGCGATGAGCTGGCCGTTGTCGGAGATGGCCTTCTCGAGGGCGGTCGCGCTGCTCTGGATGCTGGCGTCGAGGTCGGCGTTGACTTTAGCCTGGTCTTAGACTGCTTTGTCCAGGCCGGCCTTGACTGCGCTGAGATCCGCGTCCATGGAGTTGCTCTTTAGGAGTTGGAGTTCGTCGATTATCTTTACACAGGCAGATCCATTTAGTACGAATCCCTTCTGGCACTCGCACTATCCATTGATTAATTCGAACGGAGAGCTGCAGACGAACTGTCCGCCTTCCAACTGGCTGTTCGGTATCTTGGGGCCGCAGAGCCCATACACGACAGAATCCACCCCGCAGATGGAGCAGTCGGCTTGGGCGGCGCCGGTCTGGTCGATGGCCACGCTGAGCTGTCCGAGAGCGTTCGGGCTGTTCACGCAGACGAAGAAGGCGTCCAGCTTCAGGGAGATCCTGACTTGCACGTCGGAGGCGATGAAGCCGCTGTTTCCGGACAGAGCGAAGTCGAAGCCGCTCATCTTGCACCCCTCTACCGAAAACAGACTCGGCTTGGACCGCACCACGCCGGCGATTCCGGAGGCCTGTTAGCTGTCGAGCCTGTACTGGATCGTGGTCAGCTTCAGCTCGACGTTGTCCTGGGTTTCCAGCAGCACGGCGGAGACCTGCTTCCCGCGGGCCTCGAACTTCAAGACGGAGTTGTGCACGAAGAGGTCGCAGGCGATGCAGACGAGGGCGCCGGTGATGACTTAAAAGTCCAGGTTCACGCTGATGGTGGAGCCGGTGATGTTCTGGGCGTTCAGGTTCAGGCCGAAGAGGGCGAAGGAGTTCACGTTGATGTTGGACACACGGGCGGAAATGGTTGAAGCCTGAATTATCTCGGTGTTGAGGAACATGTGTCCGTGGTTCTGAGAAAGGTAGACGGCGCTGTCTAGCTTGGCGCTGTTGAGGGACTTCGTCTTCTGGCAGTAGTTGAAGATGTTGTTGTTGACCAGGAGGTTCGAGACGCAAACTGATTGGTTGTAGCTCTTTAATTGTAGGAGAATAACTGTTATAGAAGATAACATTGATAAATTAAATGAATACGGGGCATGAACTGAGGTATGAAAACGCACTATATATTACATGTCATCAAAAGGCGTGAGTTTGTGAATATTATATATGTGTTATATTTTATATTGTAAGTAAAATATATTTGTATCTAAACAGACAAATTTTATTGAACTCATTTATTAATATACTCTTATTTTTGTGTTTAGCTTTATTATTTAAATTATAGTATGAATGTACCTACACAAGTTTAAAAACGAACTATTATATTTTCGCAGAATTATAGTAAGGATTATATATAACAAAAGATACATACCTAATTAAATTTTAGAGAAGAACATTTTTAACTTTATCTTTAATACTATGTAATTATTATTAAAATATAATAACAAAATAGTTGGTATTTTACCACTTCTAATTATATCATTGTGTGCCATGTCATCTTTGAATTACAAACGATTAATAACATACTGATTTTTATTATAGTTCATGCGTCGTTACATCAATAAATTTAAATATTTAAGATTGAACCAATGATCTTGGGTATTTAATACGGCATTGAAGTATATATTTCAAACGTATAAATTTAACGTCATTTAACCCTTAACTAACTATCTACATGTAATACATGTGAAACAAGACTTCATATATCGCCATATTACCAGGTTTGGTCTCACCGAATTACTGTTTAAATTATTTCCACCCCAGAACAGAAAAATGTTTAAATAAACAACAAGTTAACATGATGACGCTAAACTATTCCAGTCTCTATAAATAAGGTTTAAAATACATGTAATTCATTGTTAGCTACTCATTTGATCTAGTTAAACTAGTTGGAAAATAATTCTAATAATTCTAAACATTTAAATAACTCAGTTAGATATTAAACTCAAACAGTTAGTTGTAAAATGATGATATCCCCATTATTCTGCAACAATAATTACTCACGCGACGATCAACTTCGCGGAAAGTTAAACAGCATAAATTTGATTAACTCCAGTACTTTGCTTGAGATATAGATTGGATAATGGTTCTTAGAACGCTTATCTGAGTTAATTTCAATTTATTACCCAGTACCTAAGCTGCAGGTTTAAGAATGAAGATTAATTCCATATGAAATCTGGAATTAGTATTACAATAAAGTAAACTAATGAAGGAAAACAAGGAGTAAAACGAAAAATAAGTGGAATTTAGTTGTAATATTGCATAGCATTCCACAATTGCTTACGAAGTTTCCAATAATTGCAATTTATCTAGTTGAACAAGATTTATCATACTTAATCAACATAAACTTCCATCAAACGCTTCTATACGAGTTATTTAAATCTTATTTGCCAAACAGAACGTTGTCTCACGCTAACTACCGCTTTATGGAATTTTAAGAGTTGAGCACAAGTAAAAAAGCTTTGTAAATTATTATATGCCACTAGAATTGACTCTTTAGACTAATTACGAGAGCTAATGCTTTTAAATGTTCAGAAAGACAATATAAGCTGATAATAACTACTAAAATTCAGATGTTTGCAAATTTCTCGAACAATGAAGCTTGGACTTTGTAACGACCTTTAGAAAGATTCGTGCAATGACTGAAGTTTAGAAAATTGTGGAGATCTTTGAAACCAATGAATTCTCAGAATCCGAAAATACACTTTTTACTGTTTTATAAATCTAAACTAAGAAGGACGAGCTTGCACAAATCGATTATTCTCGCGGTAAGCAAAAACTAGCGATGTTTAAAGAAATCATAAAAAGCTTGTTATCCCTATAAAAAATGGTCTTAATTATGTCAAGCAATATTTTATAATAAAATACTCGAAATACTTTCATATTATTCTCGCTTTCCACATTTGAGCAACAAATGGACCACTTAAACATTCACTGAAAGTGTTCATCGATACATTTTATGCACTCACTCTTTTCTCCAACAACAGGCCAATAAACACAACTTGATGGTCGATTTTGTCTTTCTTTTGATCTTTGCGATTCAACCAAATACTCATGCTGAATTAAAACAGCGCAAGACAACAGTCGAAATTAGAAAATTCATATTTAAGCACGTTTTCAATGCAATAAGCAAGTTTTAACCTGATAAAACACGTCCAAATATGTGGTGTATAAGTGGAATGGAGAATAAATAGAATCTGTAAAAGAACGGAGCATATTTATGTCAAAAGTGCCAAACAAGATATTTGTTGATAATTAAAGAACAAGCCCTTACTGGCGGCGAATGAAATAAAGTTGAGATAGGTGAGTACTTATATACATATAGTTATATTGAATAGATCTACAGAGCGCTGCTGAGAGAGTCGAAAAAGCTCACCGTCTAATAAGGGTTAATCAAATTTCACTTTTTCAAATTCTCGCGTTATAGTGATTATACTATTTCATATTATCATCGATCTCTTAATCAGAAGAGAATATCTTTCATTATAATGTAAATAATATTTGATGCAAACACAAAAACACGAATATCCTTACTCAATCAAAAGCTGTTATCAATCTCCAGGTATTTACAAAACAAACTTTATTTAAATATATGTATTATTTTTATTTTAGCATAAATTGTTTCCACTTTAAACATTCATAACTAAACAGTGAATTGAAAAGTCTGAGAAAATGATAGTTAACCGGTCTCTTGAGATATTATTTGCTCATCAATTATGTTTAATTTTTTATTTATTACTTTTTTCTCTTTCACATACAATGACTGCCTAAAACTGAACCACCCAAAACAATGATATTATTTCCTTCAGTCTCAAAGCTAAACACTGTGTTATGACTGTGTGTATGAACTAGTAATTAGATTGCTATTGATTCGTTTTTAGGCTTTGGTTTATATAGATAAGAATTTTGTATATTTGCATATATTTTCTAAAAATCAATAAATATTTAACTTGAAAATTCAAATGTATCACAATTATAATATATGTTTAATTACTCCGCTCCATTAAATGATCTAAACCATACTGTACGCAGTTCAGCTGGCGTACGTGCCGACCGAGATCAAGAACTGCTTCACGGTGAACTCGTCCGTCGAGCTGAGCCGCGAGACCAACACGGTCTGCGTGAACTTCGAGCCCTCGTCCAACGCGCTGTGCCAGGACCTGCCGCGGGGCCTGAACGTGTCGGTCACCCTGAGCGAGCTGGCGGACGAGGTGTACGACTACGTGTACGACTTCAACTACAGCGCCACGCGGCAGTTCTGCTTCGTCTGCCCGGAGTGCGCCGGCACCACGTTCTTCAAGTCCAGCTACGCCCGGGTGTCCCTCACGTCGGTGGCGAAGACGACGTCCTTCACGGTGGGCAAGATCTTCCGGGTGCAGGCCGACTACTCCAAGTGCTTCTTCGAGTCGCGTTTCGACCCAGACGAGTACTACTCGCAGCTGGCGGTGGAGAAGCACCGGCTCTGCTTCAAGGCGGCCTCCACGTTCCGGTGCACGGTGCTGTCCAAGGTGTATTCTGTGAACTCCATCAAGGTCTCGCTTTAGTTCTCGGACAGAGAGCCGCTCGATTTCGTCTACACCGGCGAGACCGCGCTGAACACCTATTTTACGGACGCGGGGGCCTATCCCAGCGCCAGACCGTACTCCTTCCACACCGTCTGCTTCACGTCCGCCGATAATATTTACAACATTTTCGCATTTAATAACTTCACCACCAGCTCTTTAACTTTTAAGCTCACCGATTAAAATAATATCCCGCACGTCCTTCTCTCAAACACCTTCAACGTATTTTACCCAAGCCCGTTTTCTGAGAACGAGCAGTTCAGAATCGTTGCTGCTACTGAGGAGTTTCAATTGATGAACTTCATTCAACCGATTGATTTCGTTTAACAAACTCAGTTGTAATCGTTCGGTGTTTACGACACGTTGATTAAATTACTGTTTTTGCCCCAGAAATACTCGGATTTTGAGAGTAAAGCTATTCAGTTCGTAGACACAGAGGAAACGTTGAATTTAACCGGTCCGATGAACTACATATGCTGCTCAGGGACTACAAATATAACCAACTGCTAAGAGAGCATTCAATAAGTGCGAAAAATGGACTTAAACGTGTATAATATTCAAGTGCAGCATTTCATAATCGTAAATAATCAGGTATAAACGGTGGTTCAGAACTCAAACCTGAAAATGAGCCTCATGTGCTGGAAAGAAGTTACCGCGATTATGGACTAAACGGGACTTTTATTACATTTTTCATATTACGACGTGCCAAATTGCATGTTCAACGAGCGCTTAGATTTGATCGTTAAGATTAACATCGAAAATAATACGGAGCACCAAGAGTACCAAGTAACCGTAAAGTAAATCAATACCTCCTTCTTTAGGCTTCAATCTAGTTTGAAATTCGAGTTCGTGGACCCAGATTTGAACGATTTACTCGCTCATACGAAATGTGTTGCCATTCAAGCGTGCGCTATGGACAACGTCACCGTTCTTCAGGAGCTTCTCATTTATAATTTAACTATTGTTCAAGACTCTCATGACATGAACAGTATTTTAGCTTATAACGGGATCTTGTGTGTCTCCTCTATAGTCATTGGATTCGTTTTAGTTTTTGTTAAGAACTCATGTTAAAAACGCTCCTTTAAGAAGGAAATGAAGGGAAAAGACGTTTAACTTAAGGAAATATAACTATAAAGCGAGGAACTAACTTGAATAAAAATAAGTAAATATTTTTAATGAAGTTTTAACAAAATATGTTTAACAGTTATTAATATTGTTATTAAAACGTGAATTATTAAGTTATCAAGCCAGGGAAATATATCACACTGAATCTTGAAGAAATACCAGAAGACTTCGAAGAAGCCGGAGAAGACGAGGAATAAAACAAAGGCGAGACCCTTAACCGCGAGTACCTCATGGGAATCAAGATTTCTGCTGCCAACAAGACAGAAGAAGTTACACTTGACGCCCGCACCTCCCTCAAGATCTGCAACGTTTCCCTTTCTGCTGACAACAAGTCCGACGCCAAGCACATTTTGGAAATCGCATATGGCCCACAACTTGACCAGCGCCACGTTATTGCCAGACTGATCCCAGGCGTAGTTGAGACCCAGACCCTCGACATCGAGCTCCCACCACGCAAGGTTGAGCAGACCATCGTCTTCATCCTCACTGGCGAAGGCGTCTTAGGTGATCTCGACGTCGTCGGTACCATCTACGACTTCAACGACAGAGAAGAGCACGCCCATGAGCACGAACACGGCTGTGACGACTCCAACTGCCAGGATTCAGCCTGCGCCGAGTCCAAGTCCGACTCCTACGAAAAGGCCGAGGTCGTCCAGACCCTCCAGCAGAAGAAGGAAGCCCTCCTCAAGAACAGAGCCATTCCAAAGCCAGAGTCCAAGCCAGTCGAACAGAAACCAGTCGAGCAAAAGCCAGTTGATCCAAACGCCCCATTCAACCCATTCGCAGCCAAGACCCAAAAAACCGACGTCAAGCCAGAGCCAAAGAAGGAAGAAAAGAAAGAGGAGAAGAAACCTGAACCAAAGAAAGAAGAAGAAAACGTATTCCGCCAGTTCAAGGGACTCCAAGTTAAAGACGTCCTCCCAGGCCACGGAAACGGAACCGCCAAGCACGGACACAAGGTCTTTGTTAACTACAGACTCACCTTGAACGACCAAAACGGCCGTTTCATCGAGCAGTCCAAGAAGCCCTTCGCCTTCACCCTCGGACGCGGAGAGGTCATCAGCGGATGGGACCTCGGCGTAGGCGGCATGAAGGTCGGTGGCAAGAGAGTGCTCATCGTCCCCAGCAGACTCGGGTACGGAGCCCAGAAGGTCGGCAACATCCCACCAAACTCGACGCTGTGCTTCGTTATAGATTGTGTTGACATTAAGTGAGGTTTTTGATGAACTGTGTATTATCGAGATAAAGTTAGTATTAATTGGTTTAGAATTTTTTGAGGTAAATCGCGATACAGAAAATGTTTAAATCGCTACAATAGATTAATTCCGCACACGAAATCACACATGTAATTCCGCTTTTGTTCAAAATATTTTCACTCACAAAAAGCCCTTATTCGAGCGTGCAGCGCTTCGGCGAGACATCCGTGATTGATTGGCGCCTATCAATCGAAATTGTATCAATCATTTAATGTTGATTGTGATTGGATTGTGACATGAAGTCTGCAGCAAATATGCTAGCTGTGGCGACCCGCGGCCATGTTGAGCAAACACCACCACTTCAATATGAATCTCACCAAGAAGCCACAAAACGACAAGCTGAACCACGCCCTCTTCCTCGTCACCAAGAACAGCGACCTCACCTCCTTCAACCTCCAGTCTCCTCCACAGGACATCACCGTCTTGGACAGAAAGCAGTTCGCCAAAATGGAGTCCGCCAAACTCACCAAGCAGTTCCTCAAGGAGAACAAGAACGTCTACATCAAGGGAATCTTCGAGAACGACGGCACCAGAGCCGACTTCGCCGACATGTACAACCTCATGATCGACGGCGCTGCCGGATTCATCCTCGAAACCGAGCAAGCCAGAGTCGTCCAGGGCGCCATAGAAACTGTTTAAGTCTTTGAGAATGAATAGATTTGATCACGATTGTGTATAAATATGTTTAGTTTTGATAATTCCTCATACAATCCAAATTGTCTCATGAGATAGTTCAATCGTGAATTCAAGAAACTCTCGCCTTCCTGGATATCCAATATCAGAAGCCCACGTGTTCACGGCGGAACCTCTTGGGTTTCAATATTCGACTGGAGAGTCTTCTCGATGCTCTTGATGTGCTGTCTGGCGTTCCTGCGGCTGGTAAAGTACTGCTGCAGCGGAGACCTGCAGACCGCGTAGAACAGGGCGACCAAAAGAGATCCAACTAGAGATTTACAATTATTTTAGAAGAATGAATTAAAGTAATATTATTGTGTAATATTAACTAACATGTTCTTATAATGTAATAATTAGTTTTATCTCATTCATATTCTCCGTTTATGGCATTTATTATGATAATGGCTTCTTCTTCAGTTATTTTATTTTCAATGACAAGTCTTTTTAAGTCTTAATTTTGATTGTCTGTGAAAAGTTACCCATTTTATTTAAAAGGAACTTCGCAGAATAACTAACATATTTCATATATATTTGTAAAATTCGCATTAAGTGATTATGTGGCTAATTAGAAGCATAAGTAATTTAAGTGCTTTTGATTTAAAAACAACTCTTCACCAAAAAATGACATTTGATTCAAACCATATTTGGTTTAATACATTCCTTCGTATGACTTTGTCATTGATTTAGCAATGATATTTAGTTTTAAAAACAATAAACCTTAATTAGAAGAACACATCGGACACAAAATTATATCATCTGAAGTTACTATGCACTAATGATGAAGTAGGCAACCACATTAAATACATTGAACAATATCCTAGCTGTGATTAACATCAATAACTTTTTTGCAATGACATTTAAATTTGTTAGCCAGCAGGTCTTTAAATAAAGTGTGTGAATTTTGGTATAATTTCTAGCTAAAAAATGAAGTCTTATTTGAAAATAATTAGTTTAAATGGCATAAAAATTGTTGTTAATCAATTTATTTTAAAATGTATTATTAAAATACATTGAATGCTGGAAGTTTGCTCAATTTTTATAAATCATCAGCACTAAAATCTTAATATATTTTAATTAAACTAATAAAAGACTTAACCAAAGAAACTGTATTATTTAGTAATTCGATGAAGTAATTCTATGTAAATAATTATTGAATTAAGCTAATATGAAAATATATAGTATTGTAAGCTGCAGTGTAACTTTATGGTTAAGGTATATTTTTGGTGAGTGGTTATTCATGACTGGAAAGGTCAAAATCGCATAGTTTTGGAACTGTAATTTACATCAATATCTATTGGAAGTTCATTTTACAAACTGAGCACTATCTTACATTCGTGCTTTACGTTTATTTCAAGATACAGTTATAGTGATATTTGTGAGGACATGTTTAATACTTTTCAATAATAAATCCACATTCTGGAATATGATGTATTTTATTTACAGAGTTTACATATTTAGTAATTTACATAGGAATGTAGCAACACTCATCAAGTGGCATATGACATATTACACATTGGTTATCGGGCTCTTATTAGTTATTGAGATTGTTTTCAGTTTAAAGTAAATGTTAATTTTATTGTTACCCAATTTTCTATTTTTGAAAAGCATCATTTTTCTTTTCGCAGCGTTAATTTCATTATTATTCTCGTCCTAGGATTCTTTATAAAGCTCAAATAGTTTTTAGTTATTTAAAAATTAAATAATAAGTTGTGTATCAACTTAAAAGCAATCTAACAATCTGAGTGCACTTATACAGCAGCTTAATGACATATTTCCCTTTTTAAACTTTCCTATAATATTTTAACATAGAACTTGCATAGGTTCACAAGTAAACATCGACGCACAAAGTATATTTGTTGAAGAAATTCCATTTGTTACTCTTTCTGGAAGAATTGATTATTTTTGATAATATTCTTCGATGTCATAACACAACATAGGCTCAACATATTTAAAAGTTTATAAAATCAGTTTTTCATCTTTTAAAGGTTCGATAATTTAAGTAGCAAATAATTCTTCACAAATTTAACTTATTTAATTTTGTGAAAGTATTTATACTAATCCAGATGACTTTATTTCTTAATGATTCAAATTATTCTCTTAATACAAACCAGTCAAAATAAATTTTTAAAACTCTAAACAGTTCGTACCTGCTGGAATGAAAATTATTTCAGAGATTAAATGAATAATTGCTTCTTCATCATTTGTAAATAATTTGTTGATATAATCAAACCAATCTTCAATAAGCGGTAATAATGATTACAAAACAAATATTAATTAGTATTTTAGCAAATAGCAGTTAAATTATTATTCAATAATGTCTTTAACTTCTATAAAGTCTTCAATATTCTGCTTATATATTTTGCCCTACTTAATCAAAATGTGCCATTTTAGAGTTGTTATTATTGGCTTGACCATTTTCTTTATCAAATCTTAAAGAGATTCGTCTGTGAACGATAAAATAAGTTTATTTAAAATGTCTTTAACTTATAAGTTGTATATTTTGGAAACATTACAGAGGTATAGTTATGTAAAGCCAACCAAAAGACGATTAAAATTCAAAATATACGATGATCGACGATTAAAACGATTATAAATATAATCGTTTGTCTACGATTGATAACCAAACAAATAGGAGCAAAATTAAATATATCATCTTGATTTTGGTCTTATTCCAGGGCAGATTTTAGTAAAGCTGCTATTTGTTGCACGTGAAAATCTATATTACTTTCTGTTAACAATTTTTTGGAATATTTTATTGAAGGATGGAGTATTGAGTATTGCTTGCGTCTTATTGCTCAATCTTTGCAATATTTAGCCAGTCGAAAACCTGAAAATTTGGTAAACACAGTGTTATTTTTTTCAGTCCTCGCTCATGTGAGTGATAGTTGTGGATTTGTAACATGAGTGAGAGGTATGTACTTAAATGCAATCTATATTAATAATTATACTACCTACTTTTCGTTTTTTAATTCTAGTATTTCTTATTTTAATATTATTTGTTATATTAAATATAAATAAATATTAAATTATTGTTTAATTACTCCGCTCCATTAAATGATCTAAACCATACTGTACGCAGTTCAGCTGGCGTACGTGCCGACCGAGATCAAGAACTGCTTCACGGTTAACTCGTCCGTCGAGCTGAGCCGCGAGACCAACACGGTCTGCGTGAACTTCGAGCCCTCGTCCAACGCGCTGTGCCAGGACCTGCCGCGGGGCCTGAACGTGTCGGTCACCCTGAGCGAGCTGGCGGACGAGGTGTACGACTACGTGTACGACTTCAACTACAGCGCCACGCGGCAGTTCTGCTTCGTCTGCCCGGAGTGCGCCGGCACCACGTTCTTCAAGTCCAGCTACGCCCGGGTGTCCCTCACGTCGGTGGCGAAGACGACGTCCTTCACGGTGGGCAAGATCTTCCGGGTGCAGGCCGACTACTCCAAGTGCTTCTTCGAGTCGCGTTTCGACCCAGACGAGTACTACTCGCAGCTGGCGGTGGAGAAGCACCGGCTCTGCTTCAAGGCGGCCTCCACGTTCCGGTGCACGGTGCTGTCCAAGGTGTATTCTGTGAACTCCATCAAGGTCTCGCTTTAGTTCTCGGACAGAGAGCCGCTCGATTTCGTCTACACCGGCGAGACCGCGCTGAACACCTATTTTACGGACGCGGGGGCCTATCCCAGCGCCAGACCGTACTCCTTCCACACCGTCTGCTTCACGTCCGCCGATAATATTTACAACATTTTCGCATTTAATAACTTCACCACCAGCTCTTTAACTTTTAAGCTCACCGATTAAAATAATATCCCGCACGTCCTTCTCTCAAACACCTTCAACGTATTTTACCCAAGCCCGTTTTCTGAGAACGAGCAGTTCAGAATCGTTGCTGCTACTGAGGAGTTCCAGCTTCTGAACTGCATTAAGGCCCAAAGTTTTGTAAAGTAGGCCCAATTATAGAGTCTTGGAAGGTACAAAACGTTCGTGAAGCTCATTTTTCAGCCGTATAATTTTGCGAACGCAGCTAAAATATTAGTATTTCCGGACAACGAGGAAACACTGAATTTCACAGCACCGGTGAACTACGTAGTGTGTACATTTGATGGTTGTTAGGACCAAATACAAGAGGTGCGAAATTTGAACATGGAAGAGTTCCATATCCAAGTTCAACACTTTATACTCATTGACGACCAAGTATAAACGGTGACTCAGAACTCAAACCTGAAAATGAGCCTCATGTGTTGGAAAGAGGTAACTGGCGTGCTCGATTAAACCGGATTACTCCTGAATTTTTCATATTACGACGTCCCAAACTGTATGTTTAACGAACGTTTAGACCTGATTATAAAATTAAACGGTGAAAACGACTCAACATTCACAGAATACCAAACAACCTTCCATTAAATCAATATTTCATTCAAATCTAAACTCTAGGTCCTTAAAATCCCATTTTAAAACGCAACATTGAACCAAATTCTTATGAATACGGAATATGTCATGGTTTAAGCGTGCGATATAACAGGAGACGTAATTTAAGAACTTGAAATTTACGATTTGACTCAGACGGAGAATACAGATGATTTCAACTAAATAATTGTCTTAAATTCAATATTATATGCGGTTTCAGTGATTCTGGGGGCAATTTTAATATTCATAAGATACCAATGCCAGAAATATAAATAACAAGGAAATAATAAAGTGAATAACTCTAAAAGTATTTAGCTCAAAGAAATATAAATGGATGAAAATGAAGTAAGCAGTTGACAATATTTATTAAGAGCGGTGAACATGCTTATTTTGGTATTAATAACGAAAATTAATGTATGATTTTCTGTATAATTTTGAAATATCGTATAAAACACATTTTCTCATATCAGTTAGATAAAAAATAATTAAGCTTTAACCATATTGAACTTTGCAGCTTCAATTATAAACGCAAGTCTCTGCTGTAAGTAACTATTGTGAGTAGGCCCTAATACAATATATTTATTATTTAAATTATGATATCTATAATCTATAATCGTAAATAATCAGGTATAAACGGTGGTTCAGAACTCAAACCTGAAAATGAGCCTCATGTGCTGGAAAGAAGTTACCGCGATTATGGACTAAACGGGACTTTTATTACATTTTTCATATTACGACGTGCCAAATTGCATGTTCAACGAGCGCTTAGATTTGATCGTTAAGATTAACATCGAAAATAATACGGAGCACCAAGAGTACCAAGTAACCGTAAAGTAAATCAATACCTCCTTCTTTAGGCTTCAATCTAGTTTGAAATTCGAGTTCGTGGACCCAGATTTGAACGATTTACTCGCTCATACGAAATGTGTTGCCATTCAAGCGTGCGCTATGGACAACGTCACCGTTCTTCAGGAGCTTCTCATTTATAATTTAACTATTGTTCAAGACTCTCATGACATGAACAGTATTTTAGCTTATAACGGGATCTTGTGTGTCTCCTCTATAGTCATTGGATTCGTTTTAGTTTTTGTTAAGAACTCATGTTAAAAACGCTCCTTTAAGAAGGAAATGAAGGGAAAAGACGTTTAACTTAAGGAAATATAACTATAAAGCGAGGAACTAACTTGAATAAAAATAAGTAAATATTTTTAATGAAGTTTTAACAAAATATGTTTAACAGTTATTAATATTGTTATTAAAACGTGAATTATTAAGTTATCAAGCCAGGGAAATATATCACACTGAATCTTGAAGAAATACCAGAAGACTTCGAAGAAGCCGGAGAAGACGAGGAATAAAACAAAGGCGAGACCCTTAACCGCGAGTACCTCATGGGAATCAAGATTTCTGCTGCCAACAAGACAGAAGAAGTTACCCTTGACGCCCGCACCTCTCTCAAGATCTGCAACGTTTCCCTTTCTGCTGACAACAAGTCCGACGCCAAGCACATTTTGGAAATCGCATATGGCCCACAACTTGACCAGCGCCACGTTATTGCCAGACTGATCCCAGGCGTAGTAGAGACCCAGACTCTCGACATCGAGCTCCCACCACGCAAGGTTGAGCAGACCATCGTCTTCATCCTCACTGGCGAAGGCGTCTTAGGTGATCTCGACGTCGTCGGTACCATCTACGACTTCAACGACAGAGAAGAGCACGCCCATGAGCACGAACACGGCTGTGACGACTCCAACTGCCAGGATTCAGCCTGCGCCGAGTCCAAGTCCGACTCCTACGAAAAGGCCGAGGTCGTCCAGACCCTCCAGCAGAAGAAGGAAGCCCTCCTCAAGAACAGAGCCATTCCAAAGCCAGAGTCCAAGCCAGTCGAACAGAAACCAGTCGAGCAAAAGCCAGTTGATCCAAACGCCCCATTCAACCCATTCGCAGCCAAGGCCCAAAAAACCGACGCCAAGCCAGAGCCAAAGAAGGAAGAAAAGAAAGAGGAGAAGAAACCTGAACCAAAGAAAGAAGAAGAAAACGTATTCCGCCAGTTCAAGGGACTCCAAGTTAAAGACGTCCTCCCAGGCCACGGAAACGGAACCGCCAAGCACGGACACAAGGTCTTTGTTAACTACAGACTCACCTTGAACGACCAAAACGGCCGTTTCATCGAGCAGTCCAAGAAGCCCTTCGCCTTCACCCTCGGACGCGGAGAGGTCATCAGCGGATGGGACCTCGGCGTAGGCGGCATGAAGGTCGGTGGCAAGAGAGTGCTCATCGTCCCCAGCAGACTCGGGTACGGAGCCCAGAAGGCCGGCAACATCCCACCAAACTCGACGCTGTGCTTCGTTATAGATTGTGTTGACATTAAGTGAGGTTTTTGATGAACTGTGTATTATCGAGATAAAGTTAGTATTAATTGGTTTAGAATTTTTTGAGGTAAATCGCGATACAGAAAATGTTTAAATCGCTACAATAGATTAATTCCGCACACGAAATCACACATGTAATTCCGCTTTTGTTCAAAATATTTTCACTCACAAAAAGCCCTTATTCGAGCGTGCAGCGCTTCGGCGAGACATCCGTGATTGATTGGCGCCTATCAATCGAAATTGTATCAATCATTTAATGTTGATTGTGATTGGATTGTGACATGAAGTCTGCAGCAAATATGCTAGCTGTGGCGACCCGCGGCCATGTTGAGCAAACACCACCACTTCAATATGAATCTCACCAAGAAGCCACAAAACGACAAGCTGAACCACGCCCTCTTCCTCGTCACCAAGAACAGCGACCTCACCTCCTTCAACCTCCAGTCTCCTCCACAGGACATCACCGTCTTGGACAGAAAGCAGTTCGCCAAAATGGAGTCCGCCAAACTCACCAAGCAGTTCCTCAAGGAGAACAAGAACGTCTACATCAAGGGAATCTTCGAGAACGACGGCACCAGAGCCGACTTCGCCGACATGTACAACCTCATGATCGACGGCGCTGCCGGATTCATCCTCGAAACCGAGCAAGCCAGAGTCGTCCAGGGCGCCATAGAAACTGTTTAAGTCTTTGAGAATGAATAGATTTGATCACGATTGTGTATAAATATGTTTAGTTTTGATAATTCCTCATACAATCCAAATTGTCTCATGAGATAGTTCAATCGTGAATTCAAGAAACTCTCGCCTTCCTGGATATCCAATATCAGAAGCCCACGTGTTCACGGCGGAACCTCTTGGGTTTCAATATTCGACTGGAGAGTCTTCTCGATGCTCTTGATGTGCTGTCTGGCGTTCCTGCGGCTGGTAAAGTACTGCTGCAGCGGAGACCTGCAGACCGCGTAGAACAGGGCGACCAAAAGAGATCCAACTAGAGATTTACAATTATTTTAGAAGAATGAATTAAAGTAATATTATTGTGTAATATTAACTAACATGTTCTTATAATGTAATAATTAGTTTTATCTCATTCATATTCTCCGTTTATGGCATTTATTATGATAATGGCTTCTTCTTCAGTTATTTTATTTTCAATGACAAGTCTTTTTAAGTCTTAATTTTGATTGTCTGTGAAAAGTTACCCATTTTATTTAAAAGGAACTTCGCAGAATAACTAACATATTTCATATATATTTGTAAAATTCGCATTAAGTGATTATGTGGCTAATTAGAAGCATAAGTAATTTAAGTGCTTTTGATTTAAAAACAACTCTTCACCAAAAAATGACATTTGATTCAAACCATATTTGGTTTAATACATTCCTTCGTATGACTTTGTCATTGATTTAGCAATGATATTTAGTTTTAAAAACAATAAACCTTAATTAGAAGAACACATCGGACACAAAATTATATCATCTGAAGTTACTATGCACTAATGATGAAGTAGGCAACCACATTAAATACATTGAACAATATCCTAGCTGTGATTAACATCAATAACTTTTTTGCAATGACATTTAAATTTGTTAGCCAGCAGGTCTTTAAATAAAGTGTGTGAATTTTGGTATAATTTCTAGCTAAAAAATGAAGTCTTATTTGAAAATAATTAGTTTAAATGGCATAAAAATTGTTGTTAATCAATTTATTTTAAAATGTATTATTAAAATACATTGAATGCTGGAAGTTTGCTCAATTTTTATAAATCATCAGCACTAAAATCTTAATATATTTTAATTAAACTAATAAAAGACTTAACCAAAGAAACTGTATTATTTAGTAATTCGATGAAGTAATTCTATGTAAATAATTATTGAATTAAGCTAATATGAAAATATATAGTATTGTAAGCTGCAGTGTAACTTTATGGTTAAGGTATATTTTTGGTGAGTGGTTATTCATGACTGGAAAGGTCTAAATCGGATAGTTTTGGAACTGTAATTTACATCAATATCTATTGGAAGTTCATTTTACAAACTGAGCACTATCTTACATTCGTGCTTTACGTTTATTTCAAGATACAGTTATAGTGATATTTGTGAGGACATGTTTAGTACTTTAGTACTGTGTAATATCAACTACTTATCATATGTTCTTATAATTAGCGTATAGATTATTAATATACTAAGCACTACTATAATGAAAAACTAAATACATTACAAAAATAGAAAATTTTCTATGCTTAATTATTTATTATTTAGACTAATTGTAAATGGTTCACTTCAAATACGTATATGTTGAGTATATTATCTAATACAATTCAGCTGGCGTACGTGCCGACCGAGATCAAGAACTGCTTCACGGTGAACTCGTCCGTCGAGCTGAGCCGCGAGACCAACACGGTCTGCGTGAACTTCGAGCCCTCGTCCAACGCGCTGTGCCAGGACCTGCCGCGGGGCCTGAACGTGTCGGTTACCCTGAGCGAGCTGGCGGACGAGGTGTACGACTACGTGTACGACTTCAACTACAGCGCCACGCGGCAGTTCTGCTTCGTCTGCCCGGAGTGCGCCGGCACCACGTTCTTCAAGTCCAGCTACGCCCGGGTGTCCCTCACGTCGGTGGCGAAGACGACGTCCTTCACGGTGGGCAAGATCTTCCGGGTGCAGGCCGACTACTCCAAGTGCTTCTTCGAGTCGCGCTTCGACCCAGACGAGTACTACTCGCAGCTGGCGGTGGAGAAGCACCGGCTCTGCTTCAAGGCGGCCTCCACGTTCCGGTGCACGGTGCTGTCCAAGGTGTATTCTGTGAACTCCATCAAGGTCTCGCTTTAGTTCTCGGACAGAGAGCCGCTCGATTTCGTCTACACCGGCGAGACCGCGCTGAACACCTATTTTACGGACGCGGGGGCCTATCCCAGCGTCAGGCCGTACTCCTTCCACACCGCCTGCTTCACGTCCGCCGATAACATCTACAACATATTTGCATTTAATAACTTTTAATAAGCTTAAATTACTTTAAATATAACGAATAATAATGTTTTCCGTATATTGTCCACGAAAGCACATATTTTTAAATTTGTAAATAACGAGGATAACATGAATAACTTTACACTAATTCCCACCACTTTAGAATATTAATTTAGGGGAGTACCAAATAACAACGCCATATTAATATAAAAATTTGTTGAAGATAATAATATTTTAAATGCTACAATAAAATTAATAATTTCATCTTGGAATACTGCAGAGTTAAAGTAAACATATTACCAATACGTTGATATATATGAAATCTTTAATTATTCTTCCCCATCGAATTATATAACATGTTTTGGCGTTTCAGATTTTGACGACTGTAAAAAATCTATATAACAGGTACGAGGCATGAATACGATGAATTTAAGAATGTCAACTTAACTATATTACTACAATAACAGCGACAAAGATGTTCTAGCAGTTGGTTAAAACATAATCAGTTCCAAGCTAAACAATTGTTGGAATGATCTGGTTGGAGTTGTTGATAATACAGGTATGACGGTGTTACTTTCTTACTATAACAACTCACCATGTGTTTTTGATGAAAGAACTGATATTATTCTAAGAATCAATGTTGAGAACAATACTTTTGAGGAATATGCGGGGACCATACTAAAAACAAACCTTTCATTTTAAACAAGATAGTAAGAAATTAGATTAAGCTTCAACTAAACCATAGCTGATTTAATACTAAATACAGAGTACGTCATGCTTCAAGCCAGCAATATAGAAGACACCGAAATACTTCAAGAGTTATAGTTTTACAACGTCACCGTTAAGCTAACCAACTAGCCGATAATAGAGATAGTAATTTACGACGCTTTGCTTTTGGCTGGATCTCTTTTGGTCGCCCTGTTCTACGCGGTCTGCAGGTCTCCGCTGCAGCAGTACTTTACCAACCGCAGGAACGCCAGACAGCACATCAAGAGCATCGAGAAGACTCTCCAGTCGAATATTGAAACCCAAGAGGTTCCGCCGTGAACACGTGGGCTTCTGATATTGGATATCCAGGAAGGCGAGAGTTTCTTGAATTCACGATTGAACTATCTCATGAGACAATTTGGATTGTATGAGGAATTATCAAAACTAAACATATTTATACACAATCGTGATCAAATCTATTCATTCTCAAAGACTTAAACAGTTTCTATGGCGCCCTGGACGACTCTGGCTTGCTCGGTTTCGAGGATGAATCCGGCAGCGCCGTCGATCATGAGGTTGTACATGTCGGCGAAGTCGGCTCTGGTGCCGTCGTTCTCGAAGATTCCCTTGATGTAGACGTTCTTGTTCTCCTTGAGGAACTGCTTGGTGAGCTTGGCGGACTCCATTTTGGCGAACTGCTTTCTGTCCAAGACGGTGATGTCCTGTGGAGGAGACTGGAGGTTGAAGGAGGTGAGGTCGCTGTTCTTGGTGACGAGGAAGAGGGCGTGGTTCAGCTTGTCGTTTTGTGGCTTCTTGGTGAGATTCATATTGAAGTGGTGGTGTTTGCTCAACATGGCCGCGGGTCGCCACAGCTAGCATATTTGCTGCAGACTTCATGTCACAATCCAATCACAATCAACATTAAATGATTGATACAATTTCGATTGATAGGCGCCAATCAATCACGGATGTCTCGCCGAAGCGCTGCACGCTCGAATAAGGGCTTTTTGTGAGTGAAAATATTTTGAACAAAAGCGGAATTACATGTGTGATTTCGTGTGCGGAATTAATCTATTGTAGCGATTTAAACATTTTCTGTATCGCGATTTACCTCAAAAAATTCTAAACCAATTAATACTAACTTTATCTCGATAATACACAGTTCATCAAAAACCTCACTTAATGTCAACACAATCTATAACGAAGCACAGCGTCGAGTTTGGTGGGATGTTGCCGGCCTTCTGGGCTCCGTACCCGAGTCTGCTGGGGACGATGAGCACTCTCTTGCCACCGACCTTCATGCCGCCTACGCCGAGGTCCCATCCGCTGATGACCTCTCCGCGTCCGAGGGTGAAGGCGAAGGGCTTCTTGGACTGCTCGATGAAAC
Organism: Hexamita inflata; assembly: GCA_963988835.1. Lineage (NCBI taxonomy): Eukaryota > Fornicata > Diplomonadida > Hexamitidae > Hexamita > Hexamita inflata. The sequence goes on from CAXDID010001045.1 coordinate 136,239, forward strand.
GGCCGTTTTGGTCGTTCAAGGTGAGTCTGTAGTTAACAAAGACCTTGTGTCCGTGCTTGGCGGTTCCGTTTCCGTGGCCTGGGAGGACGTCTTTAACTTGGAGTCCCTTGAACTGGCGGAATACGTTTTCTTCTTCTTTCTTTGGTTCTGGTTTCTTCTCCTCTTTCTTTTCTTCCTTCTTTGGCTCTGGCTTGGCGTCGGTTTTTTGGGCCTTGGCTGCGAATGGGTTGAATGGGGCGTTTGGATCAACTGGCTTTTGCTCGACTGGTTTCTGTTCGACTGGCTTGGACTCTGGCTTTGGAATGGCTCTGTTCTTGAGGAGGGCTTCCTTCTTCTGCTGGAGGGTCTGGACGACCTCGGCCTTTTCGTAGGAGTCGGACTTGGACTCGGCGCAGGCTGAATCCTGGCAGTTGGAGTCGTCACAGCCGTGTTCGTGCTCATGGGCGTGCTCTTCTCTGTCGTTGAAGTCGTAGATGGTACCGACGACGTCGAGATCACCTAAGACGCCTTCGCCAGTGAGGATGAAGACGATGGTCTGCTCAACCTTGCGTGGTGGGAGCTCGATGTCGAGGGTCTGGGTCTCAACTACGCCTGGGATCAGTCTGGCAATAACGTGGCGCTGGTCAAGTTGTGGGCCATATGCGATTTCCAAAATGTGCTTGGCGTCGGACTTGTTGTCAGCAGAAAGGGAAACGTTGCAGATCTTGAGGGAGGTGCGGGCGTCAAGGGTAACTTCTTCTGTCTTGTTGGCAGCAGAAATCTTGATTCCCATGAGGTACTCGCGGTTAAGGGTCTCGCCTTCGTTTTATTCCTCGTCTTCTCCGGCTTCTTCGAAGTCTTCTGGTATTTCTTCACCCCAATCGAATTCTTCTTCCTACATTTGTTGTTTAGTGTTCATGTAATTATAAATGAAGTGTTAATAGTTAACTTAACATAGCATAATTTAAAAATGCGTGGTTCATGTAACCCACATCAAGAAATGTAAAAGGACAACTTAAAAGACGTAGAACCGGTTGAAGACGGTGAAGAATTCTATGAGGAGGAAGACGGCGAGGAATACGATTATGCTGAAGAACAGTGCGAGTCCGATGTGACTGCTTCAACTCAGTCTAATTATCCATACTTCGATGCCAAGTCGAAAATGTTCTTTATGGGTTAGAAGATAAAGGCCTCAGAGCGCTTTTTGGAGGCGACGGTGCCCGCTTTTGTGACCATGTAGATAACAGGCCTTTCCTTGTCTGTGGACAACTCTTCTACTTCCAAGCACATTGTGTCTCTGCACTACGAAGGTGTGTCTCAGGTTATTGCACGTTTGATTCCGAATCGAGTTGAAACGGTATAGGTTGATATCACCATCCCAGCCACTGCCGCTCCATAAACTTTCAGACTGCTCCTTGACGGCGAGAACGTGCAGGACGTTGACGTTGTGACCATGATATACTCCGAGGAGCCAGCCGAGGAGGAAAACGAGTACGAGGAAATGGACGAGAAGGACTACAACGAGTACATCCTCGGTAAATAAGAAGCGTGCACCGGCTGCGAAACCAACCCCACCTGCTCCGGCTGTCCCAACCAGAAATCCTGCCAAAAGCCCCAAAACACCCTCAAAGAGACCGAAATCGTCATCAAACCCAAACCAAACACCAAAGAACCCAAAGATGAGAAGAAGAACGACCCAATAGATCAATTCTTCGCCTCACAGTCACGTGCTAAAGCTCAAGAGCACAAAATGGACCGCTCAACCAACAAAACGCAAATTGACTACAAAGACGTAATAAACGGAACCGGAAAAACGGCCATGCCCAACAAAACGATCCGAATAAAACTCATTTTGAGAGAAAACAACGAAAAAGGAAAAATACTCGAAGAAGTTAAAGACCAACAAGTTTTCAAGTTCAAAATCGGAAGAGGGGACGTGAGCGAAGGACTCGAACGAGTCGTCCTCGGAATGAGAGAAGGAGGAGACAGAGAAGCAACCGGACCAAAGAAGGAACTCATCGGTGACGGTGAAGGAAAAGCATGGGTCAAGATACAATGCGTAAGCGTTGAGTGAAGGCTGTGGAGTTATTTTATTCAATTATGAAAGATATGTATTTAAAATAAAGAATTAGTGAATGAGGAAAAATGGAGCTTTCACACATGCGGTTATATTTTCATCAACATCAACATCATTATAAATATTCTATACATTTCAGTAACATAAAAAATTAATAGTAGCGTAATAATTACATTTTACATACAAATTTTACATATACCACTTCATTTTATGGATTCCTTGTAACTATTAATTAATAAACTTGAATAAGTAAATAAACTCCTAACTGATCTCAAAAGCGTTAAATAAGACTAACTTTTACGAGCCAAACAGCAATTCCGCGATGCTAAATATTCACTTGCACTTAAGCAAAACGAAGAAAAACGAGTATCCAAGTAGTGGATTGCGTCCGGTGCTATTTTATCTGTTTCCAGCTTATTTATAGTAACATATTTAATCAGAAAGTGAGTTTATTGATATAGTACTTTATTTTCATTATTCAAAATTTGAATTTTGTTATAATAACAATCACTCTGTCTTAATGGTTATGCCGCCGGTAGTGACCTCGGATCTGCTTATTGTTATTCCATCAACAATAAGTGTATAAATGTAACGCAATGGCATAAGTATCCAATATATTACTGAACAAACATTTTAACCACTAGATGAACCAGAAACGTATAAAAGGAATACAATAATTCCATAAATGAATAGAATGGTGTCACCAAGCATTAAAACGTTGTCCATTCTTGAATAAGCATTGGCCACTGATAGGTAATGTCCCATCATAAATATCCAATAAAATAAGCAGAAGGTGGTGGATATTGGATAACCATTGAACGCGATATATGTGAGAGCTAAGCAAAGAATTAATAGCAATTATAAGAATTGACAGACCATTTCTAAAGCCAAACAAGCCATTCTGTCGTCGTAAATGCTTGAGAAAGGAAGTTTCCGACTAACAGCTTATCCGAACATTTTAAACATTCTGCTCATGTGTTATGGAAGATTACTTTTCATAAATGATTGTGAGAAGTGGTTAACTTAATGATAGACTGAAAAATTCAATATGTTTATAATATTAAATATTACAATGTTGGGATATGTTGGGACATGATAACTTGATGAAATGAAACTTGCACATGTTGTTATCGTGTGTATATTGTTGTAATTATATAAATTCGTGAATATAACTTTGATACGTGATAACTTGATGCATTTCGTACTTTTTCGATTTTCTATATATAAAATCATAGAGTTCCAGTGGTACCATTATGAAAATTAACCAAAATGGACGTATTACATAAATTTACTACTAATACATTATAAATTTCGCTTTTGTTTTATAATATCTTGCGTTTTTCGAAACACTAAAATTCTACTCTATTTATTACAATCTACCTAAATATGAATGAAAAATATAATAAAATATACAGCACTATTGGATATCGTTTTTCCTTTATTTAGAATCAAGAAGAAAAAATAATACAAAATGTAAAATAGAAATACCAAAGCGCACATAGAGAAATATATAATAAGTTTTGTTTATTGTATCAATAAGAAGATAAGATTTGAAAAATGGATTCTCAAGAATGGATGAATAGAGATTTTATAGAATTTATTGTTTCACTTTTGCCATTTCCGAAAATCTGATACTATGTCCCTGCTTTGTTGCAAATACTCCCACTCATCATCTCCTTCGGCATCTTTGAATTCATCTAAATATTTTAGTTTGTTTGTTTATATAACTTATTTTTCTTGAGTATTTGGATCGTCTAAGTTAACATGAACTTTATTATTTATATCTATTTGCTCCTGCTAACTATTTAGTAGAATTTCATCTTCATTATCTGAACTAATATTAAAATCCATGTTCAAGAATTGGAGTGGTTTAATATTAGTATATTATTATTTTAAATATTGATTGAAAATTGTATGGAAGAAAGTTAGATCTTAACAGCAAAACCTAACTTATAATTATTATTCTAAGTTATAGATCATTATTTAGAAAGGAAAGGAAATGTGATGATCAGAGAAAAGGGGTGACCAGTATAGACGTAATTTACGGTGTGATGTATTCTTATTCTAAATCAGTCAACGTCCTGAAGAATAATAAAGATTAAACATTTTTCATTAATAAAAATGATAGCTTATGATAATTTTAAACCATCTCATTCTATATCTTCCTGTTCTATATTTCTAATTCTTAGAACTTTACTCTTTTTAGTTTTAATTTGAGTCATAAGCTTGAGAATTAGCTCTATTACAATAACCGTTATGCATACAAGAGCGATTGAAACACCCATAATGATTAATAATTGATCATCTGACTTTTCTGATTTGGTTGAGACGTATTCTATGAGTATTTCTGAGTAGCTAGTAGTTTCTAGTGATTATATTGAGTACAGAACGTTGTGTGCTTTAATAGTATTTTAACATGCATTATTACAATCAAGTTGAATATCAAGATTTCCAGCACTTGAGTAGTACATTACTTTTGATATTACAGGTGTAATGATACCATTATCAAACAATGAGAGAGTAACAGTTGATTTTTGTTCTCTTACAAGTGCGCATGTAACTCCATCCAATTATACCGCGCGTACATCAACTTATGTATCAGTATAAACCAAATTTGCCGATTAATGACATCCGGTTGATAAAGCTTCTGATTTTACGAGAGTCACCGCGAATATGTCGTTGAATTTGAATGAGAATAAAACTGTTGTTACGTCTTTGTTCTTCATCGCATAATTTAGTATTTTCTTGCATTAGTCTTAAATACTTGTTGAATCGTCAAACATTACACTTTTAGCATCTGTGCATTTCAAATACGTTTTTATGAAATTGAACTTATTCATTTCAAACTGAATTGAATTAAGAATAACTGACGACTTAGTATTTGTGAACTGAGCAATAACAGTAATCGTTGAATAAGTGGCTGATTGTAAAACTGGATTCGCGGTTAGTTATGAGAAGGAGAAGTAGTCGTTCTGTAAAATTGTTGAGGCTTTAGTGCCGATAACGTCGGTCGGGTAGTCAACAGAACCAATGTAGTTTATTTTCACAGTATGTTGCATTGTAATCAGTGGACAGATGTATGAGATCGTAAACACGCTGTACAAGTGATCTTCCTGCAAATTTTGAGTTTAACTCTTCACAATCCGGTAAAAAGAACCGAAGGAATCTGACGCCATTACTTTTATTGTCGCCCAATCGGTAGACGAGATCGGAGTGGTATCAGTTCCAATCAGATGTGAACTATATTTTTACTCCTAAATATTACTCATCTAACAGTCTGAAAACACATATGCACACGCTGGAAGCGGATATAACTTTAAAACCTTCGAATTTGCATTCTTACGCAACGAACTTACAGAAGTATCATAACAACTCGACTAATTCGACTTTAAAATTATTATAGCGCCCACAGGCACGTTGGTTTACTTAGTTGAAAACTTAATAATTGCAAAAGCCATTGTTGTAGCTTGAATAAAAGCACAGTCATTATTATAACATGGAAAACAAAACTTATCTGTTCCAAAATAACTAAAATCGATTTGTTATGTTCTCCAAGACGCCTAATTGTCAAAGCTAATATCATATAAAATTCCAGAAGGAAATTGCGAACAATCAGACCCTTCCTATCTCTATAACTAAAGACACATTGTATTAGTTGATAAATCGACTTGTAACACATTAGTTGTCTAGTAACAATTTGGAATATCAACACGTACGTACGGATAGGATCCTACTGGCTCTTCTGTCAAAAATAAATTTGTTGTTATCGCTTCAAGAGACAAAAGCGCTATCATTGGAGTGTTAACATGGAATTAACTATAATCTTTTTAAATGCATTTATTATGTAAATTCCATGTTTTAATATTAAAAAATCAATACATAATCGTACTTTGTTAATTAGCATCTACCAAACACAATAACAAAACACTAATTTAATATAATACAGCATATAACACACAACAGTAAAGTAACTATAAATTTCTGCTCTGTCTTTCTAATTTCAACAAACATACAGTAATTAAGTAATATATCTTCTATTCTATTTCCTAACTCCAAAAATTAACACTTATAATTAATTATATTGAAATAAGTTTGTGACAGCATTTTTGTGCAACTTCGTTTGGATTTGTGGTTTGTCATGATTTATGATGGAAAGATTATATTAAGCCTGTTATGTTATATCGTTTCTTTGATGTACATCAACATCATGTTCTAAAAAGTCTCGAAATTCGGGTAGAACGCGACCAAATGCGTTTTGAACAAAAAACAAGTTGTTTTGATTTGTATTTAATTTTTTCATTCTGTTCGGTTTATTTAGTATATTTATTATTTCTCACTCGCTCATGATCTTCCATATTTTATTTTTGTCTCTTTGAAGTTTTAATTGTCATATATTTATTATTAAACACTGATTAAAGAGTTATGACATTGTTCCCCGTTCTAAATTTTGAAGCACTACGCGTTGCCGCTGATACATTAGTCCCAAGATTCATACGTTACAAAGATAACTTCCGAGGTCAATAATGTTAGTTCAAGTGCCGAACTAACTTAGGTTGTCTGAGGAGGTTAATCAGAGTGACAATCCTGTGGAAGATGAGGTATGATGTTGAGATAAGTTTGAGGTAACGTTATGTGTAACTAAGTTTAACAAGAAATAAAGATGAAAGTCATTTAAATTATCTGGAAAATTACATAAAATTAATAACACAAGAAATATTAAAATAATAGTGCAGAAGTACAATTAAATAAATTTATACATATCTATTCTTCTATTGCATCAAAATTATATAACATTTTACAAAATCCGCTCCATTTAATGGAAGGTGAATAGAAATCTGTAATTCGTTTTCCACTATCAAACACCACTATTTCTTCTCAGAGTGCAGAATACGCGGTGCTTCCGCAGCGTTTGGTCACTGCGTACATACAAAGGCATTCTAAGCTGGACGAGTTCGAGCGATTAGCGCAGAAGAGGCTGGAGGATTCCGTTCGTTTGTTGAAGCAGCTGAAAAAGCAGATTGATTCTAACAAGAGGGCTGAGGAGCAGAATCTCGAGTTGCGGAAGCAGGTGGACGATTTGCAAAAGCAGTACGACGCCGTTTAGCAGATGACGCAGAGCAAGCTGAAAGAGGCCGCTCTCAAGAAATAGCAGTAATAACAGCAGTAACAACTCCAATAATAACAAATCCAACAACAACAAAAAGAAGCCGAGCAAAAAGAAAAGCAAAAGCTCGAATCCCTCAAGCCACCAACCCCAGTCGACCCTCAACCTCAAACACTGTAACCTCAAATACAAGCCTCAGCCCCAGCTGCTCCTCAAATACAAGCACCCGTAACTGCACCTCAGGTATAAGCATCAGCGATTCCAAGTTTTTCGTTTAAGTTAAATTCGAATACAAAAACGAACGAGGAGAATCCATTCGCACAGAAGATGCCACTCCCTGTTGGTAATATTGTTCAAACGCAAAACACGGGATTCCTCACGAACGCGAAACCAACCGGATTCGGAGAGCAAATAAATAATAAAGCTCTTGGACAGTTTATGCAAGGAGCGAGCGATGACCCGTTCGACTCCATATTTAAGTGAGGTGGATATTATTATTAATATTTTTGTAGGGTTCGGGAGTTGGACCTGGGACCATATTGTTTAAATCATTTTATTTAAATGTTAGTAGCAAAGTCAATAGAAAGCTTTCGTTGCTTCATGTATATCTTCATTAGTGTTGTCAAATCTCATCAAACTTAAATAATATTTATGAGGTATGTAATGGAATAGATTTAACTCACTAATAAGATTATAACCATCCAAATTTTGACAATAACTTATTTTGTATTCAAATATGATACAAATAAATGAAAAAACCGTAAAGGAGTGTAAATAAATATTTAGCCTGACTTTCACAAAGGATACGTTAAAATATAATTAACTTTTATAATTTCTAAAATCTTTCAATATACATCATGTATTTATAGTTTTTAGGGTCCAACTTTATTATAAATCAATACATTTAAGACGAATTAAGAAAGAAGTAGTTTGGTACCGTAATGTTAAATTTAATTGTCAGACATAAATATGAATTTATTTCACTTCAATTTTATATGACAAATTTACCCGTAAGGAACTTAATTTAACAAGAAAATACATGGATAATTTTAGCTGACAAGACAATATAAAACAAATTAAATAATAATGGAAAAAATTATTAAGATATAAATCAAATACAATTTGTTAATGATCCATCCAAATTTGGGCCTTCACTTTGCACTATTTTCGATATAGAATCAAACAATAATAATATTATCTGGAATATATCTGGTTGTGAAGTATGTAAAATGAATATAAGCTTATTAGCTTAAAATATCCTATAATAGTTTATTAATGCTTATAATACTTTTAAAATAGTTAAACTAGTTAACAATACAATGTTTTCATAATTTTATTAGGTTGTAATAGTATAAGGTGAATATGAGTAATCTTAATAAATAATTTAAGTTAAAAAGACTCTAAATCTTAATTATAATGTATCAAATTACAGTAATAACTTAGATCTATCTAAAAAATTAAAGATTTTTGAGTAAATTACTGATCAATCTGAATATGTACAGATATCATACTAACTTTAAAAGAATCGATATCATATTATTTTGTCTAATAATTAGAATGTATGTTACAGTTTTGATTTCTATAATACCTAAATCGTAAAACCAGCAATGATAATAAATTTAAGTAAAATGTGCGAAGATTTTAGCAGTTCCGTGTAATTTCTCGGTAAGAACTAATGCGATTTTTACACTGGTTAAATGTATAATAATAAGTATCATGGACAGGGGACTCTTAAAACTAAAAACGGAATATTATATAAAGGTGGTTTTATTAATGGTGAGCGTAGTGGTCGTGGGATCTAATAGTTTTCAAAAGATGGGTATTACTCAGGAAAATGGTTAAAAGGACAACGTAGTGGCTATGGAATTTAATGCTAGTCTGGGAATTTTTATAAAGGTTAATTCCGCGAAGATCTGATGCATGGCTTCGGCGAACTATTTATAAATATTAGTGCATACAGGTAGTACTACAAAGGCTATTTTAAAGACGGAAATTTTAATGGAATGGGCTTATTAGAATATATTGAAAATGAAATAATGGTCAAATCTTACAACGGTGATTTTATAAACGGGGTCTACGATGGGAGTGGAACGTTAATATTTGACGGAAAGGAATACGTCGGAGAATTTAAAAATGGGGAGTTTCACGGAAGTGGAACGATGACAACAGTTCACGGGATCGTAACAACCGGGATTTGGGACTATGGGAAATTAATTTTGTGAAATGGGTTTAGATTTTACATATTTGGTATCATTTGATGAACACAATTGAGTATACAATTATAATATACAAGGTTAATGATGTTGAATTTATAACAATATACAAAATATTGTATCACAACTTATGTACACTTAGTTTGTAGTACATAATATACAATAATTGTAATGAAAATATTAAATTGTAATACAATTTATTAATTATCTTAATAGATACCGGACTGCTTATATACCAGTTTGTATATAAAATGATAATTTAAACATTAAGTTATCACATACATAAGATAATAATATTGTATTAGTGTTTTCTAACAATAAATAACTATTTTACATAATACACACACTCCAAATGAGTTCTTATACGCATGATATTGAGTATACAAAACTATCACCATCCACTGGTGCGTCAATCGCCTCATCATCTTTTAATTTAATAAATACAATTCTTGGAGCCGGAATTTTGACTGTCCCATATTAATTATCGAAAACAGGATGGGTGTTGGGTTTATTCCTTCATATCGCAACGGCTCTTGTTTCAAAGTATTCTTTTGTAGGTTTATGCACTGGATAGGAACTTGCGTTTTCTTTTGATTTTTAGGTTGTGATTTAGAAAGTTCTGGGCCGTGTTGCCGGTGCGTACTCTTCATTCTCTCTTTTAGTGTTTACTTCGTTTGTGATGATCAGTTTTTGTGTGATTCTCAAAGATAATCTGTTCTTTGTCGAAGGCTGGTTTAAAGTTGGTGTTATGTGGGCTGTATTGTTGTTTACAATGTTCCCGTTAAGTTTGGTGAAGGATATAAATGGGTTGTGGATAACTAGTTTCTTGGCCATCATATGTGTTACGTATATTTTCTTATTTTTGGTGATAACGGCCATTTTGAGCTCAGCGCATGTGATTGATTTGGGAATTGAGCGTCCTGATCCGATTATGTTCCCTACTTCAATAATAAAGTTTATTTAAGCCTTGGCCGGGTTCAGTTTGTGTTACGCGGGCCACTTCAACACATTGAATATTTACAGCGAGTTACGAGACAAGTCGTTGAAGAAGATGCAGACGATATCTGGGATCACTTCTTACAGCGTTCTTATTCTGAATCTTGGGATTGGTCTGGGCGGCTATTTCATCTTCACTTAAAACGTGTCCTCCGACATCCTGAAGAACATAGAGCTCATCTCAAACAGCACAATAAAGTATTGTGGGAATGTAGCCAATATATCAATTATGATTGTGATGGTGTGCAGCTTCCCCCTGCTCTGTTTCTGCTTCCGCACAACTGTAAACGGGCTCGTTTTAAAGAACACCGAACTGAAATACAAGCACCAAATTCTAGTTGTAGTTCCAACGGTGCTCACCTGTGGAATTATCGCCACATTCGTCAGTGATATCGGAATTGTGCTGGACATCGCGAGTGCGATTGCTGGGATCCCTCTCGTACTCGTGTTCCCCTGTTTTTTGAAGCGGAAGTACCTGCAAATGCTGATCAAAATCGATCCTGAAGAGGTGGGAGCGGAATATAGGAAAAACGCGCGAAAATAACTCATGAGGATGAAAATAGACTAAATGTTCAGCTGCGCGGTCGGAATAGCCGGGGTTCTGATTATTTTCGTTGGAATCGCGGGATCAGTACTGCAAATTGTTGGATATTGACTGACTAATGTTTATTTGATTATTGTTTAGAACAATTGCTTATAACAATTAAAATTAAACAAAAATTAAAAATAGTAATTACACTGTAACGTACAGTAGTTATATATTATTTATAACATTTAAATTTGGTGTTTAGTTTGTTTAAATTTCTTCACAAATGTATACATATGTAACTTCACAAATGTATACATAAGTCTCATTTATTATAATGTGTACAAATACCAAAATTTGTTTAAAGTGTTTGGTTTGTCTAAATCTGTAAATTGTACGCAACATAAATTAATAGCGCGATTAAAAATATTATTATTTAACATATAATAACATTATTTGGCATATTTGTCTTTTAAACATATTTGTAATTCTAATTCTAATTTGTTTAAACACTTTATTCTAAACACTTGACATTAAGCAATGAAATGCACATTTGTACAATATTATTAAAATTCACTTCATAAAATGTTTGTTGTTTAGATTCTAACTTATGTAAATCAACCATAAACAGAGCTATTATCAGTTGAAGAACCGGTTGGTTCATATCCATACACTAGATAAGAACTAAGTTGCTACAGAGCGATCAATAAATTAGTTGTTGATATTGCTTCAAATTCACTTTGTATCCACTTAGAAAGGTTAAAAGGCGGTAACTGTTCACAATTTCCCTAAGGAGTTTTATATGACTTAAGTTTTAATAACCATGTTACCTGGAGAACGTAATAGCGTGATTATAACTATTTTACAACAAATTCATTTTGTTTCCCATGTTATAATTCTGATTGTAGCTTTATAACTGGTACGACCCTAGCTAGCATGCACATAAAATCTGAAATATATACAAGTTTGATCCCGATTGGTGCAATTGTGATATAGAAATCAAATTAGTCCGATTGTTATGATGGTTCTGTGAGTGCGCTAAGAAGGTCTTCAACTAACTAGATGTTAAAGTTATACCCAAAATCTGCATGCGCCTATGTTTTTACTGACTGTGTGATGACAAAGTATGTCGAAGAGAAATATAGGGATACTTTAATTTCAAGTGAGACAACTGACGTGTCTCTTTCAGACTGGAACACATTCAAGGTCCCAGTAGTGGATCAGTTTGGTTCATATTTTAGGATTTTGCAGACCGCTTCGGTGAATCTCAACGACGGCTTGCTCTACAGCGTGTTCAGAATTTATTATCAGTGTCCGAATATGTTAATGGAGCACACCGCCCAGATTAACTACATTACCTCTTACGAGCACCCAAATTTTGGAACAGGTGCCTCTGCGATCATAGAGAACAAGTATATTGGATTTCAAATGCTCACTGTTTAACCAAGTATTTCATCCGAATAATTCACTCAAATTCGCGTTCAAGTTCAACTTACGAATACGAAAACGAATGAAATTGAAAACGTCTTTGACTTTGATCTGAACTCGTTCAACTTCCAAAAGTAATATTTGTATTGTGATCAAGTAACTGACATGCTCTACAAAACAGAAGGGGCGCTTGGAGAGTAATGCGAGCACTTTCTGAGTCAGCACATGAATGAGATCGATAACCTGGCTTTACTATTCTCGTTCAAATTTAACTCAATATTCGCAACGTATCTGGTAACGAACGTGAAATCAGGATGCTGGTCGACAGTCACAGTTTCAAACGTAAACGATTAACTTTGCTTCACCGCAGTGAGCGCGAATTTAACCGGATGCCCCTTAATTCAAGAACAAAAATCAACAGTTAACGCAATTATCAGCGAAAACGGCGGATACACCAGCGTTACAAGCGATACAAAATATTACTCAGTTGATGGCATGCCCACAGTATGCCTACCATGCGATGCTGTTTGCTAAGAAAAAATAAGTAAAAAGAATGTTCTCATGACCATATAGTCATTAGTCACAGATACAAGTTACTCCGAAATATGGATGGAATACCAAGAACAAGCTGATACAACTAAAGATCCCCAAATACCACTTATTGGAGGAATTTGTTGTGGTGTTTTAATATGCGTTATTGTTGTTTACGAAAGCCTGGTTCATTGCTTCGTTAAAGCCAGAGCAAATAAGAAAAAGATCGTCAAAGTTAATGAGATCAAGAATGATATGGATGAGAATTTTGAGTGAAAGTGTTTTAGATGTGGTTAATTTAATTATTTTCGATTTTATAGTGAATATAGAAAAATAGCCCGCTTCAATTGAATGCGAGAGCATTAGATAAAGTTGTAGTCCATATCTAATATTATTTAGTCCTGCTTATCATAAACAAACTCTCCTGAATCTTTGCTTCGTGCAAAGGCTTAAATATCTGGTTTGCTTTCCCGCGTTAAATCAGAACCTGAGCAGCGATAGTTCACATCTGTGCTGTTTTAAACGACTAGTTTGAGTTCGACACTCCAAAGAGCTCTATCTTGCTTCGCTTTAACAGAATATTCAAGAATATTCTCAAATACGTAGGAAATTAGCTACTATGCGCTATAACGTGTACAGGACTCCGATTTACTTGACGACCCCTTGTTTTGGAGTGAGCTATCCGTACTTTACAAGGTGCTTGGTGTAAAACTACCATAAATAGATGTTCAGAATACAATTCGAGAGCTGATAAGTATGCTAAATCATAAGAACCGTCAAATAGTGATTCTATCAGGCAATGAGCTTCTTCGCTCCAAAAAAGAATCTGATTTGCGCTCTATATTCGGTTCAGAGATTCTTAAAGGTGAATTTGCGGATTGTAATTAACTGTTAGAGGGAGTGGAGGTGCTGAATGGAGCAGATTCTAATTCATTCACGTAAAAAGAGTTAAATACTATTTAGGAGCTCGTGGTTAAATCGCAGCAGGGTCCAAAACGGCTCAAGCAAGAAGGTACAAAGCTACTAACCAGATTCGCGCACAAACTTGACTTGGATTCGCTTCTGATGGATTTTTAAAACTTTAAAGACTCCGAATTCATTAAACAGTTAAAACAGCTCATTTAAAAACACTCCACTAAAAGCGAAATTGAATAAGTGTATGATATTGCATAAAATAATATTGAACAGAATGAAAATATTGAGTAAAAAACAGAGCCTGAAAAAAGTTAAGACGTTAAGGCGCTTTATGACTCTCAAGCAATCAACAAAATGGACATCATCGAAGCCCTAAATGATCCGATAAACGAAAATGAAGCTCAGAGCGAATCTGAAAAATCAAAAACTGATATCCCTGAGCCAGAAGAAACTTACTCTAATGAAAGCTACAGCTAAGAGCATCTCTCTCAGAGCTTCAATTAAGCGGTTGAAGAGGAATACTCAGAACCTGAGCCCGCTGAACTAACCGAGGACTACGAAGACCTCGTGCACGACGTTGACTACTACGAGGAAATTCACGTTAAAGACCTTGACAAATGGCTCAAAGTGAACAAACCGTTCTCACTCACAAACAATAAACTCAAACACATTTAAGAAGTGAGTTAAAAAGCTCCTAGTGGGTTCACAATCCCGTTTTTGAAGAATAAATTAATGGATTTGAAGCAGTTTCTGAGCACACTTATGCCAGGATAAGTTTAGATAACTGAGATATTAACACAATTTAACCAGAACGAGCCTGATTTTGAGGAAATAAGAGATTACCACAGACCAGCCGCGTGGTGCGTGACGTAATTGCTAGAGCACGGATTTATTGACCAAGCTCTCAACTGGGTGCAGAAAGGATTTTAATAACAGGTGTTTAACGAGTGCGAAGAGCTAGAAATAATATAATTGCTCAAAAAAGGCGAAAACGGGCAGAGATGGCACGAAATCGCAGCACTCCTCGCAGAAATGGAATGAAAAAGGGAAAACAGAAGTACAAAAACATTTAATAAACATTTAATAAAAGTGTTTATTAGAGAATGAATTTATTAACCACGTATATGTATATAATATAATACAAGCATTCACTGGAAGTAAAATATAGAGTCCTTCTTGTACATAGTTACAGAAGTAAAGAATTTCATGAAAATATCATTTTTTAATGTTTCTTGTTGTTAAAGTAATTGATTATTGAGTGGATGTGTTTCTGATGTCCCAAAAGAGTGAGCCGATATATAGCATTCACTGGAAGTTCTCTTTGTGATTCGAGGTTTGTTTAAAGAGAATGAATTTTGAAGTGAAATAATTATTTATTGAAATAATTATATATGATGTTTATATACCACTTCGACAAATGCCATTTATAATAAATAATAATACAGTATCAGATTTAGATATAGTTTGGGCTGATACTAACGATACAGAATAATTAAATATAAAATAATTGGAAGAATAGTATGAAATTATAACTATATGTGGTGTAAATAACAATGAATTCATAGATTATTAGATATTGAATAGAACGTAGTGTTTAGAAATATGTTAATGTACACTTGATTTATCGTAGATCAAGGGTCACATCAATTATATAGGTCTGAAGAACTGCACTGGCATAAACAGTTTTTCTGAGTGCTGTATAAATACTGTATATTTTCAAGATGTTAACTTACAAGTATCACAACTTAAATAGTTAAAATTAAATTAGCTAAGCATTAAACTAACTGGAGAATAACCATTAGATTTCTACAACTGCTATTAGCTAAACTGCAGCTTGAGCCATTTAATTCTCACAAAAGTTAAGTCAATTGATTTACGGATAATGAAAGGCAACTGGAATACCGTTGTTTTTGACGATTGTACATTTTGTGGAATTGTAGAAAATAGTCAGTTTTAAGTAAATAGCGTAGAACTGAGTATAACAGAAAAAGATTGTAAAAACAATTTGATTTCATTGTAAAACCTCAAATGTGAATATTTTAGTTTGTAATAAATAGAACAGGACACATCGCAAGATTTTGATTTCCTTTACTGTGGTCGCCAAGCCAACTTTGATTTCAAAAAATACTAACTATTTCAAAACTATTTTTTGTATTAATTTTAACTATATATTAACTCAATGTTTAGTAGCGTCTCCTTTCTATTTTATTACTTCTTCTAACCTTTTGGGCATAGAGTCAATCAAATGATTGATGATATCTAACGAGATTTACTCCAACGCCCTCTTTACTTCTTCATTTAATAAGTCATATGTGGTACATTCTTCAGGGGAAATGTTTGACTTCAGTGGATTCCAGCAGTGAAAAAGTGGATTTAAGTCTGGACTCATTACTGGAAAGCGATAGAGCTCAATGTTGTTAGCAGTATAAAAGTTTTTCATATACTTACTAAAATGTGTCGGGGCGTTATCTTGTTGCAACTTCAAGTTATGCTATTAAGTGATGGAAGTGTAACTTGTCTGAGAACTTAAGAATTGACAATTGAATTCATGGTCGTACCGCACGGCATAAGCCATAATGGACCCTTATATCTATAGCTAATCGTACTATAGATCATGCACGAAAACAGTCCATATTTTACACTTCGAGAAAATACTTCGGATTCCACTCGTCTTTAGGTGTTCTGAGCACTCTACTCGCTCGATTTGCATAGCATTTTGAGCGATACTCATCGGTATACTAAAAAGTTCTCCAATATTCAATTGGTTGTTTCAGGTTCATTCGAGCAAAGTTCAAACTTTCCAATTTATGCTTTTCGGTAAGTTTTGGCTTTATCTTAGCAACATATAAGCTTAAACTGAATTTGGCCAGGAGACGAGATACCGTTGTTAGAGACATGGAAATTCCACGAAGGGCTTAGTATTTTTCAGCTATGATTCGTCGAGTTTCGAATCTATGGCTCTGGCGATATTTAACAACGCGAGAATCTCAGCTTAGTCAAATTTTCTGACACTATTATCGGCATGAGAAGCTTCTAGCTTGCCTGTAACTTCAAAGTGCTTAAAAATGGAATAAACAGTTTGGAGACTACATTGAAGGCAACAAGCAATGTATTTCTTGGTTGCAACAGTTTGTGATTCTGTTTCTCACATTCTCATCATTATGCGACGCTCTTGTATTGTGATCCGTCGGCTTCGTGTGTGCTTCGTCATTTGAAGGATGAAGTGAAAAAGAAATGAACCGCAGAATTAATTGAATATGTTATAATTAGCATAAATACAGTGATTTAATTTTCAAGCGCAATTATTACATAAACATTTGTTAAAATCAAAGTTGGCTCGGACACCACAGTACATGTTAATGAAAATAATTAAAAAACGGATTTAACAGCAAATTTTTAAAACTCAACAATCCATTTAAGCAAAATGGCTTCTAATTGGCATAATATATCTCTTAGAAATTGTAAGCTGTTAGGTGATCCAAATACGTATTTAAACACATTTGCTGGAACTTCATTCTATTTGCTATTTGACGAATTATGTAGTGACATAGATTTAAATCCGTTTGTTGGGATTTACACTAAATTAATCTTTGAATTTAGGAGCATTTAAGTTGATTACTAAATGGTACAAAAATGCAAACCAGAATTTTTAACTATATTGAATACAAAACTTGATCTAGATAAATTATGTGGTACTTGGGATACGATAATCTTGGAAAATTGTGTTTTAAATAAAGTTGAATACGACTCTTCTAGAAAAATAATTGCAAATGATATAAAATTAATTGATATCCCTGATTTAGACAATGATTTGCTCCGATATTTTGTTCCATAAAGACTAAAAATCAATGGGACAAAATAAATCTTATAGTTTCCAGATGCCAAAGAGTTAACTATATTGCGATCTTCTCTTTGTGTCACAGAGCCGAACTACACGGTTGAGAACTTAACTCTAAGCAGTGTTGTATTCGTGAAATTCAGCGTTTTGCAGTTGCGCGCCCTGGAATCTTTATCCATCAATTTATCATCGGCTGAACCACAATTTCAAACTAAGGAAAAATAAATTAAATTTCTAAAATGTAAATAAAACTTCAAATCACTTGCTATATAATTACAGTAGTAAATAGAAACCGAGCAGAATCGAATACAGCTTAAAAGTGACCGAATTAACAGTTTAAACTCATTATTTGATTAAATTTAAACGCGTTTGGCCTCGTTCCGCCCGAACTAAGAGTGAATATTAACTTGTGAATCTTTTCAAAACGCGAAATTTAGATTTTCAACTCAGTAAACTTTTGTAATACTTAGTTCAGTCATCTGTGCATGACTGTAAAGTTTACAGTCATGCACAGATGTAATATTTTGATGTAAATAAAATATGTAATATTTTGATGTATTCTCGATTTTAACTATAAATTAATGCTTCAGAGCTTAATAAACATGCTAAAAATCTTGCGACGCTTCGCGTCGAATAAATTGTAATAAAATAATCTATTTTCACTCCAAACATACGGCGCACGGACTTTAATTATATTATTGTCTGAAATAGTGTAAAAATGGCTACATACGCACGTATTTGAGACGCGCACGTAAAAATATACAAGTATACTGTAAAGTCGTGAATGAACATTAATTTAAGAACCAATAGTTTTAGTAAATTTTAGATAAGCTATAATCTTTTGGAAGCTAAGTTATTTATGTTTTTTAATTAACGTTTTGGAAGATGAATTTAGTTTGATACTTTTCACATTTGCTGAACTTAGATCTCACTTATAAACTTAAGTTAACAAAATGAGGCATCCATCGTATTATGATCATACCATCTATATTGTATTAAACTATTGAATATCATTTTTAATTTAGAAATGTAAAGAAGAGCAATCGCAAATTTCTTGTTATTTATTATCATTAATTTTTAATAAGAAATATAACAAGTATTATTCTAATTTCAATCCACCACACCACCATAAATCAAAAATGCTTTTCACCATTACGATTTAGCTTCTTTATTTATATGATCCCAACACAATGCTAGACCTAGCTAAACTTAGTTAAATTCATTATTCACACGCATCTGCTGCCGAAATGTTTGCCACATTGTCAAACCAACCACATCATGGTATGTTTGATATGACCGCCGATATATTCAAATATTATGACTGTGTTGTTATGACAACTAAAGAAGAATGCAATCCACAATTAGTTAATTGTGACTGGATGAAAATGAAAATGTTTGAGTAATCTGGTACTCTTTCTGCGTAAAGATCCTACTATTCTAACTATACTACAACTGGTGTTACTTGCACTAAGGACAATACTGCTGTAATGATGTTTGACGCCAAATCTGATGAAAGACAACAAGCCACTGGTCTTACCGTTTTCATCATTTTGTTCATGATAATTGCCTTTATAGTAGTAGCATGGTTCTTCACTTCAATGGATGAGGAGGCCCCAGATGACGCAGATGATGATATGAATCCATTACTATTCTAATCACCAGAAATGTTAGGTGCGCCAGAAGCCTTTTTAGACGATGAACCATGGGAAGCTGGTGGTGATGACTATTGAAATGATTTTTCATTGTAACTAAAGACTATTGTTATATACTTATCTCTTTCTATTAGGTTTTTGTATAGATACTGTACTTTTAAATATTTTTGTGATATATGAAATTTAGCTATTTCTATTATTTTATTTAATTATTATAAAGTTAATTCCACTTCCTGACTTTTATATGAATATAAACGCTGAAACCAACTAGTAGTCGACTACGGCGGTAACTAACGATGAGCCTGTTGGTATTTATGAGTATAAAACGGACGAGTGTAACTTTTGCGAGACTATATACGAGCCGGACACGATTAGATTCCAGTGTACTACTTGCAAGGACTATAATTGCTGTCCTGAGTGTTATTTGTCTTAGGTTTCGTACAAGCGTCACAAGCACAGTCATAAGTTTTACGCGCGTTCTGATTTCGACTTTGTGATTTGGCCGGATGGTTTCACGTTGCACGACGATTTAACGTTGCTTGAGGCGATTGAGGCGTTAGGTTTCGGGAACTGGGAGCGTGTTAAAACGTACATGATGCGCCCCGAGTCCGAGCCGATTGAGCTCCTGATCAGGCACTACTTCTACGTGTACGGCACTGACGGCTTACTCTCTCAGATTCACGCCCAACAACAGATAAATCCAACCCCAACACCTCCAATACAACCACTTAATCTAACCCCAATCAGATTCTCGAACATAACAGATCCCGCTCTAGACGACGCGATCTCCTCCTACTTCATGCAAACCAAGTCGAATCCTCAACCTTTTATTAAGTAAACACTGACAAATACCCGTTTTCCAACAGCAAAAACGCAACCTGATTTTAAAATTTACAATGAACTACCAAAAGAAACGGGAGAGGGACAGGGCCAAATATTCAACAAGAACTTCTGGGCGAGAAGGCTCGAAACGGGCTTCGAACAGGTTAACAAGGCCGAATACGCGATTATGAACCTTAAAGTTGAGCACGGGCTTGAAACAAAAGAGGAAATGAACATGAAAATACAAGTACTGTAAGCTTACGCACACAGGCTAGTGCAACGCGAAAGGGGTAAAAAATACTCGTTTTAAATGTCCATGCACAGAAAGGACGGGAAAATTGACGAAATAGTTCAACAAATAGATTAAGTGGGCGAATGGAACGAACAAGGGGAAAAATACAAACAAAAACCAGACATCAAATTCGAAGACCACAAAATCAACAAAGAATCTACATACACAGAAATTGACACCACACCTGCTAACTCAACCACTGACTACTACCTGTACGACTACGTAAACAAATTCGAAAACGAACACCCATATCTGATCAGAGCATTCTCAACACGCAAAGCATGCAGAAAATACATCTATCAACTCGTATCAGAACGCTGGCTCCGCCTACAAATATTCTACACACAAATCGCACGAATTCTAGGATACAAAAAATTCGACGACTCTGTGCAAGGTGAAATGATCGAATTCCTCAAAAATCCACGACTTCAAAAAGATATCTTCTAGCTAGCATTCCCACCTGGAGTTATTCAATTCAGCCAATATGAAAAATAAACCTTCAGAGTTCAAGAGCAAGTACTTTAAAAATTCAATCAACTGGTTCAAAACGAAACCAAAGCTAAAGATAAACCCATATTTTAATAATTAAAAGAATTATCAGCTAAATACACTCCCTAAGAGATTTGGAACCATATTTCATCTTAACGCTTGGAAATAAGCTCAGTCTCTGATTTGCTTGTAATTTTAACATTTTCAAAGGAAAGAAATTGCATTTGCGAATATATAAACGAGTTACAATTAAAATCTAAGAAATTTAATGATGAAATTTTAACCAAACTCGAACACAAATGCCTTTATTGTAATAAAGATAAAAGTGCTATCCACGACCCAAGATGCTTATACGCATAACTGAGTTATTCACAACTAAATCAACTTGAAGCTATATAAGATTTGAAGTTTAACTTAATGACACAGCAAATGCTTAATAGTAATTAAGAAAACATACTAAGTCACTTTTTAGGTCATAATTCAGAAAATTATGGATTTTAAAAGAGAACTATTGATTAGGTTATGTGGCTTTTAAATAATACCGATAATATTCAGCAACAACAGGCTTTGCTCAATTAGTCTGCTTCTAACGCAATGCCTTTGTTATTATTGATAAGTCATATGATTTAGTTATTGTGTGCTGGTATAAGTTTTGGTTTAAGTTACAGAGAGGCCTTGTAGTTGCATCGTTCTGGGAAGCAAGTATCAATATCTTTGAACAACATTTCAATGGATTCGTCTTTAATTTAGGCGGTAATTAAAGAATATTTGAAAGTTGATTGCTCAGCGCAAGTTGCAAGTTGGCTATACAATCTATCCTCTGTTTTATTTTCAGGTAACAGCGATGTGGTTAATTAAATTGAAGCTCAAGCTTTGACCACATTTTAGAGTGTGCAAAATTTGTTCCAATAAACAGGATTTGATCCAGATAAGATAGAGTTCAGTAATTATACAGATTATTCTCAAATATTTTAATGCTATTCCCCACTGTAGTAAAAATATTTCGATTTATCATCCAATAATAGGTAGTTCATCAAACCTATCTCTATGGCTGCTACAACAAGCGCCTTGTTCAAACGTTTCTGCTTCAATAACAGCTCATCGTTTTTAGAGCTGTTGTATGCATCAGCGGCTGCAGCAGGATACGGTGCTAAGATGAACTAAGTAATTTATTCCGATTTAGTACAGCGCAGCTGGGCCACACGTGCTTCCGATTTCGTATCATACTCCATTAGCTCCGATTTGTTGCGTCAAATATTTGCTCAACTGAAAACCCAGAACGGGGAACTATCATGCGCATCACACTAATTTTAGCCAGTATAGTTATTGACCATTGGTTCAGCCTCTCCAGTGCTACTCCCGCTTAGAATAGCAAATATTAAGTAACGCCCTGCTATTTTATTCTTGAACAATCAGAAAATTGACAAATTCCTCAGAAAGAAAACAGTTTAAGCACCCAAAGAAGATTTCTTTACCACAAATGTGTTGTCTTCAGTTTAATTTGATAAAATAATGGAGCTACTTACAGTGTTCACTTCTGCTTTCGAACAACCCTTTAAATAACTTCTAGTGTTAAATTAAAAGAACCAGAATTGGACGGAGAACTGTCAAATAGCATTCAATAGACTTGAGCAGAGTTTAAGCTAGTTTAATCAATAATTGTAAAAATATGTTATTAATAAGTAATTAATTGGAGGCAGTTACCTGATGCAAAAGGAAATCAGCAAAAACCCACTTGATTACCTGTTTGGCCCATAAATTAAGCCGATGGACGCAGATACCCGCAATTTATAATTATTGAAGACCAATTTTAACAAAGCTAGGCTCAGATAATCAAAGCAGATCGAAAAATTACTGCTTAAGGATTCTCCCAAAGAACCGAAAGAAAACAAAGGCAGACCAAAGGACGATCAGGCTAGTTCTGGTTTCATCGCAAAATTCCTCACTCGAGGTGAAATCGGCCTTTGCATTATTTCTGGCACAGAAATTAGCACTTATATTAATGCGAAGCTAATCTACATCTCATGTGGTTATATCTCAAATCAGGTGGTTGCAGCACTCGAATATAGACCTGGTCTCGCGGAAGCTATGGCGTATTTAACCCGTTAATAATCTGGGCTTGATACTTACCCATAAATTCAAAAAATGGGACCAAAAGACCACTGGAATTGGATTGACAGCACAGCTCACAACGTGTTCAGCAAGAAAATAATTCCTCAACAAGAGACTAAAGATCCTAAAATACAAACAGCTAAGGTTTCGATCACCTTCAGTTACATGCATAGACCAGTTCACTATGCTAGTGAATTCCAGGTTCAAAAGTAGGAGTTCGAGTCTTTCAAAATTGAGCAGAAACCGGTTGATACGGGATTGTTGGTTCACGCTGCTGAGATAAAAGATAAAGCAACCGCTGATCTAGCTTATGAGAAGCTCAAATTATAAGTGTGGAACTCGTCGTTATTTTAGGAGTATAGGAAGTTCAGATCAGGGACCAATGTCCAATATGACGCAGGCCGCATGAGGTACTATCCCATCCAGTAGAATTAACATGTGCAAAAGAGCTCCACAACATGTCAAACCACAAAGAGCTATTGGTGGTCCATTAAACAGAAAGTTATTGAAGAAAGGAACAGAATCGAAGAAGAATAAAACAAAATCAGGAGACAAGAAAAAACACAAAAGATGGAAGAAAAATAAAGATTGCACGAAATATAAAAATCATTCCTCATTGAAAAATTCAACCAACAGTAGCAAGTACAAGTACAAAAAGCATCAGAAGAAGTTAAAAAGCGCGGTAGAAAACCAAAGCCAAAAGAAGAAATTATTGATATCTCAATGCTACCAGTGCCAGAATATAATTTCCCACGCATAGGCATTAACGGCAGATATGAGGGTGTATTCTCTCAGGTGAAGAAGGAGTGAAAAACTTTATATTCCCAATCGCATATATTAAATATTAATTTTAATGTTATTATCACTTCATCTATGAAGTAAGTTCAATAAAGCAGTTTTGGAATTACGGTAAACAGCTATGAAATCAAAAAATCTTCTTAACTAGATTTAAAAAGAGTTATAAAGCCGTAAGTTGTCTAAAAGACTGCGTAATCCAAAATAGTAAACAAACCTCCTCAATCATTATAGAAACTAAAAAATTAACCCTCATAAAATAAACCTATGTAAAATAAATCAGATTAATCTATATAATCAAAAACTTAAGAACCTACAAATAACTTAGTGAATTCTGTTAAGTTACCAATGAGCGCACTTGAAACATAATAATTTTAGATTGATTACAATTTATATGATCATTCAGAATAGTTGCTAACACGTTTTTAACGTCTTATATTCTAAAATTTCTCTAAAAAGACAAATGATAAATAAAAGTTATAACAATTAATAAGAGAACAAATTTAAACACTAGACGCGAACACTTAACTCAACGCGCTACTTATGAACTCTTAATTACAGCTTACAGAAGAAGAATATAAGAAGGCTTAAAACGAATACAAAGAACTCAAATAAAAAGGATTAAAATTCATGTCGGTTAAAGGGCTAAACTAAGACAGTGTTGTAATTACAGAAAATACTAAATATAATGAAATATTCAACACTGTATGTACAGAACAAGAGTTTTATTTAGAAGTTGACTAAATGAAACTCGACACAACCATATATCTACAAATTCAAGACTACATACACAATAGCAACAAAATGATATAAAATACTGTTGATGACTAGAGTTGTTAGGTAAGTGCTGAGGATTACCTATTATGATATAATATCATATATTATGGGTGATTAGCTCAGTTGGTAGAGCGCACGATTCGCATTCGTGAGGCCCGGGGTTCAATTCCCCGATTATCCAAATTTTGTGATTTATTTGTTGTCCCATTAAATTTGCATGTATTATGTTATCGCATTAGTTTAATAAAAATTCCGCTCCTTCTTTTATGATGAGCACAGGTAAAAAGCAACTCAAAGTTCTTATACTTGGAGATTCTGCTGTTGGTAAAACATCTTTAATGGAAAGATTCGTAAACGACCAATTTTCTGCACTTTACAAACCTACTATCGGAGCCGATTTCCTATGTAGAGATATTGAAGTTACTCTTTCAAATGGTACCAAAACAAAAGTAAAACTACAAATATGGGACACTGCAGGTTAAGAATAATGGTTTTAATCATTGGGTGTTACTTATTATCGAGGAGCCGATGCTTGCGTTCTAGTTTATGACGCAACAGTAGCCAAATCACTTCAATCACTTGACCAGTGGAGGAATGACTTTTTAGAGCATGCCGCTTTATAAGACCCATCCAAGTTTCCATTTGCCGTTGTTGGTAATATGATGGACAAATAAGATCAAATAGTTATTACAGCACAAAGAGGAGAAAACTTTGCTCAAGTTAGAGGCGGAAATATCAAACATTTCTAAGTATCTGCTAAAACTGGAGAAGGAGTATACAATATTTTTGAATAACTTGCAACAATGGCATGTGAAGTATAAGACACCGAATAATATTATGGAGCTGATAACTTTGTAATTCATGGAGAAGGTGAAAAGCTAGAAAAGAAGAATACTGGATGTTGTTGATTGAATGAACTCAACTGTCAAAATTAATACAATATTCATATATGTTCAATTCAAATAACTGTATTATACGCATCTATTATGACATCATTTTTATATGTTTTATATTTTATTTGATGTTTGTTCTATTGATGATTCAAATATGAATATCATTCAATAATTTTAGAGATGAGAGGTTAAAAATTGATGTATCATGTATTTAACTATTTTCTAATTAATTTAATTCTAACCACTTCCCGCCCGCAAAAATGAGTTTTTCAATCTCTACTGATCTAATAAGATTCACGTAAATTCTTGAAACTCCGGTTCAAACTGCTGAATTGACGATATAGAATTTGTCATCAAAACCTTAGCGAGTTCGAGTTCAGAAGCCTAAAACTAATTCTTTTACGATAGATTTTGAAAATTTACCAACTTTAGCTCCAGGTATGAAATAAAAATGTACCGTAACGTTTAAAACCTAGAAAAACGAGTTGGAACTAGTCGATATGCTCAAAGTATTTTCAGATGAGCAAAGCAAAGAAGTCCGACTCGAAGCATACTCAAAATACAGTAATATAGAACTTTCAACAGAGTAAATCGATTTCGGCGTGGTTTGTTCAGGTGACAACATAACGAAGGAGTTTATAGTTACAAACACTGGTTCTGATCCAGCAGATATCTTCCTTGAAGTTTCTCAAATTAGTGGGAATGATAGCCAACTCACGCTTACTCCAGCTCACATGACAGTTGCACCAAAAGAAAAAGTAAATGTCAGAGTCGCATTCACTCCAGTTGCTGCAGGTGCGTACCAGTACCAGGTAAAAGTAACTGACAGAAAACGATAAAATTTACTGTTATAAGTAGTTAGCTCGGTTATGGACCCTGTTTTAGTGTTGTCCGATAATGATAATCATCTTGTATCGGAGCTTATATTCAAATCACTTTTCTTCTCGACACATGAGCAAACATTGAAGTTATATAATCCAACACCATTTTAACTTAATTTCAGCTTCAAAACAATGCTAGACACTGTTGAGTCACAGTCCAAGGCATTTTCGAGCTTTTTCGACGTGTCTCCTCAATCTGGATAAATATCATCAAAGCAAACGATTCCCATCACAATCACATTCTAACCAAAGATTGAACTGTCCAGAGTAGATGCCTTTAACAGGTTTGTTACCGAACATACTCTTGAAGACTTCACAGCTGCGGTCGACTAAGCCAAATCTGACTCCTTCCTTAGACCAGAATGTGATAATGCTTCAGTTGCTGCCGATTTGGTGTTGAATTTTAATTTTAAGGAAACCCACAACTAACAGCAAAAGAAATTGATAGGATTTGCTAAAAAGCCAGTGTTTGCATTCTCAATAACAAAATTCTATTTTGTTGATAAATTAGAGCAAAAGTAACTTCAAATTAAGAATTTGGGTGCATTTTCATGCAATTTAGAGTTTAAGCTCCCAACTTCCGTTCATTTCTTCTCAGCAACGGGTCCACGCACAGGTAGCATACGATTCCAACCAAAAGAAACATAAACGATCGATGTATTTTACAACCCGAAAGCAAGAATCGAATTAAATGATTTCATTCACATTGAATTTGGAAATAAGTGGTTCAATGTTAATTACCCAGTTTTTGTAAACTTTGATCAAACGCAAAAATTACTCGGAACTGTAACTGCAAAAATATGTTCCCAAGAAACTCAGAAGTTAATTACCACTGAATCTGGTTTATAAGTTGACAAAGAAATCTACGAAAAAACTATAAAAAATTAACAGCATGAAACTTATGAACAAATCAAAACAAAACAAGTTCTTCAAACTTAGAAGTTGAATTATTCAAAGTATCTCAAAAGAGGAGATGACGAAGAGCTAGACTCTGACTCAGAAAGTGCTGAATAAGATTAAAAAGTAACAGCATACAATGATGGTCTCGACCTTGGTCTGCAAGACACTGCATATGCAGAAAATAAATTTAATTTAAAGTAACAAGCTAAATTAATCGATTTTACTTAGAATCAAATTAGCTAAGCTGAGCAATGTGTCGAAACATAACAGTAACCAAAAGAAAGACCAGCTCTTAAAAATGATTTGTCTCCAACTGTGAAGCAATACACGAAGCAGAGCTTTGACCCAGTTTTATTCAGCAAAATTGAGCAGGAGGTTAAAAGCAAGCTCCTTCAACGTTAATTGGTTGCAATTACGTCTGGTACCACTGAATATGATTTTGGTGAAGTAACTGCGTAAACTGAGGTTACACGGTACTTCAAAATTGCGAATGACTTGCAACAGTACATTAAGATTGATTTAGTCAAGCAAGAAACCCGTACTGCCACATTTTCAATACAAGAAACGTAATATTTGCCACCAAGCTGTTACACTTCATTCTAGCTCACAATAAAGTTTATGGAGCTCAGCAACAAATTCAATGACAAGATTCAAATCAAGATCAACGATTTGTACTTTGGTGAAATAGCCATCAAGGCTGTGATCGTGCGTCCCAAACTCCAGCTGAATGTGAAGACCTACAACCAAATCCAAGCTCAGGAAGTTATCAACAAGTAACTTAAAAACCTCCAAAGTGGCCGTTCTGACCCAGAATTTGTAAATCAGCTCAATTCTGAGGTTGTTTTCATGGAGCTCAATGGTTAAAATGCATTTTAGCAGTTCATTTTGAAGGACCTCTATGTGTAGAACATTGGTACGAGTGCGGCTGAGTTATTCTTCGATTTCATGTAGACAGCTCAGGATCTCAGTTTGAATGTGAAAACGAAGACAATTGAAATCGGTGATCAAACTACAGTCAAACTTTCCTGGTCACCACAATAAGACGAGATCACCTCGAATATCCTCGTTATCTCCTTCTAAGAGTCATACCAGCCCTACTACGTCCCAATTATCTGCAAGTTAACGCCCGGAAAGGCCCAAATACAGGAGAAGGCAATCGACCTTGGAACCATCAATGTCTCAAAATCAGTTCCAGCCGCAGTAACTTTAGTTAACAAATCAGTGCAGAAGCCACTCTACTACGAACTGCTCGTTAACTCAGTTTAAACGGAGCTCGTTACTGTAAACTGCGACCTCCCAAGGGGAGAAATCCCACCAGGTGAGTCGTTCCAGGTCTCGTTCTCCGTTGAGGCGAAGAAAATCGGTTCCTTCAACTCAAAACTTCAAGTTAAAATTGTTGGTGGAGAGGTTTTGTCCATTCCAATCAAAGGGGTAATTGAACAACCAAAACTGCTCATCAAACCGTACTCATTCGCCAAAGAAAAAGAACTAGCAGAAAGCTAAAAACTACTTGATAATACCACAGCACACTCAACCAGCAGAGGAGGAGCCAGAAGTACCACATCCAATGTCGACCCACTGAAATTGAGCTAGCCATGCATAAAATTTGAAAAGCAAATGCACCAAATTGACGACCCACTCACTGCCCACGCACCATCAATTCAAAGATTCGTTGTTCAAAACACCGGTAAAGTATCAGCTGATATTTTCATTGACTGCAGACAAGCTCAATAAATAGAAATAATGGAATCAGAACTGTAAGAAGGCGTTACCTCTAAGCAAGTTACTGGAAACGAACTGATGGAACGCATCCAACAGTACTCCAAAGTGCAGGCAACAGAACTAAAAACTGAGCGTCTCAACAGATAAAACTCCAAAAAACTGCTTGACTCTATCAAATCTACCATCTCACTCGAGAAAGTTCAGTCATAATATGATATACTCGCTAACAGATTCCAAGTGCCAATTTTCAAGAGCGCACTGGACATCCAGTATCAGGAGTATAATAACTTTATGATGAATGGATAAAATTTGAATGAGTAATTCGGAGGAATGATGATCCGCGCTTTGGATAATCCATAAAAGGGAGAACAGAATAAACTTCTCTTCATCACTATTCCAACTGGAAAATAATTCTAACTCAATTTATCCATCACTGAGGACGAAGGCACAAGCAACAGAGAAGCAGTAATCTCATTCTTTGTTTTGGGTGTGCATAGTTCGCATGATGTTAGCTCATGCTAACACATTGGATCATTGAAAGAAAATCAACTCTCCCTGCGATATAGGGCTGTAAACTCTATTATACAGGCTTCTCTTTCAAAAATTAACTTCGGTATTAAAGTTGCTGACAATTAGTACAAATAGAATATTTTGTCACAACCGGTGCATCATAAAGATATTTTTGCCACACTATCTGCACAATAATAGTTACCGTTCATGCGATACGCAGCGAATACAGGCTTGTTTTACTAAGATTTTACACTTACTTCACAACAAAATTCAAAGGTTAAGTTTGTACTTGAGGTGAACGATTTAAATGACTAGATTAGTTCTACGCAAGTTTTCATGACATCTCACCCGTTTGGTATTTTGGGTCCCTATGATTCTGTGCAAATTCGTATTTACTATTCACCATCATCAGTTGGAGTACATTAGAATGTTATCAAGATTTTCTATACTGATTAAAATGTAACCGACGAATAATTCTTCCTTTCTGAACAATACAGATAATTCTATCAATTATCAATACACGCCTAATCTGTTGCAGTTCATAGGTGCCTTACATTCACTCAATCTAGCTTCACGCTTCCAAACACGTTTGTTGGTGTCCCAAGTCGTATTTAGTTCTTTGTATACAACGTAGGTTATAAAAATACAACACGCCTGTCAGTTTTCTTCCCTCCAGAACTATCTAAAACGGTACTATCTGTTCAATTCCCATGGGGAAATCAAGTAAATCACATGATCAAAATGCTTCCAGTTGTAATTACATTTTATTCAGATGTACCAATTTCGTTTTTAGCATAAATGTCGATACTTGATGAAGATAATGTTCCATACACTTTCTAACTTTCTGGTAATTGCTTTGATTGTCCATTCAATTTGTAAGAATATATAAGAACTAATACCGAAAGACTTGAAACACTTGATGGAAAGTAAACACTAAAAATAAAAACAGATACCAGGGATGTGGGATAATTCCCATCAATAAATGAGCTAAAACCAATTTTAGAGGATAACGAAGCTAGCAGAATGATCATGTAAAGATATAAAGTCTATGGATTTACTAGATCTAATATACAAGCACTCATGAGTATTAGTGCAAAACCAATCATGGAAATATCAGATTATGCTAAATCTATCAAACTTGATGCTGGATATTAAGACTTAAAGCAACTTGGTCCTGAGTTTGCATATGAGATTATTAATATTTAACAACAAGAGGTTGTATAGAAAAAGAAAAGTAATATGAATGCATCAATGGAACTAAGTAACTCATCTTTTAAGAGATTACCAGGACTGCCTATTATCCAAAAAATGATGCAAGGCCCATTTGCTACAACTTAATTCTAACAATATAATCAGCTGCCACATAAACTGAGGTATTTCTGGTAATCACAATTCAAAACACAACCAAGTAGCGAGTCTCCAATATCACCACTCATAATGACTTTACCAGATCAGGTATTATTTGATGAATTCGATAAAAATAGGTTAGGTGTTATGTTAACATTGGTAAATTAAATTATTGGTTTGAAAGTTAACTCATCAAATTTCTACACATATTGTACTGCTATCAGTAATAGAACTAGTCCATTTTTACAGTGGGTTCTTGCTCAATACAAACAAAACTTCTTGTACAGTCTTAAAGAATTACAAAATATTCCAGCACAAGATGATCAAAAATGCTTATTCTTGAAAGATGGTTTTGAGAGCTTTTCTAACTGCTTAAAGATTAAAGGTGCAATGATCAATAATATCAACTCTGCTTTGCTTCTAGCTAAGAAAGATTTTGTGAACTATTGCAGATTAATTATTTCTAAATAAGCTCAAGTATGTTTCACTAAGATAGGCGATACCTTGAAAGATTTGGGTCTTAACTCACAACTGATCAGTTAAACATCCGGTTAATTGCTACTTGAAGTTGTTGGAATAGTCCACGACTAATATCATTAGTCTGCATGGTTCCATATTCTTGTTGAGTTATCCAGACTATATGTTATTAATTTTGCCGCATAAAAAGAGTATGCAGAAAAAACCATAAGAAACCATTCTGTTTATGCATAAAATGAAGGTTCAGAATTTGAATTATGTAGAGGTGTTGGCGGAAATTACAATGCTGAAACCTCAAAAGTCGCTCTCAAACACTACTCTAGTTAAAATTATATTATAGATAATAATCCGGAAAACAATTTATTATGTGTAATAAACTACTTCACTAACTTCTAATTATAAAAATATTATGATAAATATGGTTTCATCAAAACTACTGACTTCAATCAATTGTTATCAGGTGTGTAAGTCGCTTGTTTCATTATTTCATTTGTTCCAAACCCATAAATAATCCAAAGAATTGAAGAAGTTATGACTCTTGCAACAAAGATAGTTGATATGAAAACTCAAAGATCCAAAGAAACTAATTTGATTTCTGTGTTGAATTTAACTTAACGTGATGCAGACACCGGTGATAAGTTGTTTACTTAATTTGATCTGTGTAGATTCAATTTATGGCGCGAAATATGTACTTACATAAAGACTACATTTTCGTTAGTGTTAGCAGAAAATGCATTTTTCTAACCATAAACAATTAGTAATTTCACAATTTTAAGCTCATATGCATTCAACTAGAAATTAATTCTGTCGTATCTTTACTAATTAATGCCAAGCTATCTTCCTCAAAAAACAATTAGACTTGAGTGTAGTTTAAACGAGTAATTTGTCTAAACTCTTGAGATTGTTGGAAATCCTAGGTACAGTGTTAAATATTAAGGATCTATTGTATATCCACAAGCGAATAATTCTTGCGAAGTGTAACTTAATCTCAATGCATTTACTGTTGAACCAAAGCAAGTTTAACAGTTATAATTATCTATTAAACCTAATTTTATCAAGAACTGTTATGCTAGTGTTTAATTTGCTCCAATTTATGATTAAAATATTACTGCGCTTCCGTAAGCTAATTACACAGGTGTTTATATCACAGTTGTTGATAAATCTGTACATAAAGAAGTTTAGATTGAGGCCAAGTGTGGAGCAGTTTAAAAATTCAACTTCTAAGTAGAGAACACAACAACTCTTGAGGCCAAGTACAAAGTGCAAATTGAGGAGTAGTTTTACGCTGTGGACCCGCTTAAGCCAGTTAAGGCCAATGTGAAGCCGAGTAGGAGTCTTATCTCGTTTAAAACGGAGAAAGTAATTGTGATCCCACCAAAGCAGCACAGAGATATGGTTGTTCAGTTTAGTCCAACACATCCAGGTTTGTATGTTGGTACTGTGACTTTGGCTGATGATAAAGTTGGTCAGCGCAGTTATGAGATTAAGGGTTTCGCAACGCTTCCGGATGTGTAGAAGCAGCTCAAGTTCGTGTGCCAGAACACCGATCCGCAGTTGTTCTAGTTCGGTTTGGCCGAGCTTGAGCTAGGTCAGCAAGCGACTGACGGGATGAAGTACGCTTTGATTCCGATTAATCACCAGAACAGCCTTTAGATGGCGTACAAGGACAAGTTCCAGGTGCACTTTGTGCCCAAGCCCCGTTTCGTCCCAGATTAGTATTTGTACAAGCTCGTTCTCATATTCGAGGGCATGACCAAAGTGTACGAGCTGATCCTCACCATTCTTAAGCGCCAGGAAGAATAAAAAATAGAATTTGCTACTACAGCACGTGTAGTCTAGGACAACCACATAGCAGTTCAAAACCTTGAACCAACTGAGATTGAATGTTTAGCTACTGTAAGCTGCTCAGAACCTGGCTCATTTTTGTTCAACTATCAGAAGGAATCCGAGCAAAAGTTAAAATTGGCTCCAAAATAAACTTAACAGTACACCGTTAGATTCCAACCGCACTGGGTGTGCGATTGCACCTGTAAGATCATTATTAAATAAATTTAAACTGGAATCGTCATCGCGGATTACTTGTTACACGGAGTAGCCACTGAGCCGTTGTGCTCTGGATAGTTATCACTCAGCGGTGGCATTTTGGACGAAATTCAAGGTAACTTACCAGTTAAATGCGATAGGGACGAGTTTGCGGCTAAGCTCAGGCTCGAAGACGACAACAACGTATTCAAACTCGTGAATAAAACAGTTGACATAACCTAAAATGAAACTACTGATATTTAAATCGGAGCCGTTTCGTACACAAGCGGTAAATACAGCGCAAAACTCTTCATTGATATGAGAGATAAAACCTACTATTGGTACGAACTCTTCCTCACCATCTCACCAAGAGAATGCAGCGGAAATGTTTCTGAGAAAACATGCGTTGGAGAGGCTAAACCAATTACCGTTAAGATAAATAATCCGCTTAAGGATCAATATGTAGCATTCTAAGTGAATCTTGACACACTCCCAGCCCATTTCATATAATGCGCGAAAACCGTGAGTGTCGCTCCACGCGATAACTTGGACTTCACTTTCTAATTCAAACCTTTAGCTACTGGTTCGTGGAGTGGTAAAATAAAATTCTTCTCTCAAATTATCGGTGAGTACTGGTATCAACTAACTCTTTCTTGTGACGAAGTCAAAGCCGAATCTATATAGCTTGAAGCTCCAATAGGTTCAGGTGTTGAACACATCATCCCAGTTGTGAATAACTTCGATGATATGTCACTTACATTTACGATTGATTTGTCTAACTCGGAAGCGTTCGTAACTCAGCCAAAACGTACATTCTAAGTAAAACCAAGAGAGTCGCTCGATCTAAAGCTTGTGTACAGACCAACAAAGGTTCATGAGCAAGAGTTATGCACAATGAATCTTATTGGTAAAGATACCGCCGGAACAGTATTCATTTAAAGCAGATACAGATTATCTGGTCAAGGAACATTGCAAAAAGAGCTCCCAATCATAAAGATATTCGCTCAATTGAATTAAGGAACATCCGGATAGATACAGTTCAGGAATCCATTCCTAACACGTGCGTCTGTTACATTCGTCACTGATGCTGCTCCTGAGTTCACATTCTAATACAAAGAGATGCTCATGGACCCATCTCAGGTAATAAACATTAAGTATTTCTTCGTTCCTAAAAAGTTGTAAATTGTTCAAGCCACACTCAGAATAGTTGTCAATCCCAATTTTGATATTGATAACGGAGAACAATTCCCATTCGAGTATCTGTTCGAGGGAGTGGGTGAATACACTCACAAGCAACCACTTGCTTACTTGGAGTGCTAATCCAGGTAGTAAATACAGAAGACTGTAGCGCTGCCTCCAGAAATACAAATTGAAGACATAGACACGATCAAATTCGAGATTGAGTGCAGTATTCAGGCTACCAACCCGTTCGAGGACACCGCGGCTGCAGTTAAGAAAGCCTTGAGCGTCTAATGGCTTTAAGATCGTACTTAATCTTCAAAGTCAAAAATAGCCCCTCCACTTCCGCAGATCGGGCGCCGAAATCTGCTTTTGCAGTTCGCACCACTGAAGTCCTTCGCCTGTGACGTGCTCCTGGTTCTTAATCAATAAGAGGGCGGCCGTTACAAGCTCCCGCTGTCATTATTCGCGGCCACGCCCCAGCCTGAGGGCACGATCACCGTCGAGTTACCCAACGGTTCGACTCCCGGTGAGTACATCTTTTAGCACTGCAACATCCTGAACGTTTATTCAGAGTTCAGAGCGTACTTCACGCCCAGTTCCTCAGAGAGGTTCTCCGTTTCACCCCAGAGTGGAATTTTGGAGCCGAGTCAACAAACAGGAATTGCAACCGTTCAGAACGGGAAAGCAACCACTTTCAGAATCGGTTGTTAAACAGGAACGAATAACGCGAGAGGTTAATTGGTAATTGAAACGAAGGACATCGTCTTCATGTGGGACGTAATCAGCGGATACAAGAAATATGTCCCACCAGTTGGAAACGTGAGAGTCAAATGAAGACACAAATGAGATAAAAAATAAATACATATTTTTTATAATCTATGTTTTTTAAATTAGAGATAGGTAGATTGTTTAAAAAGTACACTTTCACCTATATAATTTCCCTTTTTATAATTGTTGTCTATGTTATAAGATGTTATTATTGTGGATACAGTTGGAATTAATTAAACTGCATTATCACTAACCTGTAATAATTTGTCTATAAATTATTTAATCTACAACCATATTGTGATTTCTGCAAACAACACGAGGTGTTTGTATTTTCCACACCATAGTAATGTTGAATCTAATACACAATGTAATAAGCTTAGATGAACATTGTTTTAGTTGCATCTTTAAGCTTAAAACTGACTAGCAAAACCAGAGCGTGCTAGTTATCAATCTGATTTAAGAGTGTAATTCAACTAGTACAAATACGATTAAAGTCTATTATGGCAATAAATTATTAGAACAAATGTAAACAACTGACAAAAATATTACAATCATCACTCTCAAAACAAACAAAATATCAGTTATAGCTATTTAAGATGGAGTTGAATATAAATTTTTCAAAAGAAGCAATGATATGGATGATCGGTTTACTAAAAACATATTAATTGTGATGGCGACGATTATTCTTCCAATTGTTTTTCTTTTCGGTGTTCGTTATGTTCTTCGTCGCAGAAAATTCAGTAGGTGTATTCTTCTTTAAGTTACTCCAATGCATTCAACAATGCAGATAGCTGCTTAGTAATTATGATTTGAAAACACAGATATTTCATTTAATTTGAAAAATGAATTTAGTTGTTAATTGAAGTCACTTTTATCCTGTTTATTACGGTAATGTTTTTTATTGTGATCATTCTATGTCTTCATTTTGTATTTCGTGTATTTTGATTTGTTTTTTCTTGTGTATAGTGTATCTTTTGCACGCTGACATGGTTCCTTCGATGATTGCGAGAATTGCGATGAAGCTGGCTGCTGTGATTCCGGCTATGATTAAAATACCGTTATCTGCTTTTACGGTGTCCTTTTTAACGTAAAGGATCCACATTTCTGAGTAGTTTTCTGTTTCTTCGAGGCTTTGAACGGTGAGCAGCACATTTTGTTCGTTTGTTTTTCTTTAACACTCTTGATCGCATACAGAGCACACCTATCTCGTTCCTTCGCTTGAGTAGTACATCGTTTTGCTCGCTATTTCGTCCTTTGCTCCGTTTTGGAACAGATTAATTGATATTTTGCTCTTCTGCTCTCTGATTAAAATGCATTCAGGAACCGGGTTCGTGCTCACACAAACGTGGGAGGAGTTAAAGCTCATTTAAATGCTGTCCCAGCAGCCCGTTTTAATGCTCGTTATTAATTAAGTAGCGAATATTCCGTTGAATTTGAAGGAGAAAAGGGCGTTGAGCGTTGAAACCTGGCCTGAGTAGGAGTGGAGGAGATCTTTGCAGTCTTAAATTAAATCTGATGATTGGGAGGTGAGAATTGACGTTATCTGAGAGCAGTAAACATACGATTTTTTAAAATTGAAGCTGTTAGCCGAGAATTCGAGCACGTTCACTATTTCGGAGGTCACTGTGCTCGTAAGCATCACCGTGATGACCACATTCGAGTTCACTTACTCGGTAAAGCCGGGATTCAGCGAGGCCAGCTGAAAGCCGATGTAGTCCTGCTCAATGATTCCAACCGCATTCTAACCAAAATTCGGATAGTCAAACGAAGAAATATAATTTATCTTTACAGTGTGCTGCATTTCAATTAGCGGGCACTGGTACGAAATCGTGAAAATGCTGTACAACTAACCGTCGTCGATGTTTTGGGCCGAATTCTTCTCAATCTTGTAATACTAGCCATACGAATCCGTTTACGGAACTTTTATCACATCCCACTCAGCTGAAGAAATCACAGTTGACTCAGTACTTGTAAGCTTATCCCTGTACTTCTACTCAAATAATTTGGTCATTACACAATCATCAAACACATACTTACAACCAGGCTTTGGAGATAACTTTAACATCTAATGAGTTGAAGATCTACGCAATGCACTTAGAGAAGAATCAAAACAATCAGACTAATTTGACTTCTATATCACAATCGCACTTATTTACACTTAAGTTACATAAATCTCAGAGTTTATACGCATACTAGCTATCGTTGTTGCGGTTATAAAGCTACAATCCGCGCCATAACACGGAAAACAAAAGGAATTAGTCGTATAATACTAATAATCTCTTTACTAAGATCTCCATGTAACGTGATTGTTGAACATAACATCATATAATACACCATAAGGGAACTATGAACAGTTAGACCCGACTAAACGCTCTAAATCTACACATACTTAATTTTATGATAAATCAACGCGCAAAACATTTGTAGTCTTATAACAGCTTAATTCTTGCCTTGCATAAGGATATGAGCCAGCAACTTCTTCACTGGTTAACAATTCCGTTTGAGGAATATTTGTGTATTGAATAGTTAATTATAAAATATACCCTATCATTGAAGTGGTTATTTAATTATAATAGTGTTTTATTGGTAATACTGGATACTAATATAAAACTATTACTAGTGATTCGATATGGTCAGATATGCTAATTTTATAATATTGTTATTTTATTTATGTATTGATAATACTCTAAATCTTCAATATAATATTTATACCGTACAGTATGTGTGTATATGTGTGTTGTTGTATATGTGTGTAAGAAAGGAATTAATTCTATAAATTCCAGTTACAAAATGAAAAGATTAAATATTCTGTTGTTTTGTATTCATTTAGCTTGCAAAATATTATTAATAACTGTAAATGATAAATATTATGTTATCATTCTGTTATCATTCTGTCAATTGAGGGTTAGAATTAGAATTAATTAGTAGTTCAAAAGTACTAAAGGAAAGTTGAAAAATTAAATGCTGAAAATAAATTGGAAATATTAAAATAAATTGATCTAAATCATTTTTATTTAAATAGAACATTCTCACTTGACATTCTCAACAGTTTCTTTCATGGCGGCGGCGACATATGCGACATTCTTTTCGGTGAGTCCGCACATGCTCATTCTGCCTCCTTGTGTGACTAGATAGACGGCGTGCTTGACCTTCATGTGCTCAACCTAAGCTGGGGTCAGGCCGGTGAATGTGAACATACCGATGCAGGTGAGGATGTGTGTCCAATCTCCCTTTGTGCCGATGCGCATGAGTTCGTCGTAGAGCATTTGGCGCATCTTCTTGATTCTGGAGCTCATTGTCTGAACGTCAACGAGGAATTGCTTCTTGAGTTATGGGTCCTGTCCAATGGTTTGAACGATATAGGCACCGTGAACTGGGCTCATGGACCAGGTCTGACGAACGATCAAGCACATGTACCCTTGTAAATTCAATGTTAACTGGGCGTTGTTCTTGTCAGTGTGAACGATGTGGCAGCATCCGACACGTTCTCCGTAGAGGCCGAAGTTCTTGGCGAAGGACTGGGCGACGACGATCTCAACGCCTTCACGGGCGAAGAGTCTGGTGGCGAAACCGTCTTCCTCGAAGGAGCCGGTGGCGAAGCCCTAGTAGGCGACGTCGAAGAAGGCTACGTGCTTCTTGGCCTTGAAGATGGCGAGGACTTCCATCCACTGGTCCTTGGAGAGGTCGATACCGGATGGGTTGTGGGCGCAGGCGTGGAGGAGGAAGATGGATTCGTTTGGAGCGTTGTTCATGTCCTTCTTCATGGACTCGAAGTCGATCTTGAGCTGACCGTCCTTGAACAAATAGGTGTATTCGAGGTACTTGGACTGCTTTCCATAGGCCTTCTCGAATATACCATAGTGGTTTGGCCAGGTTACAGATGGCATGTAAAATTGATGACCAGCATAGTTGTTCATCAAGAAACACATACCAACGTGCAAAGAACCAGTTCCTGACAAAGATTGGCAGGAAGCAACACGCTTCTCGGCGATAGCAGTGTGGTCCTCACCCAACAGGAACTCCTGGCAGGACTTAAGGAAAAGTGGATAACCCGGCTGTGGTGGATACTCCTTGTTGTACTTGGTCAAATCAGCAGAGATGACGGCTTCAGCAGCCTTGACAGATGGTAAAATCCATGGCTTGCCGTTTTCATCACGGTAAGCACCAACACCGAGGGAAACTTTGTTTGGGCTCTGATCTTGAGCAAATAAAGTATTCAAGTGCAAAATAGCATCTGGCTTAGAAGCTGGAACATGGGCAAAAGCGGACATAGGTTAGAAGTGGAAATACGCCTATTTACTTATGACCAGTATACATAATTATGGAAAACTATGTATTCAATCATCAGTCAAAAAGTATAATGCTCGTCAAATATTGCTAGGTCAAAAATTAACTATTTGACTGATAACATAATAAATACTAATGATTTCATAATGGCAGATATCAATTACAAATTCATAATTCACTCTCATGAATGTAATAAGCCAAGCCTTTAACGCTCAAACATAACTCCGCGTCTCAACAGCAATCTAATTGTTTTGGTTGATAATATCAAGTTGATAGTGCTTTATTGATGACTACTAATTTTGTATTATAGTTTTACTTCAAAATTCATTACAGGTTACAAAAATGAATTATTTATTTTTAAACTCTTATCTAGATGGTTAAAAATAGAATCTCTATGCGTGTGTTATAGAAAAAAATCTCCGACTCCGGGAATCGAACCCGGATCTCCACGGTGAGAACGTAGAATGCTAACCGTTATACCAAGTCGGACCATGAACTAAGTAATATCACAATAACAACTTAAGTTGAAACAAAAGATTTATAAATATATTTTCAGGTGTTTCTGCCTCCAAAACAAAAGGTCCTTGTTCCAGGATTCTGCTGCGATATTGCAATGCTTAAGATTAAGTATTATAAAAGCTGTGCGGTTCCAAGAAGGGCCAGTAGAAGACGTTTCGTTCATCTGCCAAAACGTCGAGACGCAGGACTACACGTCGCAGCTGGACAACTCGCAGCTCTCAGTCGAAGTCTCACAACTGTCTGACGACCAAATCGACTACTTCCTGACCAACAAACTGAGAAGAGCGGAACGAGAAGAAAAGCCACAAGAAGAAATTCAGCAAAAAATGAAAATCAACAAACCGAACCTGCCCAAACCCAAAGCTCCGTAAAAGCAGGCATAAGCCCAACAGTACAACATCGATTTCACACAACTCATGAATATCCCACTTATCAACGCCAAACAGAAATCCAAAGTCCAAATGAAACTGAAAGACTTCGCCGAAGACAAAATCGATTCGTTTGTTCCGATAGATTTGAAGTTTGATAATAACCAGCTCATATTGAACGACCAGCAAATAGTCCAGTATTCTTAGCTGAACTAAGACCAAAACTTATCGATTGTAAATAATAGTATAAACCTGTCACACAACTTGAGTCTCACGACTAAAAACGTACGCTTCGACGTGGGCGTTGAAGACGATAACGACTAAAACGAGACATTTAGACGATCCTCCATGTACAAATCTGATGTGTCAGAGAAGAATGTCGACATATAAATTGGATTGAAGCAAATATAAATCAAATTCTAGCAAAAGCCCAAAGTCATCAACATATAACAGCTAAAACTTCAAATGAAAGAAGAGCTGGCGTCCATGAATTACGATACGACACTGAAAAATATGATAGAAAACTACCCAGATTTCCACCACGAAAAGGTCTGTAGAAAACAAGAAGACGTATCACCAGCGTATCAGTTTGTTGCGTTATTGCATTTGGCCAATGAAGAAGGGCTCAATTTGGAAGAAGTTGGTAACAACGTCACCATAACGAAGTGAGAATACTCAATTATAAAATTTATAAAATTCCAGTTCACTAATGGTCGTGTCCGCAATCGCAGTGATCGTGTTCTTCTTCGTGGTGGTGCTCGTGTTCATGGTCGTGTCCACAATCGCAGTGATCGTGCTCTTCCTCGTGGTGGTGCTCGTGTTCATGGTCGTGTCCACAATCGCAGTGATCGTGCTCTTCCTCGTGGTGGTGCTCGTGTTCATGGTCGTGTCCGCAATCGCAGTGGTCGTGTTCTTCTTCGTGGTGGTGATCATGATCGTGATCACAATGATCGTGTGCGTGATCGTGATTATGTTCATGTTCGTGGTCATGGCTGCATCCGCATGTTTCAGTTACATTACCACAATCTTCGTGGCCACAGTTAACAACTTATTATATCTTTCTTGGTTGACCCTCACAACACCACGCTTCTTATTTGGAGCAGGCATCTCTGCTAAAGCAAGCGAAGGTGTCTTGTTCGTCGAAATCGACGTATTCTATACCAACCGTATTGTTGTGAATACCATGAGAGTGGAACACTTTCTTTACTTCGGTTTGAATTCTGTTGTACTTTTCTGGGCATATCTTTCCTTCTTTATCTTTTCTGATTACGATGTGGCAATGAGCGACTTCTTTATCTGGGATAAATGTCCAAATGTGAAGATCGTGGACGCCAACTACACCATTTACGTTCATGATTAGTTCTTTGATTTTTTCATTATCAACTGTAGAACTCATAATGAGAACTTTGATGGCTTCTTTAAGAAGTGGAACTGCTGAGTTGACCAAAATGGCACACATCACTAGAGAGCAAACTGGATCGATGTAAGCATTACCACCCCAACCTGGGAATATTTTTTGGATAAGTGCAGATATTATAACGATAATGGAACCTATAAAATCTCCAATTATGTGGAGAAGAACACCGTGCATGGCCATATCTCTCTTTTACTTTGGCTTCTTTTCTTTCTTTGATGTTTTGTCTTTTTTGACCTCTTTAACCTATGCTACTTCTATGGTCTCATGAGCGTGATCACAGTGATCGTGGTTATGTTCATGACCATGTTCATGTTCATGTTCGTCACAATCACCTTCTTCATGATCGTGCTCATGATTGTGACCGTGGCTATGGCCGTGACCGTGATCATGGCCGTGGTCGTGTCCTGCGTGGGAATGACCAAATAGGAAGAGACCTACTATATTTACTACAAGACCACCAATAGCGACGTAAAGAACTAAATCAACTTATTCAATTTTTTCAGCATTAATAAACTTTTGTATAATTTCTGTGAGCAAGAAAAATGCGGTAGAAATTAAGAAAGATGCGTTGAAGAAAGCGCCTAAAATTTCTCCTCTTTTGTAACCAAAAGTAAGAGTTTTATCGGCTTTCTTTTAAGAGAGCTTGATGGTCCAGTACCCGATAACAAGGGATAGCGCATCCGAAATCATATGGAACGAATCTCCTAAAAGGGTAAGTGAGTTACCGATGATACCAACGAGAAGTTCAGCAAACATATATGCGACAACCATGATTATCATTGACATCATACGGCATAATCTGGTTTCTTTTTGCACTTTTACTTCATAAGTAATGACACTGTTGTCTTTTGGTATTACCGCACATGACTTTACCATTATTGTGGAGCGGAACAGTATACAAATTCACTTATCTTTAGGTTGATTAAGTTGATTCTCAGTTTTAACAAATCTAATAATTTGGAACTTTTAGTTTTACCAATCGATTAAAATGGTTAAACATAATGTTTGGCTTAATATATAGCCAATGGCTTAGCCATCATATTCTGTCATTTTATAAACTTTGAACTTTGATTCAATATTTTTGTAATATTATTACTTTCTACAAAAAATTATTCATATAAACTTTATATGTATTGTATAATAGTTGTCTTTTAATTAGATTTTCTAGTATATAGATGAGAGTACTTGGGGCTATATTAAAACTTTTATTGAGTTATAGAACATAGCACTATATAACACGATTGAAAGATTATATTGAAGTGTTTTACTTTATACATAGTTATTATTGTCAAACAATATTTATACACCACTTCAAACAAAAATTAGGATGAGCACACTCTTGAAATGCGTCAGATGATAACAGCCAATCATTATATTTAATAATTACTTGCTGATAGTAAAACTACAACTAAGAATAATCTGAACTGCGAAAACAAAATCTATAAAGAATTCAGCTGTTAAGATTATAGCGAAGGTTCATGGTTTATTTATTCCAATTTATTAATATTCGACACTTATATCTTCAAGAGCATAAATATATTGTTCAAAGTTACAAAATGCCCAAAATACGATGTTCGTTACTTGTGATTCGGCTATAATTTCGTCCGCTAAGTATTTTGTATTGAATTTGACAGATTCCGTTCTAAATGTTCTATTCGGCTCTCACAGTCTCCTGAGCTCCAAGTTGCTCGGAATCGTCCCGAATCTCGCTTTCAACACTAAAGCCAACCAAAAGACGATTAAAATTCAAAATATACGATGATCGACGATCAAAACGATTATAAATTTAATCGTTAGTCTACGATTGATAACCATGCAGCTATTGAATGGAAGTACTGTTTTTATCAAAAGTAGTGGAGTGACGAAGTTGGAGTGGTTATTTAATTTTTAGTTGTTTATAAGTCTATAGTATACATGTAGCTCAAAATT
Source organism: Hexamita inflata (assembly GCA_963988835.1). Lineage (NCBI taxonomy): Eukaryota > Fornicata > Diplomonadida > Hexamitidae > Hexamita > Hexamita inflata. The sequence goes on from CAXDID010001045.1 coordinate 180,007, forward strand.
ATAAATTATTAATCGTTGACTTAATCGAAATAAACGATTGAAATAGCAAGAACCCGATCAGATCGGAGACGATGGTTGGCTTTATTCAACACCATTTACGTTTTATTTGAGTGGAGTGGATACATAAGTGTTTCTTTATATTTGCAAATGCTTTTTTACGTTTTGGGGCCATAAGGCCAGAAGAAATCGAAGAAGTTCGGAGCGGAATACAACAGAATCATAATTGGAGAGCAAATCGTTCCAGGAAAGGTTAAATGCAAACACAATTTAGAAGAGAGCGACGAATTGGAAGGAGCAGATGTTACTGGGTACGTAACGTAGTTGGGGGTCAGCGACAGCATGTTCATGAGAGTTTAGTGAGCTTCTTTTGATTATTTATTATTGAACGATTAAAATCTCTGTTATGCTATTGAGATATGTTATTAAAAGATGTTTTTCTCGTTTGAATTCACCAATGTTTAGTTTTTATTTATAATAGTGATAAATATCAATGTTTAATCATAATATAACGAAATTTATTATAAGATTCGCCGTATTTTTGAAATATATAAAAGGAATTTATATTCGATCACAATATAAAGTATTGTTAAGATTATTAAATAATACACCTCTCAAAATCAAAGAATGATAAATATAATATTAGTTAGTAGGTAGGTACATACTAGTATGATGAAATTAAAAATTGTTTTACAATGGCCTCTTCTATCGATCTAATCTAAGATTCTAATGTTATTTGTATTAATTTCGACTCATCAGCTAATATTTAGTGTAATGCTTTGCCGAGAGGCTTAAATATATCAGTCACGCTAAATGAGCTTCCAAACGATGTTTATGATTATATTTATGATTTTTCTTATGGTACTACTTTAAAATTTTGTTTTCTATGTTAAGATTGTGTAGGGACAACTTTTTACAAATCAAATTATGCAAAAGTATCAATGAATTCTGTTGCGAAAATCACATATTTCACAGTTGGATAAATATTTAGAATACAATCAGATTATTCTCAATGTTTTTATGAATCACGATATAACATTAATGACTATTAGTCATAATTAACTATAGAAAAGAACAAGATGTGTTTTAAAGCTGCATCGACATTTAGATGTTCATTACTAACCAAAACAATTAACAACATAAGCGTCTCTCTAACATTTTTTGACAGAGATACATTAAACTTTATATATTCCGGAGAGACCATAGATAATACGTACCTTATAAATTCTGGAACATATCCGGATGGATCAAAATATCAATATCATACTGTATGTTTTTCAACAACTGAAAATCTATATAATTCTTTCGCATTCAGTACATTTTATTAAGCTTAGATTATATTTAATGTTAGTCTAGATAATATTTTTCGTATTTTATCTTCTAAAGCTCACATATTCAAATTTTAAGAGTTCGAAAATCCCATGTCCAATTTTTAAATGCTGCCCGCTACTTATGAATTCTAATTTAGAGGGTCGCCAAATAGCAAAGCATTATAGTTATAAAATATGATAGAATAATAAAATATTGAAAAAGCTACAATTAAATTAGTAATATCCTCATGGAATACAGCTGAATTAGATTAAACGTATTACGAATATATAAATACAAACGAAAACTTTAATTTTTCTTCATCTTCTAATTATTTAACATGCTTAGCAGTTTAAAATATTGGTGGATGTACTGAATCTATTTAAGAAGTTAGAAACATGTAAACTTCTAACATGAGAATTACCACATAACATTACTTTTACAAAAATGATTTACAAGTGATTATTGGTGCATAAAATATCATCAATGAAAAGATAAATAATTGTTGGAAAGAGCTACTCGGCATTCTTGATGATAATGGTATTTCCATTAACATTACATATTATTAAACTACTACTTGTGTATTCGATCAAAGAACTGATATAATATTGAAAATAGCAGTAGAAAATGATAAAAATAGCGAAAATTAACAAATAGCATTTGAAACTAGTTTGTCGTTCAAAATTAGATAATAATTTTTAAGGATTGATTTTAATATATCAGTTGCTGGTCAAATAAATAATTCTAAACATATTATGTTATATGTGTTTGATATTAGCGACCGTAATACAATAATATAGGAACTATAAATGTATAACATAACCATTTTAGACACACGGTAACCATTAAAATCAATAATAATTGACAATAGTATTCTGTATTTGGTATCATTGTTAATCGCTGTATTTTACTCTTTCTGTAAACAACCTATTCAACAATAAATTAACAAGATGCGTCTCAAGAAGAAAAATATGTAAAATATAGTGTAGGCACTTTAGAGTTAAACGATAGAGTAATTGAACTAGTGATAACTTTGAAAATATTAAATAATTGTTTTCATTTCAACATTTTTTGCAGCTCTTCTTTTTATTACCGGAATCCTTTTCCCATTTGAATTTTAACTCCATCAAAGTCGATTGTTTTGAGTTCTTCATTGTATTTAATTAGTTCTTTTTGAGCAAATATGTTGAATATGATTCTTTTTTGAACGACTCCAATGAGCCTTTCTTCTACTTTTTTGATAGTGAGAGTTTTTCTTTCGTCTTTTTCAACTGGTGTTTATTTTAGCCAGTCGAATGGTTCTAACATGTGCAGAAGTTCTAGTTCAAAAGCTCCGTACTATCTTTCTTTAACTTTTGATTCTTTTTTGTTTTCTGTTTGGTACTGACCTTGATTAAGTGCTGTGTGGCTCTGTGCGAGTTAGCTAACGATTGAGAACTCCATTTCATCAACTTGAACTCCGATTTCTTGTGAGTCTATGAGACTCTTTCCAATGAGATCTGGTTATCCCCAAAGTTTTTCGTGTTATTAGATTTGGCTTTCTAAATATATTTTATTGTCTATTTGCTCTTTTTGTTCTAAATTCTGATTCGAATTTTGTTCCTTTTAAATCTCTGGTCCTTAACTTAACATTAGTGTGTTCTGTTGTTCGGATTTGCTTTTTTGGGCTTCGATAGTTCGGAGTGGTGGATGTTCTCTCGCCGTTTCTGGGAGGATTCGTTCGTTTTCTTTGAACGAATCCGCGATTTGTTCGGGGAGGAGTCTTTGGCTCATTCTCCGCTGTTTCTTCTCCTCAATGTGAACGGACAAGTTTTCCACCTCAATTTGGAGCGGAGTTGGATTTGTAACTATTTTTTCTTCTTGTTTTGGAACTTATTTAATTTGTTCTTGTATTTGTGTTTTCGGCGAATCTGTTTTTTGTTTTTCTGTTTTGGATTCGGGTTTAGATTCCTGTTTGAGTATTTTTAATTCATTCACCTCGGTTATGTGTTAGGTTAAGTGCTCTGCTGTTAACTTATCTTCTGATATCTTTTGAGATATTTCGGCCTTTTGAGGAATTTCAATTACTTCAACAATCTCAGGTTCGTCTTTAGCTGGTTTTTATGTTAGAAGAAGTGAAACTGGAACTGGACCGTACATCTGCACAGATTCCTGCTCTCGGATATGAGTTACTTAGATCTAATCCGGTTTAAGAGACTCTTCGAGCGTTGACGGTTGTAAGTCGTGTTGCTTTTGCGCTATGTGCTGATTCAGAATCGCTGGAGTGAAAGCTGGCTCGTTTAGCTCTTCAAGTGATGTTTTAGTTGTTCCAATTTCAGACGGGGCTTGCTCCATTAACTTGTCTTTCTTTTTCTTCTTTGGCTTCTCATCCGTTTCAGAGCATGCGATTGGCTGCAGATCTACTACTTTGCTCTTTTTCGGAGGAGGTAGTATTAAACCCTTCTTAATCTATTCATCCAACTCTTTAAGCGATGCAAACGTATTGTCGTAGATCTACGTAAAAATATGAATCAATGTAGGATGCATATCTTTATCAGGTGTATTTACTTCACCACCATAGTTAAAGACTTCCTCTATCTTCTCCAATGGAACCTCAGGGTCGAATAAATCCTTCAAATTATTCCACTCTTGGCTTGTTTCAGCCTCATATTCATCAGATGCTCCACATCTACATGACATGTTTATTTGAGGCGGAAACTTTTAGTTCATTTGAACTAATATTAACACGAATTTCACTTCAATACTTTCAATGTAAAAGACAAAATTGAGCGACGAACAAGAAATTTTAAACTCATTCTATTTCGGTATTTGTTCATCCGACTTATTAGGCATGATAAACAGCTGCATGGAAATTAAACATATGAAAACTCCAGATTGGAAAATAATTCTCAAATAAGTACGTGACTGGAGCCATTTAGATTTATTGACACTTACACCAGTAAAATTAGAGGCGTACTACAAAGAAACTCTGGTATAAATAAGAGATTATGAAAGTTACTTTGTTATTGAGTCAGTTAAAGATGTTCGATATTTTAAAGATGAACTTCAGGTTTTGGTGGACTGGAAGTATTTCCCACCTTCTGATCCTCTTAAATAGAAAAATTGGTTTCCTATTAACATGGTTGATGATGCAGTAGTTTGTGATTTTTTAATTCATGAAGACAACAAGCAAAAATTTAAATAAGTATTGAGCACCATGCCACTTATTTATTAACAAAAGGTTAAATATTACCTTGACTCTGATAAAACAAAAAGAACTTTGGTTAAAACTTTATTACCATAAGATCTTGAAAATAATAACAAAGATAATAGTAAAGAAGCTAAGGAAAACAAAATAGAACTTCAGAAACTTGATAAGCGAATTAAAAGATTGGAAACTAATGAGCTAAATAAACTATAATTAATTAAGCAAATTCAATAATCTATTGATAATATTATAGAAAACAAAATAGATCTGAAAGGTCTCAGTAGAATAATGGAGCGCGAACAAGATTGTGATATATAGATACTACAACGTTTGGATGTTTCAAAATTTGAGTGAATGTACTAATTTAGGATTTTACTTAAAAAATATTTTTTCATTTAATTATATGATACTTAAACCAAAATAGTATATTTACCGCTTCATTGCATGGAAAGACCATACTCTCTCACATTACCACTATCAAAAACTAAGCGTATATCAAGGCTAACTAATCCAGCCCATTCTATTACACCATAAGCAACCTAATTATTAACATTTACCGCTGAATATGTAACTAAATATATATTATAAGAAGCTGAAAAAGAGGCATTAAAAGAGGGTCTAAAGGCAATAAATTACAGTCATATAAGAAAAGTTGTTTTCAGAACACCTGGTTTGGCATATTTGGAAGACACATTACCTGAAAAATTAATATTGGGTGATGAAGAAATACAGCAGTGAAAAATAAAATATTAATTTATAATATTGAACGTGTGCTGTTCACACCTCTCTCACGTTATCGTTTAATTTCCCTCTGCATCTTAAGAAAGCGCCTTATCCACCTTCAACTTGAATATAATAAAAGCTTTGGTATGTTATTTAAAGGGTTCTGTCATTTGTCCAATCAAGGGCTCTGTTATCTGGTTAGAATCTAACTTGTAAGTCAGTATATTTAAATGGTTTTTCATTTCCACTATTCTCTAGTTAACCCTTTGTTGAACTGAGACCAAACATGAGTGGATCATCGATTATAAGTTAATTATCAAGCGAGTCATAGTAAAGTGAATCAAATTAGGTGAAAGATGATTCAGTTGCTTTAATAATCTTAGCGTTAGCACTGGCTTAGATTTAAGCACGTTCATCGCGCATATGCTGCACATTCTCAAGCTCGTTGAGAGTAAACTCCATTCTTCTAAGCGCGACTACATCATTGATTGGAATATGAACAATAGTGTACTTTAAGAGATGGTTTGTTGGATTCTCAAGTCTTTTTATGAGCACGTGCTCTTAGTTTCTGAATATAGGTTTAAACTTGAGGTATGTGTATCTTGGATCAATTCGTGGAGCTGATACCTGTAACTAAATTGGGAATATAAGTATTTATGGTTGCATATGCTCGTCTAAGCAGTCCAACATATACACACGCAATTCTGAAAGTATTTAGCGCGGTGCTAGTTCTGCATTCAAATGATCTTTTATTGAAACTAAATTCTTCTACGGAGTGTGCTTGATCAAATTGAACACGCTTTTAGCCTCCAATTATAATTGTATTTTTACCTTCTCGCTGGCTCCAACATCATATTCAGTTTTATTCAGCTTAAACGGTGATTCTACCTCAAGTTTAATCTTGAGTGCATTAAGGGCTTCGCTAATGAGTTCTAACTAACACGTTTTATCGATTCCGAAGCAGCTTTCAAGTTAAACCAGCTTTAAGTTATCGCACAGCTTTAAACCAGGGACTTACCTGTTGCATTTCAATTTGATAAATAGTCCTTGTACCTGTAGCATGGCCTCGTATGTTCCGAAGTTTTTCATGTTCACTGCCTTTAGTTCTATTTGACTTGATTGGTTCTTTTGTATTTCGGCCACGCTAGGTGTGGCTACAAAGAATGGTGACTGTAATTCCTGGGTGTTCTCGAATAATCCGCCAACATTGAGCTTGTGTGTGCTTCCCATTTTACTTAGAGACAGAGTTACGAAGGGTCTATCAAGGGGAACTGCCTTGGGCTCAACTTTGAGAGATGAGCCTGTTGGGTTCACCACAGTAAGGTTAATTGGCTTTGATGTCGGTCCACCAAGGTTTTCAAATTCTAGAACTGGCACGTTATCCATGATCTGCTTAAAGTGCGATTTTGAGCGCAAAAGGGAGAAATCAAGCGGTTCTTGGATGTTGTGATGTTGCTCTTGCACCGGTTCGGCTTCTTAGTACAGTTCACTCTCGTTTATTTCGTCACCTGCCTAAAGTGCTGCTAATTTAACTGAGTAAGGGATCTCGCTCAGTAAATCATCCCACTGAAGGCTTTCTGAGCTCCGTGAACGGCCCTGTTATTTAACCATTCCCTAGTGAGAACTGAGTTTCTCGAATGAACGGAGGGCTGGGCAGCGCAGGGAAATGTCTGGGCCATACGCAGATACTACAATGCGCATATTGCAGTCGTGGAAAGTGATGAAGGTCTCCATCTCGCCTGAGTGATCTGGATTAATCGCAAACGAGGCCTTCGCCTTCTCCTGAGGTCCAATTTTAATCGCTGAAGGTGCCACTAGATCTCTTCCAGTTTGAATTTCACAGCAGAATTGGGACGAGGCCGGATTCACAATAGTAAAGTCGACTTTAATTGGCTGATATGGGCGCGTAACAATACGCATCTGCTTCATGTTCCTGCTACACGGACTCAACACTATGTACTTGGTCTATGGCTCGGAATCCAAATATATGAACGGTTTAAGAGGCTCCAACCTCTTTAGTACCCTGCATGCAGCAACAATGAAATTTTGGTTCTAATCTATCAAATTCTAATCAAGGAGTGCACTCATGTTTCCAAAAGTATTAATCGGTTTTCTGGCAACAATAACAGAATCTTCAAGACCAGGCAGAATCATAATTTATTAAATTTCGTTAGGTCCAAGAGTGATCTTGAAAGTATTAAGCAATTTAGCTTACTTAGCCCACACCTAAAGTGCAAGTGAATTCATGTGCTGAGGCATTTCAGTCTTTGGAACAAATTAAGCGTCTCCTTTGATAACAGCCACTTCAATTTCTGTTTGAGCTTAACCGAAATTTTGAAGTTGTATTTGAACCGGTTTAAGTTGATCAGAATCGTTTTTAATGACCTTACTCTGGAATTGTACTTGTGGAATCGCCACAACACCATAAACTCTACAAAATACATCTCTATCTGATAAAAGTCCTCCTTCCATTTCGTGAATGTTGTTTGAGTTATTTGAGAATATTCTTTACAGTTCGTTGTTTGGAATACATTTTTGAATGTATTATTGTTATAATACCAGGTTTTAAGGCACTACAGTTCTAGTTAGCAAAGTTGATGTTGTGCGTGCGCTCTAACTAGAGTGTGGATTGGTTTTGGGTTGATCTAATAACATTTATATTCTCTAGCTAATTGTTTCGTAGTACTTTGTTGCTGGTGTATTAATTACAATAAACGCATCAATTGGACCAACTGTAACTGGTGTGACGCGAACGTTCACAGTGACTGATTATCCAGGTGGAACAATTCCGCATTCTGGGTATACTTGAATTGGTTCGAGTTCAACTCTTTGTGAGCTGTTTTGCTTTCCGATACTTGGTAGTTTCATTTTGTAGCAATCTTCAGTTTATCTTTCGCGTGCGCTAACTAAAAGCTGCTGTCTGAAAGATTTGAGTGTTTCTGGGAAACCCTTTTGTGCTTCAGTATTTATATTAGTCCATTATTTCATCTTCGATCCTAATACATCCAGTACGTCTGCGAACACAATTTCCGACTCAACCTGGTCTTCAGCACGGCTCCATTTGAATTTTACACCGAAATCCTGTGGGACTGATGTGAGTGAGCTAAGTGAGCTGTGCAAGTTGGGTGCGACGATGAATGGTATGAAAACGTCTTTGGAACAGTTTTTGATTTAGAATTTGAATGTGGCTCCTTTCTGAACTGGTATTACACCCAGGTCCAGTGCTGGCTCTGAGATAAGTAAATAATCGGTGGATTTTGGCTGCGAGAGCATTTCCAAATTTTATAAGTCTTGTTCTCTTGATTTTTGGAGTGTGATTTGTGCTGGTGGGGTAATTATTGGGTCGATGGTGAAGATGAATCTAAATAGTGTGTAGATGCGTTCATTGTAAATATATGCGAAGTCGAGCACTGCTTATAAAGGTGCCTGGTCGTTTGTCATTTGCATTGTTGCTTTCACCATAGAGTTGCCGATTTGAATATTGTTTAGTGCGAAGTTGCTTTTAACCTGTGGGATGTAATTATCTGACAGGTACCCCATTGCTAAGTGCTCGCTATATGGTCTTAAGAAGAACTTGAGGCTGTTATTATTCAGTCCGGACACTTAGAATTTAACGTCAACAGTTTTTTATTCATTTGTGTTGAGTGAGCGCGAAATTGGAATTACTCTGTCATTTGTGAGTCTGTTTTGCTCGAATACTTTGTTGAACAGCGAGCTTTTAACGTCAATTGGAATATTAACGGGTGTTTTGAGCGGTTGTCCGCACTCAGTCAGTGCAACGGATCCGTTTGAGATCTCTATTTTCAGATTTATGGTTAGTACGTGCCCTTCGGCCGTTTGCAGTACTATAGTGTTCGTTTTGTCTCCAACGTCGTCGTTGAATATTAAATCCAGGCAAACGACCCCGTGGGCGAGCATCTTAAATTGCCAGTCCGGCTTTGGTTTATTTTCTGGTTCGTCTTGAAAGTAGTCGTTCAGGTTATTTATTCTCTCTAAATAGTAAAACTGTTACAGTTTTGAGAGCTGGGCGAAGTCGATTTCCTCCTCGTTGTTTTCACCGTTGAATTCAACGTTGACGCAGTTTTCGCGGTTCAGGCTCATTTGAATCTTGTCCGAGTGCATTTTGAGGTCAGTAACGTGCGCTGGGTTGTGAATTGGCGGTTCAAGCTTCTTCTGAGCGTAACGTGAGTGCTTAGCGGGGGAGGTGTTCGTTGAGTCGTTCTCAATCAGGAGCCTGATTTGGTGCGGGGTGTCGTAGAGCTTTACCAGGGGCTGCGTTGATATGTTAATGGTCGTTGCGTCATTCTAGAGCTCGCGCGAGAGGGATATGTTTGGTTCGGTCACGCTGTCAATTATCAATTGCTTAATCACGAACTGCGCCTGGGTGTTAAACGCAACTATCGGCACCTCCTAACGCCACTCGCCAGATTGGATCATAATGTTGGATTTCTGCGGTGAGAACGAATCGGGCCTGAAAATAACCTCAATGTTCTGAATTTGACCCGGCTGCAACGTAAAATTCAACGTCTGGACAAAGAAAGGCTCCACGGGCGGCATAAGCTTCACCTTCCTGCCCGATTTACCAGTATTCGTAACTTAGAAAATAGATTTGTAGATCTCATTCGGCTAATACTGACTAAAAACTATTTAACTGCTTGACAAAAGCAACGCATCCGCGTTATTCTTCTGAGTTTCGTTGCAAATCCCAAATTAACTCATAAGCGCAGCTTGCCTCTTTTCTTCCAAAATTAAATCAGTATCCATAACAGCTGTCTTATCAAAATAATTGATTTTAGAAGTTACCGTTTTAGAATACTAACTTTAAACTTCTTAGAGTTTTTACAATGTTTTCTTCGTTTCTTTTAACTTCTAATTCGGAATATGCTCCATTGGTTACGGCATTTAACTTTAATAGTTTTTGCGAGCAGCAGTTGTACGTAGTACATTTGGTGGAGGTAATTTAATTAGTTTTGTCGTACTATTTTGCTTGCTATTTTCAGCTTCATCCAATATCTCATCAAGTGATACTATCTAACTCATTTTTGCGGGATGGAGTGAATATAATTTAATATTAATTCAAAATATAATATTAGAGTGTATATTCAAAAATAAAGACAAAAATCTCCGACTCCGGGAATCGAACCCGGATCTCCACGGTGAGAACGTAGAATGCTAACCGTTATACCAAGTCGGACCATGTTTAAGAACTGTACTTTATGATAAAGTCAGATATCATACTCACAAACAAATAGAAATAATTATAAATGTCGATACTGCAAACCTGATAAATTGTTCAAATCTTTAAGCTTTTGGACAATATACATGGAATCATAAAAGCTTGAAAAGTACAGTAGTTACTCAAAAGAAAACAACTTGAATCACTTCGACACTGAAGTACAAAGAACAGCTTAAGCAGCCTAGTCATCTGCGAAGAAAGCGCAAACCAACAACGATGAAATCGTTATAGAGATTGAACTTGAGGAAACCCTCAACAGAATCTCTCAGAATGAAACCGTCCCTGGAAAGAGTCAATCCAAGGGACTCGTGACATTCTGAACGTATGTCGGCTCACTCAGGTACGTCTTAAACATCTATACAATAACAGCAACCTGAAAATCAGAACTATCATGCACAGGATAAAACACAAAAAATGAACAACTCAATAAAATACGTGAAAGCCACACATTTTAGATAGTTTAGTCTCATAAATTAAGATAATTTTAGAAAAAGATTATAAAAAATATGAAAAATTGTTTTATAGTTTGGAAAAAATAAATAAATAGTGAAATATAAACATATATAAACACTATAACTTCACCAGAAATAAATTCTAATTAAAACAGACCGTCACCTTTAACGACAACTCAATATTATATTAGAGGTTGTGTTCGAAAATCATATAGTGTCCACTATATGTGTTTCGTCCACTATGTGGTCCAAAATGACGTTTTTGGCTTTTCTATGTTTTGACACTATATCCCATCTATTTTATATATTATGAAGTTCTGCGAATTATATGAACCCACTCCGCAACTATGAATAAGTTAAGAAATAAAAGCCTAAACATAGAATGATAAATAAAATGGTAAAATTATAATAATGTTTATAAAATACGTAAAGCTCACTTATTTAATCAGTAAGCTATATATTTAAAGACTATAATCATGACTATTATTTTAAGTTGATATTTTTAAATTTTGGAAGGTATGCGATAAATGTAATGCACCGAAGTAAATATTTTGTTAATGCTACGTTCAGAATATCACAAAGCTGTTATAATTTAAGTAATTATTTCATGAAAATACAAATTTGTTAAATTTCAGCAACTTACGTCTATAGACTAGTACTTTGATAACTATAAGAAAAATTACAATATTTTAACTAGTAAAATTCTGGCTATCTGGTATATGTTAACAAAGATTGGTTTGTATTTTTCTGATTTTAAGATATTTGACGAACAAATGGAACGTATGAGCTGTGGTGTTAGCTTATAACAGTTACATTATATAGAACGATGGAAAAGCAGTTTGTATTCTTAAAGATTATAACGTAATTTTTCAAATCCTTATTCTTCATAAATCATCCTGTTTCGTTCTTGTTGAAAACAATGGTAATATGTGTATTTATTGTGTTATATACAGTGAATTGAAAGATTTGTGTTATTATTACTACAATTATTTTAATAAACAATAGATTTTGGATTAAGTGTAGATCAAGTTCGGGTTTACGATAAGTGAGATTCTACAATTAAAAATAAAGTGGTTCTAAAAATGTAAAACGATCAGGCGACACCCTAATAAATATAAAATTGAATAAAAATATTTTGACACCTTTTCACTTCGGTCACATAGTGGACGAAACACATATAGTGGACACTGTTTGATTTTCGAACACAACCTCTATTGTAAATACATAACATAATACTTCAGAGAATGCAATAAATACTACACCTTAATGAATATATTTTAATAAGAATAAATATACAGTAGCTGTAACATCTTACCACCACCATATCCACACCCATCATCTCTGAAAAGTTAATAACCTAGCATGTAATAATGTTATATAAATATTTACAGTAATAACGCGATAAAATATAAAACAATACTATCATTTCTGAATCGATATAATTTGATGATATCTAAAAAATTAACACCAAAAATATAGAGTCCTTTATGTACATAGTTACAGAAGTAAAGAACGCATTAAAATGAAAATAGCATTTTAAAATGTTCCTGTGATTGAAGTAATCGATTATTGAGTGGATGTTTTTGAGATGTACCAAAAGAGTGAGCCGATATATATATTATAAATAGATACTACTACCATTGTATTACCTGTGGCGACATCGATCAAATCTGCGCGCTGTATCGTGGAAAAATTTACGTTGATAGCACTAAAGCTGAGCATGGTCAGAGCGTACGATTCTATTAAATTATTTTTCATTTCTATCTTACAGAATTATTTCACTTTTTTCATCATTATTGCTGTTCATTACATATGTGATCTTATTTCTATTTTTATAATTCAGATTTAAACAACTGTTTACTTCGCGTAACTCAATGAATATTTGGGTTGGAAAGTTTGAAATATGTTTATACACTTATAACAATATTAGTAATATTTTACCAGAAATTATAACGATTTAAATAACTATTATATAAATTATAGTAAAGTATTGAATGAGAGTGGTATGCTAAATTACTAGTTTTTAATAGTTTATATTGATATATTACTAATATAATATATACTATCGAGTTTATTGTACAAATATTATAGTACCTTATACTTAATTGCTTTTCAAGATAAATATACATTTCCATGCAGAATATAAAATGAAGTGAGATCATACATAAAGTTTATTGGTTTATTTTTCGATAGTGGGAGGATTGATATTGTTGAGTGGTATTTATTAGAGTTAATTTAAGTTTTAATTTATTCATTACAGCTATGCATAATTATGAATTAGTTAATTGATAAATTTTCAAGGAGATTCACTTCTTAAATTCGCTAAGCTGATAGTACAATATAGTTTATCATCAATTGGAGTGTAACATTTTATTACTAAATATAATAATCACACAAATTTATGACTATATTATTGCTTATGTTTAGTGTAATGTAGTGTGTAACAATTTACCAATTATTTCTATAATGAAGTCTAAACACGATTTACTACATTATATTGAATAGCATCACCTCATAATTAAAGCTCTATTTTCACAGCTATTTATGTTTATATCTTTATCCTAATCATGGAACTTTGTCTCTGCTATTAACAGTTATTTATATACGGTTATTACATTTTTCCCAGTTAAAGCTGAACAAATCTCTCTTACACATTATTAGCTATTCAACATCTAATTATTTTGAATAATTATTGGCGGCTTCGGGGAGGTACCTTAACAAATATGTAAATAGTTATACCTATAGTTAAATTTGCGTCGCTTTATCTGGTTCCTGAGCTTTTAAAACGAAATAGTTAAGCTGGAGTGGGACAAGGACATGCCCAGTTTCGGGCGCATTTTTGGCACTTGGGAATTTGGGGGCCTGAATGCCATATAATCATAATAGTATATCCTAAAAATACTTATAGACGAAAATTTCACTTTTTAAATCTAATAATTTGAGGTTTGTCGCTCTAGGTCATTGTATTATATACCTGGAATACTTTAAACTGAAATGATAATAAACATAAGTTTAAATTCCACTTTTTCTACAAATTTTCATTAACACCAGTTTTCTAACGGTGTAAGATTATTAGCTGTACGTGTGAGATTATTAGCTGTATGGAAGTTTGATTCATGTCGCATTAATATAAAAACTAATACAAACTTATTTCTACCTATACTGGCCCTTCTTGGAACCGCTGCGACTGGCACAGCAGGCCTTGGGTTTCCGCCGCGAGCGTCATTTGATCTTCTGTTTCGTTGAATTCGTAGTCTGTAATATTTGAGGTTTAAACGCTTATTACCCATTTATTTTCTTATATACCTTGTAAAAATGCAACATTCCCAATTCTACTTACGTATTTTGTATTAGTGACTAGTTGATCTATAAAAACATCAACGTGTACACTATATCACTAATACTTGTTGAACTGTAAATATTTGTAATAATATTTCTTGTTGGTTCTTTTCAAAATTTATGAAATAATTACTAGTATAAAAAGTAATGACAAATAATAAAGCCTACACGGTCATTTACAGAATTAGCAGTTTGATCCAAACTACAAATTCCAAATCATTTAATTTATTACATGAAAATGAAAACTGAGAATTAACTTCGTTAACATGTGATTAACTTAATTAGCAACTGGCTGTTCCACTCCACCAACAAATGGCAAAGTCATGTGCAGTAATACCAAAAGACAACAATGTCATTACTTATGAAGTAAAAGTGCAAAAAGAAACCAGATTATGCCGTATGATGTCAATGATAATCATGGTTGTCGCATATATGTTTGCTGAACTTCTCGTTGGTATCATCGGTAACTCACTTACCCTTTTAGGAGATTCGTTCCATATGATTTCAGACGCGCTATCTCTTGTTATCGGGTACTGGACCATCAAGCTCTCTTAGAAGAAAGCCGACAAAACTCTTACTTTTGGTTACAAAAGAGGAGAAATTTTAGGCGCTTTCTTCAACGCATCCTTCTTGATTTCTACCGCATTTTTCTTGCTCACAGAAATTATACAAAAGTTTATAGATCCAGAAGAAATAACAGACATTGACTTAGTTCTTTACGTTGCTATTGGAGGTATTATTGTTAATATAATCGGTCTCTTCCTATTTGGTCATTCCCACGCAGGACACGACCACGGCCATGATCACGGTCACGGCCATAGTCACGGCCATGGACATAGCCACGGTCACGATCATGAGCACGATCATGAAGAAGGTGATTGTGACGATCATGAACACGATCATGATCACGAACATGGTCATGAGCATAACCACGATCACTGTGATCACGCTCACGAGACCATAGAAGTAGCATAGGTTAAAGAGGTCAAAAAAGACAAAACATCAAAGAAAGAAAAGAAGCCAAAGTAAAAGAGAGATATGGCCATGCATGGCGTTCTCCTCCACGTAATTGGAGATTTCATCGGCTCCATTATTGTTATTGCATCTACACTTGTTCAAAAATTCTTACCAAAATGGGAGGGCAGACTGTACATCGACCCTGCCTGTTCTCTTGTGATGTGTGCTATTTTGATCAACTCAGCAGTCCCACTTCTTAAAGAAGCCATCAAAGTTCTCATTATGAGTTCTACAGTTGATAATGAAAAAATCAAAGAACTAATCATGAACGTAAATGGTGTAGTTGGCGTCCACGATCTTCACATTTGGACATTTATCCCAGATAAAGAAGTCGCTCATTGCCACATCGTAATCAGAAAAGATAAAGAAGGAAAGATATGCCCAGAAAAGTACAACAGAATTCAAACCGAAGTAAAGAAAGTGTTCCACTCTCACGGCATTCACAACAATACAGTTGGTATAGAATACGTCGATTTCGATGAACAAGATACCTTCGCTTGCTTTAGCAGAGATGCATGCTCTAAATAAGAAGCATGGTGTTGTGAAGGTCAACCTAGAAAGATATAACAAGTTGTCAACTGTGGCCACGAAGATTGTGGTAATGTAACTGAAACATGCGGATGCAGCCATGACCACGAACATGAACATAATCACGATCACGCACACGATCATTGTGATCACGATCATGATCACCACCACGAGGAAGAGCACGATCACTGCGATTGTGGACACGACCATGAACACGAGCACCACCACGAAGAAGAACACGATCACTGCGATTGTGGACACGACCATGAACACGAGCACCACCACGAAGAAGAACACGATCACTGCGATTGCGGACACGACCATTAGTGAACTGGAATTTTATAAATTTTATAATTGAGTATTCTCACTTCGTTATGGTGACGTTGTTACCAACTTCTTCCAAATTGAGCCCTTCTTCATTGGCCAAATGCAATAACGCAACAAACTGATACGCTGGAGACACGTCTTCTTGTTTTCTACAGACCTTTTCGTGGTGGAAATCTGGGTAGTTTTCTATCATATTTTTAAGTGTCGTATCGTAATTCATGGACGCCAACTCTTCTTTCATTTGAAGTTTTAGCTGTTATATGTTGATGACTTTGGGCTTTTGCTAGAATTTGATTTATATTTGCTTCAATCCAATTTATATGTCGACATTCTTCTCTGACACATCAGATTTGTACATGGAGGATCGTCTAAATGTCTCGTTTTAGTCGTTATCGTCTTCAACACCAACGTCGAAGCGTACGTTTTTAGTCGTGAGACTCAAGTTGTGTGACAGGTTTATACTATTATTTACAATCGATAAGTTTTGGTCTTAGTTCAGCTAAGAATACTGGACTATTTGCTGGTCGTTCAATATTAGCTGGTTATTATCAAACTTCAAATCTATCGGAACAAACGAATCGATTTTGTCTTCGGCGAAGTCTTTCAGTTTCATTTGGACTTTGGATTTCTGTTTGGCGTTGATAAGTGGGATATTCATGAGTTGTGTGAAATCGATGTTGTACTGTTGGGCTTATGCCTGCTTTTACGGAGCTTTGGGTTTGGGCAGGTTTGGTTTGTTGATTTTCATTTTTTGCTGTATTTCTTCTTGCGGCTTTTCTTCTCGTTCCGCTCTTCTCAGTTTGTTGGTCAGGAAGTAGTCGATTTGGTCGTCAGACAGTTGTGAGACTTCGACTGAGAGCTGCGAGTTGTCCAGCTGCGACGTGTAGTCCTGCGTCTCGACGTTTTGGCAGATGAACGAAACGTCTTCTACCGGCCCTTCTTGGAACCGCTGCGACTGGCACAGCAGGCCTTGGGTTTCCGCCGCGAGCGTCATTTGATCTTCTGTTTCGTTGAATTCGTAGTCTGTAATATTTGAGGTTTAAACGCTTATTACCCATTTATTTTCTTATATACCTTGTAAAAATGCAACATTCCCAATTCTACTTACGTATTTTGTATTAGTGACTAGTTGATCTATAAAAACATCAACGTGTACACTATATCACTAATACTTGTTGAACTGTAAATATTTGTAATAATATTTCTTGTTGGTTCTTTTCAAAATTTATGAAATAATTACTAGTATAAAAAGTAATGACAAATAATAAAGCCTACACGGTCATTTACAGAATTAGCAGTTTGATCCAAACTACAAATTCCAAATCATTTAATTTATTACATGAAAATGAAAACTGAGAATTAACTTCGTTAACATGTGATTAACTTAATTAGCAACTGGCTGTTCCACTCCACCAACAAATGGCAAAGTCATGTGCAGTAATACCAAAAGACAACAATGTCATTACTTATGAAGTAAAAGTGCAAAAAGAAACCAGATTATGCCGTATGATGTCAATGATAATCATGGTTGTCGCATATATGTTTGCTGAACTTCTCGTTGGTATCATCGGTAACTCACTTACCCTTTTAGGAGATTCGTTCCATATGATTTCAGACGCGCTATCTCTTGTTATCGGGTACTGGACCATCAAGCTCTCTTAGAAGAAAGCCGACAAAACTCTTACTTTTGGTTACAAAAGAGGAGAAATTTTAGGCGCTTTCTTCAACGCATCCTTCTTGATTTCTACCGCATTTTTCTTGCTCACAGAAATTATACAAAAGTTTATAGATCCAGAAGAAATAACAGACATTGACTTAGTTCTTTACGTTGCTATTGGAGGTATTATTGTTAATATAATCGGTCTCTTCCTATTTGGTCATTCCCACGCAGGACACGACCACGGCCATGATCACGGTCACGGCCATAGTCACGGCCATGGACATAGCCACGGTCACGATCATGAGCACGATCATGAAGAAGGTGATTGTGACGATCATGAACACGATCATGATCACGAACATGGTCATGAGCATAACCACGATCACTGTGATCACGCTCACGAGACCATAGAAGTAGCATAGGTTAAAGAGGTCAAAAAAGACAAAACATCAAAGAAAGAAAAGAAGCCAAAGTAAAAGAGAGATATGGCCATGCATGGTGTTCTTCTCCACATAATTGGAGATTTTATAGGTTCCATTATCGTTATAATATCTGCACTTATCCAAAAAATATTCCCAGGTTGGGGTGGTAATGCTTACATCGATCCAGTTTGCTCTCTAGTGATGTGTGCCATTTTGGTCAACTCAGCAGTCCCACTTCTTAAAGAAGCCATCAAAGTTCTTATTATGAGTTCCACGGTTGATAATGAAAAAATCAAAGAATTAATACTGAATGTAAATGGTGTAGTTGGCGTCCACGATCTTCACATTTGGACGTTTATCCCAGATAAAGAAGTCGCTCATTGCCACATCGTAATCAGAAAAGATAAAGAAGGAAAGATATGCCCAGAAAAGTACAACAGAATTCAAACCGAAGTAAAGAAAGTGTTCCACTCTCATGGTATTCACAACAATACGGTTGGTATAGAATACGTCAATTTCGACGAACAAGACACCTTCGCTTGCTTTAGCAGAGATGCCTGCTCCAAATAAGAAGCGTGGTGTTGTGAAGGTCAACCAAGAAAGATATAACAAGTTGTTAACTGTGGCCACGAAGATTGTGGTAACGTTACCGAAACATGCGGATGCAGCCACGACCACGAACATGAACATAATCACGATCACGCACACGATCATGATCACCATCATGAAGAAGAACACGACCACTGCGATTGTGGACACGACCACGAACACGAGCACCATCATGAAGAAGAACACGACCACTGCGATTGTGGACACGACCACGAACACGAGCACCACCACGAGGAAGAACACGACCACTGCGATTGTGGACACGACCACGAACACGAGCACCACCACGAGGAAGAACACGACCACTGCGATTGTGGACACGACCACGAACACGAGCACCACCACGAGGAAGAACACGACCACTGCGATTGTGGACACGACCATTAGTGAGCTGGAATTTTATAAATTTTATAATTGAGTATTCTCACTTCGTTATGGTGACGTTGTTACCAACTTCTTCCAAATTGAGTCCTTCTTCATTGGCCAAATGCAATAGCGCAACAAACTGATACGCTGGAGACACGTCTTCTTGTTTTCTACAGACCTTTTCGTGGTGGAAATCTGGGTAGTTTTCTATCATATTTTTCAGTGTCGTATCGTAATTCATGGACGCCAGCTCTTCTTTCATTTGAAGTTTTAGCTGTTATATGTTGATGACTTTGGGCTTTTGCTAGAATTTGATTTAAATTTACTTCAATCCAATTTATATATCAACATTCTTCTCTGACACATCAGATTTGTACATGGAGGATCGTCTAAATGTCTCGTTTTAGTCGTTATCGTCTTCAACGCCCACGTCGAAGCGTACGTTTTTAGTCGTGAGACTCAAGTTGTGTGACAGGTTTATACTATTATTTACAATCGATAAGTTTTAGTCTTAGTTCAACTAAGAATACTGGACTATTTGCTGGTCGTTCAATATTAGCTGGTTATTATCAAACTTCAAATCTATGGGAACAAACAAATCGATTTTGTCTTCGGCGAAGTCTTTCAGTTTCATTTGGACTTTGGATTTCTGTTTCGCGTTGATAAGTGGGATGTTCATGAGTTGGGTGAAATCGATGTTGTACTGTTGGGCTTATGCCTGCTTTTACGGAGCTTTGGGTTTGGGCAGGTTCGGTTTGTTGATTTTCATTTTTTGCTGTATTTCTTCTTGTGGCTTTTCTTCTCGTTCCGCTCTTCTCAGTTTGTTGGTCAGGAAGTAGTCGATTTGGTCGTCAGACAGTTGTGAGACTTCGACTGAGAGCTGCGAGTTGTCCAGCTGCGATGTGTAGTCCTGCGTCTCGACGTGTTGGCAGATGAACGATACGTCTTCTACCGGCCCTTCTTGGAACCGCTGCGACTGGCACAGCAGGCCTTGGGTTTCCGCCGCGAGCGTTATTTGATCTTCTGTTTCGTTAAACTCGTAGTCTGTGATATTTGAGGGTTGGAATGCGAGTGAGCCGTCAATTTGTATTTGGCTGATTGAAATGGGCAGCTGGCATATTTACTGGGTGTTCTGAATCGTTTGGAACAGTTTTGAAACTATATTTGGCTGTGCAACAAAATTAATCGTTTACAGTTGAAGTGAAAGTGGTTCGGCGTCAATCAATTGGTTCTTAGCGCGTGGCTTCTTTTGCTTGCTTTTAAGTTTCTGGTCCTCTTCCGTTTCCTAAATTCCAGTTAGAGACGCGATATTGCAGCAATCCTGGTACAAGCGGTCAACCCTTCCGGAGTAGATCTTGGCCGAGGCTGAGATCGCACCAGAAACTTTTATGAAATCGCAGTCCTCGTCCATCAACTCGCCAATGTGGTCGATCAATTAAAGATCCCACGAATTCTTGGACGTGATTTTTTCCTACGCAGCCAGTTTTAAGCACTCATTCAGCAAATCTTCTAGATCCATAAATTGGAGTGGAATATATTTGTAATGCATAGGAATACAATTTAAATGAGGTGCAGTTGTTTGTGGTTTCATAACTCATTACTGTAGTATATATTCAATAAATAACATAACATTTTTAGAATTGCTTGTACATATAGCTGTCTGTCTACTTTAAAGCCAGGATCCATGTTATCTGGGTAATATGATTAGTGTAATAATGCACTTTAAATTAATGATCACAGTAAAAGACAAAATAAATTAATGATTGTTAATATAAAATAATTAAATTAATTAATAAATGATAAATTCCACTCCCTTTCATTTGAGAATGAGTATCCCACAATTTAAGTTAATCGTCGTCGGTGATGGATGTACTGGTAAAACCACATTCATCTCCCGCCATTAATCTGGTGAATTCTAACGTAAATACATCCCAACCATCGGTGTTGACGTTCGTCTTCTTCCATTCTACACTTCAGTTGGTGAAGTTCATTTCGAAGTTCACGATACTGCTGGTCAGGAAAAGTTCGGTGGACTCCGTGATGCTCACTACATCAACTCCAATGCTTGCTTCCTCTTCTTCGACGTTACCTCTAGAGCCACATACAACAACGTTGAAAGCTGGTACAGCGACGTTGATCACATTTGCCCAGACATCCCATACATTCTTATTGGTAACAAGTGTGACGTTCAAAACCGTGAGGTTCGTACTCAAGCTGTCAACTGGCACAGAAAGAAGGGCATCAAGTATGTAGAAATGAGCGCCAAATCTAACTACAACTATGAAGTCCCATTCCTCTTGTTGTGCAGAATTCTTGCTCGTGATGAATCCTTAAACTTCACACAAGCCCCAGCTCTCGTTCCAGCTGAAATCAACATGAGTGAATAACAAATGAATCAAATCCACAATGACATGATGAAGGCTAACATGGCTGCTTTACCAGATCAAGACGAGTGACATATTTATCATATAAAATTTCATAAATTTATAGCTCAATAGAAGAATATAAAGTTTATATTATAAACTTATGAATAATAAAATTTAATATATTTGTGTTGAAAATAAATAGGTAACAATTTCTTCACACATTACATTGATATTTGAATCCGATCATTTATAATAATACGATCAGAACACCGTTGTGTCCTGATATATTTATTATAAATATTATTAGATTGATGATGTGGAAATGTAATCTTACATTATTTTTGTGTATATTTTAAGCCGTCCACTCCACATTTGCGGTTATGTCGGATATTCAGGTGCGTCATTAGGTAACGGGTGTGGCAACGTTGAAGTTGAAGTATGGCACTTCCGAGCGAAAGATTTCGATTGGTCTCTTTGGCTAGCTTGCTCCTGTCCAAGCGCAGGCTTTTAGGCAGCTTTGTCAGTCTCAGGCCATGATGAAGCGTTAGAATTCGAATGTGCCGTTGTAATCCGCTTCCAAGTCTTTGCGCGGTGCGACCATATACAAGTACAATCCCGATTTCGGGTTCTGGTTCGGTGATGTGCAGAACATAATTGAAACCCCGGTAAAGTCCGAGCAGGCCAAGTTGGACCACTTCCAGTACTGCCTGACCAGCTTCGGCTCGGACGCGAACGTGCTCTCGAACGTGTTCGTCCTCGTTTCCGCCCAGAAAGTCGAGTACTTGAACGAAAAACACGTCGTTTTCGGACAACTCATGGACAGCGAGAGCGTTCAAGTGGCCGAAGAACTGAAGAAATTCGTCGTCGTCGAAGGATGCGACAGAGTCAGCGAGAACTCGGAGGTGCTCATAACCGAGGTACAGTTCGAGGAGAAGTGAGAGTATATTTGTGACGGTAAGAGATAGAACGACTCAGTTTTCTTTGTACTATCAAAACGTATATATATAACGCTTAATTTAATTATTTCGTCTTCAAATCATCATAGACAGTAAACTTTTAATATCATATCTCATCATTAATTTATCAACCTCCAAAGACAACTAAGTAAGGACTTGAAGTAACGTTAAAAAATATAATTTCTTGCTAAAGTGCCTGTACTTACAAATTCAATTTCCCACGAGTACTGAATACATCTAAATGCAATAATAAGTAAAATCTAATTGATGTTACTTGCAAACTAAAAATAGAGGATTGCATTTTATATGTTAATTTGTACAGTGTTACAGATCTATTATATATTTTTAAAATTTCACTTCAATTTTACCATGTCAGAGAAAAAAGTTGAAAATTATAACATCGGCGAAGTCCTAGGCCAAGGTTCATTTGCCCGTGTGTATAAGTGTGAAAATGAGAAAGATGGCAAACAGTACGCCATGAAGGTTATTAAACGTTAGTCTTTATCACCAAATCAAGTCAAGCGTTTAAAAATTGAGATAGCTATTATGCAATCGATTAACCATGCAAATATTGTACATTTATACGATTTGCTATCAACAGATGCCCGTTACATGCTTGTGATGGACTTAGTAGAAGGAGGTGAGTTGATGTCTCACATAGATGGACCATTGCCAGAAGCTAAGGCAGCCGAATATTTGATTCAAATCGCTTCTGCTACTCGTTTTTGCCATGGATTAGGTATTGTCCATCGTGATTTGAAGTTCGAGAACGTGTTAATGAAGAAAGATGGCACGTTGGTAATAACAGATTTTGGTTTGGGAAACATCTCTAATTCGCCAGACAAGACCTTTTTCACTTCTAAGACTCTTTGTGGTTCTCCACACTACATTGCTCCAGAAGTAACAGAAGGTGGTAAGTATGACGGTAGAAATGCTGATATATGGAGTCTTGGTGTGCTCTTTTTCGCGATGCTTACATATGAGTTCCCGTTCAACGATCCAGAGTACTTCAAGATCTTTTAGCTCGCTAAGGAGGGTAAATATCCCGTTCCAACTGCTTCATCTAAGGAAGCGCAGGAACTCTTGAAGATGATCCTTGTACCTGATCCAGACAAGCGTGCTTAATGGGAGGACATATTCAACTCCAAGTTCTTCATGAAGTACGCGAAACTCTCTTCTGAGAATGAAATCACGATCCTTCAGAATAAGTAAGTTTGTAAGTTCTGGCCTACTTAAAAGGATATGCTCGCCCAATAGTAAATGCACGAAAAAGCTGGCGTTCCACTAGTAGAGAAGAAAAAGGATGCTAATGGATGCCCATTCTGCGAGGAGAACATAAACATTCAACAAACATGCGATTGCCCTAATTGGACTGTGAAGAAAGCTATCAGTTTACAGGGCATATCAGATGTGTTCTAGGCTATGAGCATTCTTGTTTAAGCTCTCAGAAACACAACTAAGAAGGAAATCACAGTTTAATATCACTAATAGAGAGTGACTGCCGACGAATTTGAGTTGAAATTGTTCTCACCATCAGCCGGAAAATTTTTCGTAAGAATTGGTACATAACAATTGAACACTTTCGAAAATTACCAAAATGAGATCACAAAGGTTCTTAATGAAGTAAAAGCAGGCAAGAAAATCAGCTTAATGTAAGTTGCAGAAGTCAGGTGCCAGTGCAACCAGTGAGTGGTGTGCTTAATATTTACATTCTTTAATTTTTGTCTATTTTTAGTTTTTAAATATTAAGTTAGGAATCGATTAAAAAATATTTTTATGTTTGTTTATGTATATGATACCACTCCATAGAATATGAAAGTAATCTAAATTAACACAGAGTTGTGTATTGGATGCGGAGCATGCGTTGACGAATGTCCTGAAAATGCACTCAAAGTTATTGATGGTAAATGTAAACTTGTTGCATCCTGTGCTAAAAACGGTAATTGTGTTTCTGTATGCCCAGTTGGTGCGCTTAAGTAAATCCCATGATTCATTGTTAATTTATAAGTATTTATCGTTTTTAATTTATAATCCTCACTTGTTAAAGATATTTACTCCAAATAAATGAAAAATATTGTTTCACAATACTATGTAGTCAATGTAGTATCAAGTAACTATATATCATGTAGTATTCACAAATTTTACATATTTATTAATTTTATAATTAAAATACGTAAAGTTACTTTCATTCAAATTAAATCTATTTTTTAAAGTATTAATAAAACTATAAGTGCCAAAAATCCTATAATAAGCAGTATTGATGACATAGGGAATTATTCTTATAAAGCTTTGCTTCTGAAATCAATTTCGTGTTTGATTTCAGTATAGTGATCTTTCATATCTTATAGCACTTGTCGTTTTTATTAAACTAAAACTTCTAAAAACTCTGCAGCTTATTATTATGTCTCAATTTCTTATTCTAATTATTCAATTTAGCTTTGTGTTATATTGCTATTATTCATTTTTCAGTTGTGGTGTGGTTATTTCGTTTACACCTTTACTATAATATGTACATATTCAAACACCACTTCTCATCAATGGAAAACCTGAAAACAAACTATTAGAAAAGTACGGAGACATAAATAACTGTATACCCAGAGGCGGATTTGGCCAATATTAAGGTTAAGGCAAATGTAAGCTTTTTCATATTGTCAATAGCTAAATATGAGAAAACTGAGTACATAATTATTGCCACAAAATTGCATGTTTAAATGTTCAAAATTCCAGCTGAACTTCCGAAGAATATTAGAGAGTTAATTGAGTCTGACCGATGTGTATCTTACGGTGATTTGATCGAGTTTGTGATGCATTTTGAGTTAAAGCAGCCAAAGATGTTCGAGAAGGAGCACAAGTTAGAAAGTTCTCCATGCATGGTGCTGACGAAGAAGTACAGCAACATGTACATCTACCACAGCTAGTCCCTAGATGATAACTGTTTTGATGACGATCAACCAGTTATGCAGATCGACTACGTGAATCTGTGCCAAGAGGCCTGGTATGCGGTTGAGTACTACAACCAACAGTTCGAGGAGGAAGCCATAAGGGACGAGAAAAGGTGGGACACCCAGCTTGAAGCCAAAAAACAACAGAAAGAAGCCGATAAAATCCCTAAAGAACAACAAAGAGAACCTGAAGAGAGGCAAAAACGCTCAACCAAAGTTACACTTCAGTTCCCAGCCCAGGAGCAGAAACAAAAGCCAAAGCTCCACGATGAACCGAAAATAACATAAAAAGAACAACACGCTCCCGAAAGTGTAAATTACCCATAAATAAAATACGGGCTCATAATTTAAAGGAATAAAATAGACACGTCTTTCTTTGAATTCTTAGCCGGGAAGTAAAAAGCGATCATAATAGTTGCTGAAAAAGAATTCGTGGTCGGATTTAACTCTGATGAGCTCAGGGAAAACTTCATTGATGAGACATAGAAGTTTAAATGGGAATTTTAAATTTTCACCAACAAAAATGCAAAAACCAATGAAAATATAGCTAAGGATGAAAACGCTATCAAGGAACCAGAAAATGAGCTGTTAGATAGAATTAAAACTAAGTACCCTGCAATATAAAATGGGCTCGTTATTACTCAACATAGTACTGATAAAGAATTCTTTTAAACAATTATTACTGATGCGACAGGGTTCAATGACTATTTGTATTTCGAAGAAAAATATTTTGTTATTGGATTCGATATCGTTGAAAACAGATAATTGTTCATAGACACATAGTGCAAAAAATACCAATGGACCAAATAGCTCTTGAAATGAGATTTTCATTCCATCAATTAAAAATTTATTTCATGAATATAATTGAATATATAGTGGATTATCGATCGATCGCTCCAGTAATATTCAGATGATTGTATTTGAGTTTTATGATGAGTATTTTATGATGCGTTCAAAATTATTTAAAGTATCTCAAGTTGAAATTGCCTTTATAAAGAAAAATATTATATATGAAATTGTGGTAAATATTTGTTATTGATCCACTTCGCAATAAGAATGAAAGCAATCGCAAAGGCTACTAAGAAGAATGAGCGTGTCTAGGATTAAGAATTAATCAATAAGTATGGAAAATACATCAAAAATCTAGAACTTTGTATTAACACTGATATTACTTTATCAAACATAGATTTTGTCAAGGATTTACCATTATCTAAGCTAACCGTCAAGTCCTGCCCGAACATTATCCTTGAAGATATTCCAGACAACATCAAAGAACTTACGCTGGTTAACTGCGACACCGTGTTGAAGAAAGCAGATCATCTGACGAAGCTCGTTTGGACGCAGAGCAAAACCTCTAAATTCGAGTTTCCGAGCGGCCTAAAAGTGTCGACGCTGGAGCTGTTCGGATTCGCTGATATTGACCTCACCACGTTCAAAGTGGTTAACAGTATACGAGAATTAAAGCTGAGTAATTGCCAGCTGGTGGATATCTCTAAACTTAAATTTTTGGTTAATGTTACAAGTTTGGACATTAGTTGTAATTAAATAATGAATATTTCATATATTTCTAGTATGAACAAAGCCAAAAGAATTATAGCAAACAAAAATTAAATAAGGTATATTAACTTCGTAAAACAATTCTTTAATTTAGAATATCTGGATATTAGTGATAATCAAATATAAATTATTGACGATTTGCAACAATGCCCCCTTTTGCACTTAAATTTTTCACATAACAAAGTTGAAGATTTTTCTGTATTATAATATTTTTTACGATTATAGTTCTTATCTTATCAAGCGAATAAATAAATTACTGTTGTACCATAAAGAAATAAACGAATATTTATAGCAGATATATTAAAATTATAAGATTTATCAACTCTTGATATCAGTTTTAATTATATTAGTTTTGAAAGAAACAAGAATAATAGATAAAATAATTATTATAATGAAATATTTGATACAAATTGTGTTAAATTTGAAGAATTACATAATTTGAAATCATTATTTATCAACAATATAAGAATGCATATGAAATTGAAGGAAATACAACTACTATAGTTCCCAAAGCAACTGACCCATTTGAGTTTCAACGATACGAAACTGGAGTCGGTGGCGCAATTTTGTGAGTTAGAATACCTGCTTCATTTGGAAATCGCCAACAACAATATCAATAATATTTCGGATCTAGCAAAGCTAGACAAATTGCAGCACTTGGTGATTAGAAACAACAAAGTGAGTGACATATCTGTGGTGGAAAACTTACTCCACCTTAAGCATTTTGACGCCAGCCTGAACAAAATTGTAGACTTACAAGTATTTGCCTAAAACACATTCGAGTCACTGGAGTATTTGAATCTTAGCTGCAACAAAATAGACGACATCTCTGCTCTAACGTAGTATCTAAACAATGGCCTGATACAACACGTCGACTTGAGCTGCAATTAGTTATGGGACGTCTCCAACGTAAGCCTCCACAGAAACACGAGCGTAATGTTGTGCAATAATTACATCTGCGATTACAACAATCTGCTACAAAGTGAAAATTTCCAGTACGAGTCCATCGGAGCTCAGAAAGTCCCAGACTTGAAGTTCATTAAGTCTAAAATCCTCACTGGAAAGAAGATAAGTGTAGCTGAGAAGCGCGAATAATTGAGTTAGTAATTTAACGAATCTTGGTGTAATGCTTAATTGGTTTACTAAAAATATATTTAATATAATTACACATAAAATTTAACCAGTGATACCTTTGTTGCAAAAGATAACGATTATATCCAAGATTTGTAACCTCTTTGCAATTGGGTGGTCACAGCTATTTGGCTTTAACAGTGTACAAATTTCAGATTTAGCTATTTAGGTTTGAATGTGACGCAGCTAACGGTTGTATAGTCAAAAATAAGTTCAATATCTGGTATCGAAAGCATGGTGTAGCTCAAATTATTAGATTTAAGCGAAAATGATATACGTGATATCTATACGCTTCGTTTTCTCATTAATTTATAATCAATAGATCTCAGATAAAATCAGATTCTATTTACAGATTCTGTATTTACTAATATGAACAGGCTCAAACAGTTAAACTTAAACTGTAACAAGCTCTCTGATACAGAATTATTGCCAGCATATGCAATATCAAGCTGGCAGTTGAAACTCACAAAATTCGATTCACTCGTTTTTGAACTAAGATAAACGATTAAACGAAACACTAAAATAAACATTAACATACAACAGAAGAGATTAGACACAAAATGGTTCAAAAATCAAATTAACCATAAATTGAATGGAGAATTACAAAAGTTGAATTAAATCGTAGTTCTCTTTGTGAGCTTTTTCGCAGACTGGTGAGTGCAATCCAAGTACCAAATAAAAATGAAGTATATTATAATTATCAAATAGCCTATTTATTTAATTTGTTACCAATAACAATAGAATCCCAATGGCAGATTATGTGGAAAATTTTTGTTTCAGAAGGACTATATTTTATACTATCATAAATGACTACAAATATTTAAGTTAAAAAAACGTACATAAAAATAGAAATATATTTATTTATGATTTACATAACAATTTTCTGATTTTTGAATCAATGAAATATATCACTTTCTTCTGTTGTTGTTCTTGTTGTTGCCTTTCCATTTCTTGTCACCGGCTGCTAATATCTGTCCCCAGTATTTTTCTTCGTTTTCGCCGCTCAAAACGCCGATATCGACTTTTTGTCCGCCGATAACGATTCCTTCTTCAAGGAGGGCGTTTCTGGCTGCGTCTGGCGAGCATTCTTTGAATCTAATGTATGCGCTGTTGTTTCCGATTTGGAAGTCGATGTATTTGATTTCACCGAACTTTTGGAACATTTGCTGAAGTACTTATCTGGTGACGACTTGGTCGGCGAGGTTTTCGCTGGCTGGCTTGAATCTGTCGTCAACTTCTCCGTTTTTGACGCCGATGACGCCAATGTTTTGGATGCTGATGATGAGGCCCTTTACGTATGTTTTGATGAGGGTTTGTTTTTGTTCTTCCTCTGGCTTGGCGTGGTGCTCGATTTTGATGACGACCAGGTTTTGAACTAAGAAGTCTTTGTGTTCATTCAAAACGTTGGCGTTTATTGGGTCAATGTTGACCGATTTGAAGTGTTCGAAGCAGGCTTCGCACTTCTTTTCGTCCTCAGTAGTTTGAGAGCCGAAAACGGCGAGCATTTGTTCGGCCTCTTCAACTGATTTGAAGATCATCTCAAAACTGCCCTTGGAGGCGTTCTTGAGGTTCTTGTGGAAGGAAACAAGTTCCGGTTTTGGACCAACTTGGGCGAGGAAATTCATTATCTGGTCAACGCGGATGCCCTTTGGGAGACCCTTGCAATAGAGAGTCTAGGCCTGGAAATCACGGGCCACAAATGGAGTTTTGCGGGACAAATTCATTTACTCGTCAACGGCGAGAACTTCAGAATCAGCGAGAGCGGCCTTGATCTGCTCCACGGAGACCTGCATGGCCTTGAGTTTTGGGAATGTGTCGTTGATTGACTGCAATGAGACTTTGTTGTTGTTTGTCTCCAATAACTGACGGTTGAACTGGTCACGTGAAAGATTCACGTCACCGAAGTAAAATTCCATAAGCGATTTAATTGGGTTCATGTGGTTGGAGTGGTGTGATGTGACAATAAACAATAGTATAATAATTGACAAAATGACAGTAAATAACTAATTTACATTTTCTACGCTTACCCTTCGCCAATTATTAACAAAATTCTTTATAATATTTCAAAATTAACTCATATCTTAACCATTATTTAATAACTCTTAGAAGCTTGTTAGTTATTATTTATATTTTAGAATATTAACATTTAGAATATCATTTAGATATGTTATGAGATATGTCAAGAATTATGATAAATCTTCTATTATTAATCAAGTATTTAAGTTTTACTGTGTTATCTTTATATATTTGTTTATTCTCCTTCTTCATATTTTATTTCAATATTTTTCATCATTCTTCAAACCACACGACCTTAAATAAGACTCACTCCAGCTCGTTCTTGAGCACTTCGACCACTTCTTCCCGGATCCGCTCGTTTTGTTTTAAATTGAACATTTTCTCGCTCACTTTCTGCAGTTTTTGCTCGAACGCATCAGTTGCCTCCGAAACGACGAATAGAGCCGTTTAATTCTCCTTGAAAAATATAACCGCGCTGTACGTTTACTGGTTCTTAATGAATTACGTTTTGACCAAATTCTAGTGGGCAGTTTGAGCCGAGAACTTCTACAGGGCTTTGAACGTGTTCATCAACGCGCCAACATCTGACACTATATCCTTCGTAAACGAGAGATCGCAAATCGGGGACTTCTACGTGTCCAGGTAGTAGACCAAACGGTGGATCATATGGAATTGGAGTGGAAATGGCAGTATTATATTGTAGAATAATATATGGTTACTGGCTAAATCAAATATATGAAAAGAATAAGTTTATAGATAGGTTAAAAGGTTATTTAGTAAAGTTATCAGTCATATGTATGGTAGGATCCAAGTATGAACGTAATAAACCGTAAATGGAAGAATTTCTGTATTATTCAGGTTTGAACTGACAATGTGACAACACGCTCCCAAGAATGTTGTTGCGCAGTGTGTATTAATATTCGCGCGTTCTATTGCAATCCAAAATATCTCGAGACTCGAGTTTGATCTGCAGTTTATCGATGAGCGAGACATTATGTTTGCTAAATCGGCTGAAACTGATTATTCGCGACTAAATGATGGATCCAGGCGGATGAACGGGCTTCCTTAGTGATGAGTCGAATCCGTATTGAAAACGTTAATTTGTGGTCATTGAATTTTATGTTGAGTTCAAGAAATGTCGGCGTGAAATTCTTCAGTATTCGACATTGAAACATTAAATCTATTCTGGAGATCAATTATAACATTGCAATGACCGATGACTTGGCTAGCAATTGAACACATCAATATGAATCTTGGTGTTTTGAAACGGAGGTTTAACTTCTGCTTTTGAACGAAATTGTTAATGAATGGGGTATATTCTATCAATCAAAATGTTATGATATTAAACATTAAATAGATGAACTATAATTATATAGTCAAACACGGAGTTAGTAGTCCCATATCTCGATATTTGCAGTTTTGTCCCATTATCTGTACTACAGATTATACGTAAGTACAAAAAATGTATATATAAAAACAATGGTTGATAACGCGAAACGGAAACATTGAATAATAAGTATCCAGCTATTCCGTATATTACATTTTAATATTTAAAGAACTGACAAATTGTTGAAAATTCGTCCCAGACTTTTTACACTACTTCATAATAGAACTGTACATTGAACGTATTTCACTATACTCTAGTTACCAAATCGTACCAGTCATTCCGCTCCACTTATTTATGTCTCTGTAGTTGTAAAAATACACCGAAACCTCTTTGGTGGATAAATAATTAATTCAAAAAGCGATTGAGTACATGCTTGTGTATAACTTGTCTGTCCGTCAATGCGCCCAGCTATTTAAAATCCCAAAAAGCACTTTACACAGAAACTTTTAGAAGAGAAAACTTTAAGACGACGAAAACCAATATAAGCTCTTAATTGATTAGATAACGACTTTGTTGTGAATTTTGTAGAATAGTTTATTGCATTATTTTCCGAATTAATAGTTGTTCATATTTATACTAACTTTAGTGAACTTAAGAAAATTACTCGCGTCTCACTCGCTATTTGAGACTTGTTCTGTTTACTTGAAAATAAAATGAATTAAGTTTAACTGAGTTACAATGATATTTCACACAGCCCCTACAATCCATCAATATTCATAGCACAATAATTAGTTATTCTTCAATTTCTATAATCCAAGCAACGCCTGGAGTTATTTGAAACGTAGCATTGCAACTCAAATTAAATCGTATAGAGTGAGTGATGGCAACATTGTTGCACAAATATTGAAAATTATGTAATACTATTACTAAACTATGTACACACAAGAATTCGCAATCATATTTTGAACGCAAACGAAATATCACTCACACTGTTTGCAAATAGCATTCAGTTTCGAAGTCGCATTCATTCTTACCACGGATAATGCGGAAATATCCGTTTTCTCCCCATGAGGTACCCCATGAGTTACGAACGTCCCAGTACTTGACGCCGTTTTCTTCACCATAGCCAACGATGACAACAGCGTGGCCACCTTCGGAAGCGCCAAACTTGTGTTAATAGATACCTCCAGTGTAGTAATTGAAATCCTGGTAGACTGTGAAGCCGGTTTGGATAGTTCCTTGGGTGAGGGCAGCTTTGATGGATTCTTCGCCTTGGCAGACGTTGGCGAAGCTGACGATCTTTTCGTGCATGTCGATTTCAGAGCCATCGTCGCACTTTCTTGGACAAACATGTTTAACACCGTCCTTACCAGACTTGTAAGATACGCACTTGTCGGTTGGGACTCCAGTTTTCTTCAAGAAAGACATGTCAGAAGACAAGCTGCCGCCCATGCAACCTCTATCTACGTGGTCGCAGGAAAGCTCGTATTGCTCGGAATATGTGACACGAGTAGCATCTTTACCAGAGATGCAACGGTTGTCGGAGAAGGAACCGACAACGCTCATGGCCCAGCATGAACCGCATTAACCTTGGTCGCGAACCTTGAGGCATTCTGGCTTTTCATTCAACCAGCTGAACGAAGCTGGGAGATCTTTGGCAGCGCGATAAGTCATCTTTGGAGCGGCGTGGAAGCGCTGGGTGTTTTTGGTATACAAGCTCTTCATTTCTTCGACGGTTATACCTCTGAAGCGAGCTGGGATGGCGGGGGCCCAAGTCATATCTGGGATGGACTTGAGCATGTCGAGAATTTCTTGGCTGTGATACTCTTTGTTGAGGGCGGTTGCGATAACAAACATTGATAAGTGGAGTGGAACGATGGGACAAATCTTGGAACCAGAAACGTCTAATTATGAGAATGTGGTAATGTTGATTATTTTGTCCCAGAGAAATTTTGGACCAAATCGGTTCATCACACTAAATATAGAAATGCACAGAACGTCCTACAAATGAATATTGAGTGCTATAAAATAGCAAAAATGTCTATAGTAGATATGTATATATTGGTATGATTATTAAATGGTTACTTTGCGTTAGCTCCAGGCATTATTCTATCTGTACCCTCTTGATATAACGACACATTGAGCTGTATATTATTGAGTGGGCGCTGGATGCTTTTGGCTGGACAACATTAGAATAGTTATTAGTACGTTGGGTTGACGGAAACCAGAATAGGTAGATATTCAATAATGTAAATATATTTTCTTCTTTCTGCGTACATACTTTTCACATATTGCAACATATCTGAACCTAATAAACCGTAAATGGAAGAATTTCTGTATTATTCAGGTTTGAACTGACAATGTGACAACACGCTCCCAAGAATGTTGTTGCGCAGTGTGTATTAATATTCGCGCGTTCTATTGCAATCCAAAATATCTCGAGACTCGAGTTTGATCTGCAGTTTATCGATGAGCGAGACATTATGTTTGCTAAATCGGCTGAAACTGATTATTCGCGACTAAATGATGGATCCAGGCGGATGAACGGGCTTCCTTAGTGATGAGTCGAATCCGTATTGAAAACGTTAATTTGTGGTCATTGAATTTTATGTTGAGTTCAAGAAATGTCGGCGTGAAATTCTTCAGTATTCGACATTGAAACATTAAATCTATTCTGGAGATCAATTATAACATTGCAATGACCGATGACTTGGCTAGCAATTGAACACATCAATATGAATCTTGGTGTTTTGAAACGGAGGTTTAACTTCTGCTTTTGAACGAAATTGTTAATGAATGGGGTATATTCTATCAATCAAAATGTTATGATATTAAACATTAAATAGATGAACTATAATTATATAGTCAAACACGGAGTTAGTAGTCCCATATCTCGATATTTGCAGTTTTGTCCCATTATCTGTACTACAGATTATACGTAAGTACAAAAAATGTATATATAAAAACAATGGTTGATAACGCGAAACGGAAACATTGAATAATAAGTATCCAGCTATTCCGTATATTACATTTTAATATTTAAAGAACTGACAAATTGTTGAAAATTCGTCCCAGACTTTTTACACTACTTCATAATAGAACTGTACATTGAACGTATTTCACTATACTCTAGTTACCAAATCGTACCAGTCATTCCGCTCCACTTATTTATGTCTCTGTAGTTGTAAAAATACACCGAAACCTCTTTGGTGGATAAATAATTAATTCAAAAAGCGATTGAGTACATGCTTGTGTATAACTTGTCTGTCCGTCAATGCGCCCAGCTATTTAAAATCCCAAAAAGCACTTTACACAGAAACTTTTAGAAGAGAAAACTTTAAGACGACGAAAACCAATATAAGCTCTTAATTGATTAGATAACGACTTTGTTGTGAATTTTGTAGAATAGTTTATTGCATTATTTTCCGAATTAATAGTTGTTCATATTTATACTAACTTTAGTGAACTTAAGAAAATTACTCGCGTCTCACTCGCTATTTGAGACTTGTTCTGTTTACTTGAAAATAAAATGAATTAAGTTTAACTGAGTTACAATGATATTTCACACAGCCCCTACAATCCATCAATATTCATAGCACAATAATTAGTTATTCTTCAATTTCTATAATCCAAGCAACGCCTGGAGTTATTTGAAACGTAGCATTGCAACTCAAATTAAATCGTATAGAGTGAGTGATGGCAACATTGTTGCACAAATATTGAAAATTATGTAATACTATTACTAAACTATGTACACACAAGAATTCGCAATCATATTTTGAACGCAAACGAAATATCACTCACAC
>CAXDID010001047.1:0-125361 GCA_963988835.1 Hexamita inflata
TTGCATGCAATGTATTCCCGTTTTTATATTTATTGAAGATTTGAACGAATTTTTATCTCAACGAAAATTTTGGGATTATTGGCTCTTTATGATGTTCGTATACGAGTCAAAGATGAATTATCTCGGAAATATCAAGCATCAAGAACAATTAATCTCAAGCAAACCATAAATCTTGAGCATTTGGATAAGAAAATGGATTCTATTTGAGAAAATCACTTAGTTAGAAAACAAAGTTTACTAAAAGTCGTTGTTTGGAATAAATTATCATTTGCTAATAATTAGTACTACTATGAACTTTACTCAATATTATTACAAATTTCGTGATATCTGCAAGACTCATAGTAAGATTTCAATAAAATAAATAAAAATTCAATAAAATTATCAAATTATATTGCTCAATAACTAGATGGATGTTAGATCAAATGATCAGTAAAACTCTAGGCAAGTTTTCTCAATGATGTTTGAAGTGGTTAACGTAAGTAAAAGTTATACAATTAGTGTACTCGATGATCAGTATTAAAGTGAACAATATTAAAATGGTGAATCTTTCAATTGATTCTTTAAATCAGTTGTTACATAATTGTGATCAATAGCCCGCTTTAGAGGGTAATAAGGGGGTTTAACATTTACTTTACCCACTCGCCACTTTATAGGTTGTCTAACTTATTTAAATGCTTTATTTCACTTTTCTTTAAGTTAATGTCGCTGATATACATGTTACCAGTTATTAATAAGGTAGTTAATCAACCTGTGACTACTTTGTTATTATAATAATTGTATAATTATAATGGAGTAGTTTAATTTTACAATATGGTTGTTCGATCATATACAATTCAAATTGATAACATCGAATATAACTGATTGACATAAGAACTGTTGAAGCCAAAATTGTTATATTTATTAGTTTAAATATCAACAATTCCCCTACATCATTTAAAATCAAAAAGTCGTAAGTTTAGAACGATGTTGATTGTTTTTATAAATATTAACTACGTAATATTCAATCAGCTAATTATATAGAAAACAACTCTTAAAATAACATGACTATAGAAAGTGGAATGAATTCAGAAAAGAATATCACAATATTCAATTCATTCTTAGATTAAATATCGCTATAAAACATAACACTAGAATATACAAACATAATATTTATGTTAAACAAATTTCACTTCAAATGTAACGTCAATAAAGGAGCTGGTCAATAACAGAGAAATAAAAACTAAATGTTGCAACTGAAAAATTTAAACAAAATAACAGAATAAACTGGGGTCTGGTAGCAAAGCAAATGTGTGATCGATCCCCGACGTAGTGTCGATTGTAATACAGAAATAATAACCAAAATAGAAATAAAGTGAACAACATCTGGAGCACTGAGATGTCTCACGAATTAATGTCGCTAATATACATGTACGGGAAGAAGTGGAAGTTTCTACAAATGAATTATTTTCCAGATTTTACTACGGAACAACTCAGACTAAAAGCGGCCTAGCAAGAGGCTCGAACATTAAAATATAAAAGTCTACTTAAGAAAGCTGAAAACGACTTCGATCTTGATGAAGCAGAACTTAAATTCATGAATTAAGCACTAGTTGGTCATTAACAAATCATATCCAAGTTTGAATAAGTGCAGATAAACGAGCTAGGAAGAGTTTAATTAGATCCGTTACAAGTTATATTTTACAATAAGTTGGCTGAAAGCAATTTCATTGTTGAGCAAGAAGAGAAGTTAAGGGTTTTACTAGAAAAGTATAACAACAAACAGTGAAATAAGTTATTTAATTATTATCAAAGTGTCTATTTTCACAAATTTTATTAAACAACACAAGTTGGTGTTTCGAAGCTATCTTAAACGTGAGAACGTGCTCGTATGACTCTTATATCTATAAATAATTTGACTCTTAATCAAAATTATGATGATATTTCAACAGTTATCATTTTAATACACAGTGTAATTGTAAAGTACCTACACGAACTAAATAACATTTTACTTACTCTCACTCAAGAAATACGACTTCTAAACCATTTTCTTCAACTGTAAATATCGTTTTATCTGTTTCAAGTTATTCTATAACTTTTTATAGCTACTCCTAGCTGTCAACTTTAATGACATATTTGTCGAAAAATTTTACGAAGCCCGATACTTTTGGAATATTTTCGTATACCACAACCATCCAGCCAACATGAGTATCTGTTAGCATGAAGCTAGATCCTTTTTTGAGTACACATATTAAATTTCCATTCATTTTGACTTCCTCCATGTCATGTGTTATTATTATTTTAGTATCGCTTAACCTATTTATATTGTCCCAAATAGCTTTTTTCATGATAAAATCTGAACCAGCCGTAACTTCATCAAGGACCAAAACTGTTGGTTATAAGGACAGTACAAGTGCTATTGTAAGTCTTCTTCTCTGGCCGCCAGAAAGCTATTTGTAAGTATAAGTCAAACAGTCGTGTAGTCCTAACTGCGTTAATAATTATTTATCAAATGTTCCAAGTATTTAAAAGTACTACTTCACAGTAATGTCTTAAAACTCAATGTCATCTTACGGAATTATTGATATATCATTAGTGTGTTCGAGCGTTCCAGAGTGTTTAAGTTAGTTTAACACGCACTTGATGAATGTTGTTTTTCCGCATCCGTTATTTCCTATAAGTGAGATACTTTCTCCCAATTTTAACTGTAGATTCATATTTTAAAGGATCTTTGTATTTTTATACCCGGCCGACACATTGGCGGCGTTTATCATAATATTTTAGTTAGCGTTTGATGCCTTATTCTTTCTTCCCTTTCTGTATATTAAATATAACGCTATTAATAGTTCAGCAAAGTTTAGCAGCAACGGATATATCCATTCATACACTGGGTATTAATACAAAAACGACAGCTAATTGCTAATATAAAAGAAGTAGAAGCCAGGTAGAACAAGTGTTAAAACCAAAGACTATTATTTACCCAAATGCACATATGCTACCAAGAAAAAGGATAACACGAAAATGAGACATATAACTAATACAAGTGTCTGTAATTTTTCGAAAATCAGTAAATACACTTGAAGTAACATTGCATGAGATATTGCTTCCAATATAAAATTTAGATATATTTACCAGCTCTAATCGTGTGGAGTTGAGCGGAATATACAGAAAATCACGAAAAATATTATTGTACTGACTAGAATTTGCAATATATTTGTAACAACTTAACATAAGATTTGCTTGACTTATAGCTGTCCTATGCCTTCTAACTGATTTCTTAATATCTTGGCAGAGTCGTAATAAAATGAACTTGTCGTAGATAGTATTAGTAAACACAGTACAAGCGCATAGAAAAATCCGAATTTCATTTGTCCTGCATTAATTTTTGTAATGTAATGTTTGCTTTATTCAGTTTTATACTGTGGCTGTTGAATAAAATTAGCTGATAAATATTTCCAGGAAGGGTTGTGTTATTTAATTAGTATAGAGTGGTACTTTGTTAAAAAGTCATTTTAGTAGTTGATAATTGACGATATATTTTAATCAAGAGTTGCTGAAGATAGGTCAGTCCAATTACTAAGTGAATAATACATTTTAGATAAACTGATGTCTTTGAACGTTTCTACCGAGGAAGAAACAGAAGGTGTGTGTATATAAATATCCAATGTATCTCCATCATGGTGTATTATTGAAAGAGGATATGGTGTAATTCGTGAAGCTTAGAACTTAGCGGATTAATCTGCAAAATTGAAATCATATTA
Organism: Hexamita inflata; assembly: GCA_963988835.1. Classification (NCBI taxonomy): domain Eukaryota; phylum Fornicata; order Diplomonadida; family Hexamitidae; genus Hexamita; species Hexamita inflata. The sequence continues at coordinate 3,738 of CAXDID010001047.1, forward strand.
CTTTTCCGGGGCATGTTAAGAAATATAATTTCGAGCTTTTTTCAATGTTGAAAAGTTTACGTATATCGGCAAACTATATTTAATCCCACCTATTTCGGCTATTTTAGGAACAAAACCTTAAATAACTGGCGCATCACACCCAGAATGAATCGAATTCGATATATGTTAGTCCAAAGAAGTACACACAGTACTTTTAAATAAATCAGTGTACTAATCGCTAGGGTCAATATTTTAGTCTTATTAGATAAGGTAATTTATGTATTAGTGAGGCATTTGTGTCTATCCAACAAACATGGAATAGTCTCCTAAAGATACTTAAAATTGTGACAACTAATCTTATTGTAATGCGTTTTTTAGTGTCTGCATATTTATAGAAGTCGGCGACTACGTAGAAATTTAAACTGTATTCATTGTTGGTAATAGTAGGGCTTACTAAAAGTCCACTTGTGTATTTATAGAATATTTCTATATGATTTGGTGTAAAAGAGTAGATGGGTCAGTTATATCAACCTAAGATTTGGAAGCTGAGAGAAAATAGTACACAAGAGCAAATAAAATGTTCAACAATACCAATGTTATTATCGTTCCGAATTTCTTGTTTAACAATCTAAACCACCTTATTTTAAATGCAAAACTGAGATAGTTATTTCTATTTTCAATGTTGTGTTTCTTCTATTATGATTCCGTGTTAGATTATGATGCTACAGTTATATTTTTAGTTAAGTTTACGTAATTTTGCTTTTCTTAATCAGATTGTACATTATATTACTATGCTATTGTAATATTTTAAACTGAAGAACTTTATAAAACTAATTCCTAATTGTTTTGTGTTTCATAAAATAGTTCATTGATAGAAAGCGTGTGATCCTTTATAGGCTTGTTCTGAAGCATTTATAAAACAGACCCGTTGTTGACCACAATTCCATCTCGAATATGAATAATATGAGAACATATATATTATAGCTCAAAGCTATCATGAGACGTTATAATAATTATCCGGTTAAATTTAGTCTAATAGTCATTTAACACATTCCATATATCATGTTTCAACTATGGATCAACATTTGCTGTTATTTCGTCGAGAACCAATATTTATGGGGTTTGTATTAGTGCTATCAAGAGAGAAACCCTTCGTTACATACCACCTGATAGTTCGTCGTATCTTTTATTTTAGTGTTTCTCAAGTTTTAAAATTGTTAAAAGACTTTGAATATACGATTGCAAGTCAATGCTTTTCTCTGTCCAGTTGAGATATTACTTACACACCAGAATATTGTCTTAGATCGACGCATTTTGCATAATGTTCGATTTATCTTGAGGACAGGATGCCACTATGTTCATATTCAAACTTTAATATTTATCTAGTAAGTCAATATTTTCAAACAATATATTACTGCCTTTTTCTGCTTTAATTTCATTTTATATAATTTTACAGAATGTAGTTTTTCCGCATCCAGACAACCCCATAAGACCAACTATTTATCCAGTTTATGCGCTGAAGTTAATATTTTTCAATACTTCCTTGCGTTTTTAGCTGTTGCGGTAGTTTTTAGCGACTTTATTGATTTGTATCTACTTGATTCTAATTTCAGAGTCTTGCTACCCAAAACCTTTTTTCTGTTTGTAATATTTTTTGTCGAAAAAATAATAAAAAGGAAGACCTAATTGGTTTGGTTGATTCAATATTTTGTTCAAATACATTACAATTATCAATATTACTACAGCTTACACACAAACCGCAGCACATAAACTACTATAATCTGGATATTTAAACAGATAAGATTAATCCATCGCCGGTACATGCATATTCTTTATTGCTGACAACGAATTTAAATTATTTTGAGACGTATCTTTAAATTGTAAAAATTTTAAACCAGCCCACCAGTCTGATATTCCAAACACTGTTAGTGGCGGCAAAATGCAAAAAGCTACCCACAAAACAGTAGCCAATGATTGACGATCAAACATACTTTTGTAACCATATTTACTAGTTGTACTTAGAATCATCGATTAGGAACAAACCATAAATGAAACCAGAAGTTAAATTATGACTTAACCCGTTAAATTTTGAATGATAGCTGATACCAGCATACAATAACATGTTTGTGTTATGCTTATTAGGATAGAAAATACTATCCAAACATCTACTGAAAATGAGTTAAAAGGTTCAACATTAAATATGAAAGATGCCAGCATTTACAAAAAGACGCTTACAGAAATCAAGAGAAATCCGAAAATGAATATTACCACAGAATATTAGATTTCGCTGGCTCCGAGCCGTTTTGGCAATCGGATAAATTCAGATCTAATTTGTGCAGAAATTATTTAAAACAAAACCCCTGGAGTAATTGATGGTAAAATGCAAGCTAGTTGATATATTGTATATTGAGTAGACGCCTATGAATCTTTACGAGATATGGACCCCAATCTATGCTTGATAGGAGCAGGAAGAAGCTGGTTCTCAATGGCTGATTGAATAAAGAATCCGTAAGGCGAAAAAGTAGATTCGCTTGCAGCTGTGAAATACCTCGAAAACATATCAACGTGACTGTACTGATATTCTTGCAGCAGTTACTAGTTGAAGTAAACAGTATAATTCATATGTTCAGCAGAGTGATCAAAATTAATTCCAAACAATATTTTTTCTTATTTCTATAATGGAATAGAATCTGGAAGACTTAAATAATTATGTTTGTAATCGGTGGTCAAAAACGTTGTAAAAGTACTTTAGTCTAATGCAAATGGTAAAACAGCTTGATTTTCTTGAACGAACTAGCCTAATTATTGCAATTTTGTATCGACATCTTCTCTTAGATTTGCTTCTAGGAAGTAGTTGTTCATAGTTGCTTCATCTAAAAATTATTTAACCTCAGAAAAACCTAGTTCTTTTTAAATATTTTCCATCATCTAAGTCGTAATAGCATTTACAGGGCTGAATGCTATAGGGTACTTTGCTAGTTGCGAAGGAAACTTTTATATTTCATGTAATTTATATGGTTCGTATTACTGTTCTCCTTTAGAAGAAATGATCAAAGCGCAAAATAACGCAGTGAGAAAAGCAGGCCCAAAAACAAGTGTAACTACGAGAACATAGTTTTTCTTGAGTTATACTTTCATGAACTGCAACATTATTGGAGTGAAAATTCAAAAGTAATGTAGCCATAATTCTCTGTTTTAGTGCAAAGTATTGAATTAATTTAACTGATCGTTTTACTAAAATTTAGATACATATACTAAATGTCTGTTGTGTCATTGCAATGAAGCGAAATAAATATTATCAGGTTAGTGTTTTCGTACATCTCGAAATATCTTCTTCAGTATTGTTTAACTGTTTAGTGAATACTTTAAACAACAATATTTTCATTATATAATACAAAATGACTGACTCAGTTATGTAATATAAAATTATATAAGATATATGAAATTAACGTTACATAAGTAACAAATATAATGACTCACTTAATTGTAACCTTATACTACTTTTTCATTTGTAGTAAGGCTCAATTTAATCAGTAATAAAATATTATTCATATTATAAATGCTTGGTTTTGGATACTAAACACACCATACTCATTTATAACATTGCATTGTTTCCTATGTCGTATGTAAGTTTCATTACCAATATACTTTTAGGCCACTATTCCCATGTCATCAATAACAAGCTCATGTGAAGTATACAAATATAATGATAAACTCACTAATATTTTTTCTTAATAATCCATTTTTGACTTTTTAATATGACTTATCCAGTTAATAATTTGAAAATTAGTTAAATTAATAATTGACTGATTTAAAGTGAATAACTATATCATTATATAATATATTTGTGCATTTATTAACATTTCCACGCTTAATGTAAAATATTCTTTGAGAAGTTAGCTGAAATAACCACTAATTTAATATTTAGATAGAATTTTGTTCAATTCTATTAATATAATCATAGGCATGGGAATTATAAAATATAGTGCAGATACTACATATAGATCGTCATTTATAAGAGGGTTAGGAGCTATTTTGGAGGGGAACCCCTAATAAATGAAAAGGAACCCCTCTTATATGCGGTATTCTGCAGTAAATGCAACCACTCGCTGTGAGTGGCACTCACATCTATTTCATATCTGCAGATAGTCCATCATTAGTTGACTCTTATTTTTTCGTTTCAGTTCACCAGTTCCTCTTCAATTTCTAATTTCGCTAACGGCGTTTTTTAAAAGAATCGTGTTGTTTTGTCTAACACAAATGTTCTATTTTTATTTATGAACTATTTTGGATCTAAACTTGTCACTTACCAAGTATCTCAAAAGACATATTCTAAGTTTCCGAGTTTCAGTGAGTACTATCTTCGAGAGTCTGCAGTATATTTTCAAATATGTTTATAAGTGATTTTTTCTCATATCGCTACCAAAATAATTACATAAAATTACTATAATATGTAATAAGTTGTGAGGAATATATTAAAATATATTATTGTACACATTGTACTTGTAATATAGATTATTTCATTTCCCTGTTTAACACATTGCATGCCGCTTTTAGAAGCTCCATATAATGTTCATATTAAACGATGAAGTATTTAAGATTTTTACGCAACTAGGCTAATGTATTAACAGTAGAGTTGTCTTAGGACATTAAGTAATATTCAGTACCACACCACCACTTTTTGATCATTTTTTGTCAATTTAAACATAATATACTATATTATATTATATACTATATTAAATAATATATTAAATATAGGCAATATCACCATTATATTTCATAACCACGCAACCTTATAATCGAAAAGATCGAAAAGTAGGTACACTCAACAAGCAGACAAGTTTTCAATTGCAGTTTACAGCCTAAAATAACCATTTATTAAGAATTACAGACTTATATTTTATATAATGTCATATTTTTGATATACATTTTCATTTCAAGGTCTTACTTGAGATTCACATGGAACAACAATTAATAATATATATTTAGAATCATGATCGCTGATGATATAATGATTTCTTCATTATACCAAAATAGCAGGAAACCCATGACATTGTCATGTTCGTGGCACAACAAAAATGCAGAAGTTTATATTCAACTCGTTTATAAGGGTATACTAGTCAAACCACATTTCAGTTTGAAACAGAGATGTCTTGGAGCTTCTTGTTCAGTCCATATTTTCAGTCTATAAATATTTACCAATAACACATAGATATATTGAAGGTAGGGGCCGAAAAGAACAGAAGTGTATATATGAGAATTATATAATTAAGGGAATTATAATTCTGTAAATTTAATGTATCAATCATCTTAAAGACACTAGCTTAATAATCAATTTCTTCTCTCATAGGAACATTAAAAAATAATATTTTCATACTATATTTTATTTTTGTAACTATGTAAATGGATTGAAAAGTAAAATAATTGATCATATCACTCATAACCCTTATAAATTCAATTTCTTTGCACTTCGCTCTCTGAGATACCTCAATCTTTAGTACACTTGTGCGTAAGATTTAGAAGCTACTACCATAGATATGGCATCAATGTTATATCCATATAGCTGAATCGCGATACTCATGAGTTAATCTTCTTCCTCAGACCATTTATCTTTTATTCTTTTGTTCTATTGCTTTAGTATAGTATGTATTGACAAATGAATTTCATGAAGAAGTATATAATTAGTTTACAGTGCTTCAACTATCATTTACTGCAGCATTGTATCTAAGGAGCGGAGAATTTATATAAATTATATATTAATATATAGTCATGAGATAAGCTAAGACACAATGAGATATGCTTAATAAATACAATTATTATTTATTGTATATTCCATATTATATTCCTATAGGAATGAATATACATCTCTACTTAATATATTATTCACTTATAACAAATCTGTGCACTCAAATCTCGTATCCAGTTATAAATTCACAAATGATAAATATTATTATCTAATGCGTGTGATAGAGCATTTGAGTTATGAGATATTATTTATCTGATATTATCTGATATTAATTTACAACTGAAAATATAGTATTTTAACGTTAGTCGTAATAATAGACAAACTTATTAATATATTACATTTTGCATTTGGATACAAAATAATGTATTTTAATAATATAACTGAGTTGATTTGTTAAATTTTAATTTGAACAACATATCAATTAGATTCAATTAGTATTTGTGAATCATAAATTAACATATCAAAAACAATAACTACTATCAGATCAATAAATAAAAATTGCGCATTTATTCCTTTCACCCACTATATTTTGATATTTTACTAATTAAAGATATAAAGTTATGAATAACTAAAAAACAATAAGAACAACTTAACTTCAATACTAGTACTTCAATCTTGAAATAAATAACTTCAATTGCTATCAAACCTTGCATTTTTATCAGTAATATTAAATAAATATAAAGTCAAGAAAACTGTAAAATGAATTCATTCTTCCTCTTTACACAATAAATTATGTTACTGTTGTTGCCTATCTCTAAGATAGCGCAACCTCTGATACACCTGCGCAGATGACTTAGAAGACACTACCTGCGATATTGCTTTATAATTAATCCCGAATAAGGATATCGCGAAGTCCATCAACAGGTCTTCTTCCTTCGACCACTTATCTTTCGTTTATTTGGAGCCCTAGGTTTTGAAGTCACTTATTTTATGAAGGTGAAGGTGTATCTGGTGTAAAAGGATGTAGTTGTCTTGTAGTACTTCAATGATTTGCATAAATGTATGTGAAGCGGGAAATTTTGAATGTTTAATAATGAAGTATCTTTTGTTATTTAAATGGATGTTATATTAATAATCATATTTCAAATTGAAGATACAAGATAAATTTAAGAATATTTTGTTTGTATTATTGTTTCATTAAGCTGTTTCGACTAAACTACGTAATTCGTTGTATTTTATTTGAATATCTAAATATGTATATAAGAGTAACATACTTAGCTATTAATTCAATTACTATATAATAAATATATAAATATAAATATATTTTTGGAGCAATTTGTAATTTCTAAATTTAGCAAAAGCCGAACAATTCCAACCTAGTAAACGTTAAACCGTGTGAATGTTTGGGGTCGAATAAAAACATTTTTGTAAATTTGAATTTGCATATATAATAATAAAGTACGTTTCAGTCTCGTCTATATGATATTATTTACAAATATACAAATACATTAATATATACATGTGAACTTGAAATCTTAGAAACGATTTTAATTGCTATAACTTGAAATTTAAATAGTTTTACAAGTATTTTGTACTAAACTTTACATTTTATGATACGACACAAAGTTAATAATATAATATATCATTAAATGATTATTATACGTATAGTAGAACAAATAGGTTATACTTGGACATAATATTATCAAGAAATATTTTGCGTTTGGATGTATTGTTGGATTGTTGATAATTTTCAGTGAGTCACGTTATTATTCTTTATGTTATTTTGACGCTGAATAATATAATTTTCTTGTATAATATTATAATTTTCTTGTAATTCCACTTCTTCTTATAAATTAATGAGTAAATCAATCAATACCAATACGTTTAATAATTAAGAGCTTATTGTTGATCAAGATGATAGATCTCCAATTTATATTCAGTTTTGCAGGATATACTGTAAAGATCTAAATCCAAGTCCATAATTGCAGGAAGCAGCCATAATCTTTAAAACTATTTCCGATTCATGTGCTTCAATCATTTTTGATAATGTGATAGACATTTTGGACGAAAAATAACATCTTTTACTGATATTGTAGTAAATACTGTTGTAAAAATAAGTGTATATACATGTTTATGAAAAGGTTAAACTTTCTTGGGCTGATCAGGATATATTTTGGTGTTATTCTGCGCTGAACACGCAAAAGCAAAATGAGTTGTGCTAATCTCAGTTACACTAGTCTAAGCTCCAAATTCAGCAGCTGTTTTGCAAAAATGTTTTAAATTAGTCTATTACAATTCAAGAAATGCAAACTAAATTACAATCAATAATATAAATATAAAATACAAAGTAATAAACGTAGAATGAGATCATTCTTAACTCATTCGTAAAATTGACTAACCTTAGCATTAAACAATCTGTAAAATTGAACATAGCCAAAGATCTCAGCTCTTTAATTTCAAAGACTGTTAAAAATGTAAACCAATAAATACTAAAAGTGTTTTAAACGAATAATCACGAAAATAACTATTTTAAGTTCGTTTCCCCCTCCGCCCAAATCAAAAAACTACCAGCGAATTAAAAACCAAATCTAAATTTAAACTAAACAGAAACAAACGGGGTGGAAACATAAACGCAGTTAATAACTAAAAGGAACTTTAACGAATTTAAACTTGAATATGTAAACAAACTGAAAACGAAATAACAAAACAATCTAAAATATAAACTGACCAAATTCGCAGGATAAGAAAAATTTACAGAAAAACAAAAGAAAACGCTCAAAGAATCTCAAAATAACGAACTTGAACTGCTAGAATAACTAATCGAAAAACTCATTACAATTAACGACACAGAAGGAAAATTAGAAACAGAAGAACTTATAAATCTAATTTGTTCAGCCGAATGAAATATAAAGAAAGTTATTCATTTACTTTATAATACGTATATTTAAGATTAAAAGTATTTATTATTTAGTTTGTAATGATCAAATAAATATTTTCATTTATTATATATGATTTATAAAGATATCTTCAAAGTATAAGATTAATGAATAACTACGGTGTCAATATGATTTAGGAGCTTAAGCCAAATTTGTAAGAAATCTAAATAGTGATCTTACTTATTATATTTATTATAGATTAGATATTATATTCATAAAATCATTATATTTATTCTTAATTCGTTAATCTAGGAGACTACATACTAGTCCAAGTTAGTAAATATCCAAGAATATTAAATTTAACAACATCAAATATATTGTAGAAGTTTCAAATCCATAATTTTATATACTGAAATTAAATTACACTGTAATAAGTTAATATTATTTAGCTATATTAGTACAACTTTATAATAGAACTCAAATTTACCTGTTATAGTTAATAATCGACATCTACCAGATTATATCAATTCAACCTGGAATCTATAATTATATTACAAGTCATTAGTTAATATTTATTAAACTACTCTTGTATTGTTACTATGTATAAGTTGTAGTTCAAAATATACTACCAGCTAATTTAAGTCTGTACACTTATTTACATTAGATTACAGTAATCGAGTTTGGACCGAGATTAGCAGGCGGGTCGCATTAATTTGTTTTACCTTCCTTGCCGCGAATAATAAAGTAAAATATTATTTAAATTATGCATTTACAATAAATAAGTAGAAGCTTCTAACGTTTAGCTTTAACATTTATGATTCACAAACCCAAATAACAGTTTTATATTTATTGTAGTTAAACTGTGATCATTAAAGTTTAGTAAATCAACTCTGTTATTATATTAAATATTCATTAGATAATTCCAGATATCACACACAATAAATATAAATGTTGTTGGTATAATAAATTGAATTTATTATTATAAGTTAAATACTAGATTTGATTATTTTCTAGATTTGTTTATAACTAACGTACTATTCTAATTATCTATTTCAATTTGAATCTTCCAACATAATTAATCTTGTGAGCCGATATAAATTAATCCTTATTTGCAATATAATGTATAGTTATTAAAAATTTATTTCATTTTGGTTATTATTTACTAATAATTCTTGATTTTGTAGTAATATTCAATCATATTATTCCATTATGTTTTTATAGCATATCTGTAGCAATATGATATAGAGATATGATAAATATTATCATACAAATTAATTTTAATAACTATATTACTATTTTTTCACTCCATTGATACTAATGATACAAATTAAAATAATTGAAGCTCTTCAAGCTAACTACACACTTCTTCATTAAATTCACTTACATGTGCATACAATAAAACAGTAAAAATACCAAAGAAAGAAAGACAAATGGTCTGAGGAAGAAGATCAACTCATGAGTATCGCGATTCAGCTTTTTGGATATAACATCGATGCCATATCTATGGTAGTAGCTTCTAAATCTTACGCCCAAGTGTACTAAAGATTGAGGTATCTCAGAGAGCGAAGTGCAAAGAAATTGAATTTATAAGGGTTATGAGTGATATGATCGGTTATTTTACTTTACAAATAACATAATTTTTCTATTTATCCAATCCTGTATAATATAAAATTTATAAACAAATTTACATTGTTGAAGAAGTAAAATTAGAGTATGAAAATATTATTTTAAAAAGTATTAAATGTTCATGTGAGAGAGGAAATTGATTATTAAGCTGATGTCTTTGAGATGTACCAAAAGAATGAGTTAATATAATCTAATTAATTATATAAATTCAATATAATAATTGTATTATAATAATTGCATATAAAATCTTCTCATTATTTAAGAATCTGGTCAATCTCTTTTTCGAGGAGTTCGCTGAGTCCGATTTTCTTGTTCTTTTCGTAGAATCTGTTTTGGACGTAGTCGAAGTGGCTTGGTCCGCTCACCGGTGAGCTGAGCCACATCTGTTTCTCGGGCACTTATCGGTTCAGGACGAACTCTCCGGCGTCCGTTTTGAAGGCGAAAACGCCGTGGGACTCCTTCGTTTCCGCGTCTGGGAGCTTTTTGTCGATGTATTTTGTTACTTCTTCGAGGCATTTATCGGCGAGAGCAGTGAACGGTTCGCACTTGCACACGTGAGAGTTCATTTGGAGTGGTTGATCTAGGATTTATTTATTAAAAATAGTAAATATTGGGGTTAAGTGGTTAAAATGGTTAAATTAATAATGGTATTACATTAGCTTGCTTGTAAGGGTGCTATTTCGCTTATAAGGGTGAAGGTCAACTCATGTTCCATTATGTAAAGTATGTATTATGATATTGAAGGTGTTTGTGTAATTAAGTTTGGATTGTCATGATTTATGAGATGAAGATTAAATTGAGTTTTAGTATAACCAAGTAAAAATAATATTTAATTAATATAAATGATGGACTGAGCCTGTTTTGAAGACAAAAACGCCGTGGGACTCCTTCGTTTTTTGTCATCCATCCAAAAGATAACCATACCTTTAGAAAATAGTAAAATTAAGGAATCAACATTATTTTGCACAAATCCCATTTGGCATCCACAAAAATAACTCAATTTGTTGCTGACTACTTTGAAAAATGAGTTCCTTCTACGAAAATTAATATAATATGCCAGTTTAAAATGTACGAAACAAAATCTCATACATGTATCTCAAAAATTGTTTTAAATTTGGGAAACGCTAGCTTATAGTCTAAGCCGAGAACGAAATAAGTAAAAGTTTATAGTCACTCCTCAATTATCAGAAAATATCTCAGATTTTCACTATTTGTTTGAATGAATATTAGGTAAATAGATTATTTTCAACTATTCATTTTCCTTTTTTAAATACTTGTCGGCTTCAAAGTAGTATGATTACATCATAATTCTTTTCTTTTATCTATCATTCATCATTTTTGCGTGTTCAATCTTTCATTATTATTTTTTATCCTTGTCCCAAGAAATAAATGAAAATCAATATTGTTGATCCATCTCTATAATATAATTAATATACCCCTAATATTATATAATTTTTCCACCTCGCTAATGTTTCTTGTACATCGTGTTATTTTTTAGGAATATCACAGCCAATTTGTGCTGGACTTGCTTAGAAACATACCCGGTTTAACTTGGACTCCAGAAATCCCATCTAGGTTCTAGGGCTACTCTAAAGAATAAATACAAATGCATTTGATGCCTGCTTTGCGCAAATCTACTTTGCCAAAAACAATTCTTACAGGTGATGCTCCCGCGCAATTTAGCTGGCTGGATGAAAGACCTGAGTGCCTTTAGGTACGTGATTAGGGAAATTGTGGTTCATGCTGGGCTTTTTCAGCTGTTGGTTAATTTGCAGATAACAGGTGCCTTAGAGGACTCGATAAGGTGCGCGCGTAACACTCAGAGCAGTACATGGTATCTTGTGACACCAATAGCGAAGGGTGCAACGGAGCTTATAATATGATTGCTCCTCAGAATTTCCTCAAGAAAACTGGCGTTCCAAAGAACAAATGTGTTCCATATAAATCTGGACAAAAGGGTGTGACTGGAAAGTGCCCTACTTAATGTACAGACGGAGCCCCATTACTATTACTAAAATCAACTAACTTCGAAGACGTCTGTTCAAACGAAGAATCAATAAAAATGGCTCTTACCCAAGGAGCCGTCCAAACTGCATTCACCGTTTACAGCGACTTCGCGTACTACAAAAAAGGAATATACTAATACGAATACGGAAATAATGAAGGAGACCACGCAGTTATCTTTAACGGATATGGTATAGAAAATGGTGTCAAATATTGGCTCGTACGCAACTCTTGGGGAGAGTCATGGGGTGAAAAAGGTTACTTCCGAATCATACGCGGCAAAAACGAATGTGGAATCGAAGACTCGTGCTTCCTTACTTATGTATGATACATTTTTCAAAGCATTTATTTTTGTTTGAATTATTGTTGTATATAAATTTACTAAACTTTAAAAAGTTCGAAAATACTCTTCAAATTTAAATGAATATTATTTAAATGATTATTGATAACTTATGATAACTTGGTTCTGAGTATTTGTAAAATGATATAAATATATGTGATATTATTTTCGTAAAGAAGAATTGTAAGATAATGAAGTGAGTCATGTTATGTTGTATATCCCACTCACTTATATTCACGCAAATGATCATTAGTTTTAGATACACCTATTTACGTTAGGCGCACCTCCGCAGCCAAGGCAACCAACAACTCGGGTACAAGCATCCAGGGGCGTAACGCGGCTGCTAATGACCATCTGCGTTTCTAAGGAAGCTATGGAGCGGTTACCGCTTTCCAATCCTGAAGGTCCTAGTTTGATGCGGCGAGGAACGAGAAGCGCAACCGTATGAACGCATCATCGACAATGCTGGTATTCCAGCAATGCCACTTCAGTTCTGACGTCGGATGTCGAGCCAAATCGTTCGTTAAGATAATGAAGTGAGTTATGTTATATTGTAAGGAAGAATTCTGGCTCAAAGAGACTAAAAGAAAATACAATATTTACAGTATATGGTAAAGTTGTATTGTTAGCATCTTAAGATAAATAGTCTATAACCTGAGACGTAATTTACGGTGTGATGTCTTCTTTTAATAATGTGGTATTATTTTAATAATGCAGTGGAAATTTAGGTATAATAAAATATAAATGTATGCCACTCTTATTTCTATTTTGAATTTAGTATTTCTATTTGTTTTGTACCATATTGTACATCGCTTATTATTACTAACTACTTTTAATAATTATTAATTTGTATGTTCAATTAATCTCAGTTTCTGGTTTTAATATGTACTTTATATTTTAATACTAGACTTGTGAGTATTGACAATTGTGTGTTATTATGGATATTGATATAATGAGATTTCAATTGCAATTATACTCAATAAATATATAATGCTTAGTATCTAATGTTATAAAATGAATAAATAAGCTGAATCACATTGTAAATTGTATATTTTAATTATATTAAATATTAAAGATAATATAATAAATATTACACTCCCCGGTGTTATGATGCAAATATAAATAATGGAAGCTCTACAAGTTAACTTCATTCTTCTTCATAAAATACATCAACATTTGCACATTATACATTAAAATATCTAAATGAAGAAAATTAAATAGAGATAAAATAGAAAGAAAGATAAATGGTCATAGGATGAAGACTAACTTATGAACATTACAATTTAAATATATGGAGAAAATATTCAAGTAATAACATAAGTAATCGCTTCAAAGTCGTCATCACAAGTTTATTAAAGATTGAGGTATTTAAGAGAACGCAGTGCAAAATGAATATGCTTTGACTGAAACAATCTATAAATTATGAAATAAATAACTCAATTGTTATCAAACCTTGCATTTTTATCAGTAATATTAAATAAGTATAAAGTCAAGAGAACTGTAAAATGAATTCATTCTTCCTCTTTACACAATAAATTATGTTACTGTAGTTGTCTATCTCTAAGATAGCGCAACCTCTGATACACCTGCGCAGATGACTTAGAAGACACTACCTGCGATATTGCTTTATAATTAATCCCGAATAAGGATATCGCGAAGTCCATCAACAGGTCTTCTTCCTTCGACCACTTATCTTTCGTTTGTTTGGAGCCCTAGGTTTTGAAGTCACTTATTTTATGAAGGTGAAGGTGTATCTGGTGTAAAAGGATGTAGTTGTCTTGTAGTACTTCAATGATTTGCATAAATGTATGTGAAGCGGGAAATTTTGAATGTTAAGTAATGAAGTGTATTTTGTTATTTAAATGGATGTTATATTAATAATCATATTTCAAATTGAAGATACAACATAAATTTAAGAATATTTTGTTTGTACTATTGTTTCATTAAGCTATTTCGACTAAACTATGTAATTCGTTGTATTTTATTTGAATATCTAAATATGTATATAAGAGTAACATACTTAGCTATTAATTCAATTACTATATAATAAATATATAAATATAAATATATTTTTGGAGCAATTTGTAATTTCTAAATTTTGCAAAAGCCGAACAATTCCAGCCAAGTAAATGTAAAACTGTGTGAATGTTTGGGGTCGAATAAAAACATTTTTGTAAATTTGAATTTGCATATATAATAATAAAGTACGTTTCAGTCTCGTCTATATGATATTATTTACAAATATACAAATACATTAATATATACATGTGAACTTGAAATCTTAGAAACTATTTTAATTGCTATAACTTGAAATATAAATATTTTTACAAGTTTTTTGTACTAAACTTTACATTTTATGATACGACATAAAGTTAATCTAATATATCATTAACTGATTATTATACGTATAGTAGAACAAATAGGTTATACTTGGACATAATATTGTCAAGAAATATTTTGTGAAATATTAAAGGACGTCTGCATTAAATATTCCGTAACTGTACGGTTTATTAATTAGCAAATATACCATTCATTACATAATGTTAATTTAATAACAAGGCTATGTGTGTGTTTGTATATGAATGCAGTACTTCAAATAATTTGATGTTGTGTGATTTTTGTAATTGTTCAATATTAAAATTTAAACGTTTTGAATATAATATAATACTGGATTTGTCTGAGGATATTAATTATAGATACTTTAATTATACATATTGCTGATATTTGAATCTTAAATAACAGATCAATTCTTAATAAATCGAATTTGTGTGTTATTGTGATAACAAATATATGGTAGAAATAGCTTAAATTATGCGAACATATAATAATTTTGTTTTTATACTATATCTAATTGTGTATACTATATAATATATTTGCACATAGTACTGAATATTGAGGTATGGTGAATATTATTATAATTTTAACACTTCTTTGATAATTAAATGCAAAAGCAGATCGTATAAGCACTGTAAGCAAACTACGTTCTTCTTCATTAGATACACTTACATCTTATATCTAATATAATCGAATTTTAAATAATAAATCATATTTTTGCATCCAGGTAGGTTTGTTATATAGTATATATAATATTATATAGTATATATTTAAATATAGTATAAGTAAATATAAATATAGTATATATTTATATTTTCAGTCTTCTTTTCCAAATAACGCTTTGCCTTCTTTGCCTTCTTCGAGTGTCCAGCTTTGGCTTTGTATGAGGTCCAGTTTGGAGCTTTTGGTGATGTCTTTGCTGGTGGTAGCTTCCTTGCTCATGTCCTTGGATTGGTCTTTCGATTTGCTGTCTCTGTCGGTCGAGGTGTTTCTGCTCACCGGGTCGATTGGCTGTATCTCCTGCAACACCAGTTTTGGCGGGCCTTGTCCTTGTCCCTGCTCAGCGTGGATCTGCTGTTCCTCTTGATAGTTAAATTTTCTTAATTTATGATATTTAACGAATATAAGAATGTAGAACCCAAACCCGATCAAATCAACGCAGTACTTGTAAAAGTAGATCATGGTTGAGAAATGCGAGTTACCCGAATTTGTAAAATGACCAACCAACCAGAACGCGATTGAGAGCAATAGTTTGAAAACGCCGATTATTGAACCCATTTTCTTGTTCGACTCAGAACGGACAACGGCCATTGTGAACGCGTTAAACGTTCCAAGTAAACCATCAAGTGAACAATGGAAGAAGTCGAACGAAGAGTCGAACTCACCATGGAAAACTTATCTGTAAAATGTGTTTCTCAAAGCGAAAGTTATAATTTGGAAGCCGAGGTTGATGAAGAAGAAGACAAAGGAGAGCTGGAAGAATTAGTACACACGATCATAACGCTTCAGCTGCATGTTAATTCTGAAAGCTGAGTCCATGTTCATAATTACGGACTTGTTGAAGGAATTAGTCAACTCAATGAACAGAATAGCAAATGCAACAACGGAATACTCAGACAGTTAAGCAACTACTTAATAGGTGAACACGTAAATCAGAGCGTCGCCGGAATTCAAAATAATGTAATAACAAGTGTTCTTCAGGATTTCACCGAGAATCTTTCCTCTGAACGGTTTGAACAAAGACTTCTGCACGAAGTGAGTTGTAGAATACCTGACCTTCTTCTAAAACAAATGGAAATTGGAACCTAGTTGCACTAACGCGGTTATTATTATCGGACCAATGAAGGTTGGAATGTAAGACTTAAGCGTGACTTTCTAGGCCATAAACGATGTGAAAAATATTTGCATTGTTATAATATACAGCTGCTCAATTATTAAAGAAAAGCTAAGGACCATGTTTTGCACAAACAGACATTCGACTTTTAAGAATCTCCTTGTTGAGTTGGTGAAATACAATAAAGAATAGACAATTACTAGAGCGAAATACAACGAATTCTCAACGGAATCAAATTCTCTCCAGATAATGAATTTAGCAAGTTATTTTTTCAATCCAAATAAAAGGGATAATGATATTAAAACTGTGAAGCCTAAACCAAATATATAAGTGTATGCAAAATATACTTTTGATGCGTTATTTTGTTTCAGTTCTAATGATTTATTCATATATTGCGTTCCGGCTTCGATAAATGAATCCGACACAAGCATATTCAGTAGATTTATCCAAATCATTGTTGTTGTTATCATCGTTGTTCCATATTCTTCTATATATGTATCTATATAATGCAAGATTATGAAGCAGACGGCCGCCTAACAAATATTGAATATTGCTTCTGGCAGCACACTTGATAAAAATACTTATAATACGGGTTTCATAATAACTCCAGTATAGTGTATTTAAATGGGATCCTACGATGATTTCGACAATTATGAAGAATGCTGCGATGATCTATCCATTGTTGACATTTTAGTAAAGTGGAATTATTTTCACTATTATTATACATTAAATACAATATTAATAACTATATATTGTAATGTAGATTACTCTAAATTTACATAGTTTATTATTTTTATAATACGTTATAGTTGTAATAATGTATCTAGTGACTAGATCTAGTCGCAGTTATAATAAATTTTTGACATGAATGAATTACATTAGTTTAATTTAATTATTATTACAAACGATGTTGTTAAATTGTAATATATATTATACAATATAATTTATACTCAAAATGAGTATAATTTAAAGTATGGACTCTACATGCATATATACTCAGGAAAACTAGAAAGTCAATTCATGGTCACAACACTTGTATCAGATCTTAAAATTTCAAAAATATTGAATTTTTACACTTAAAAGACATGTGTATTGGAGTGAAATTTTTGTATAAACCGAAATAAATATATAATGACTTATATGATCACATCCTTAAACCCTCTTAAACTAAGCTTAAACCAATTCTTTCTGAATGTTTTAAATAACAACACCACTTAAAAATCAACTAAATTCATTCGTTTTAGTATTTTAATTAGCAATGGCAATCCGAACGTTTCTCCTTCAGATGTAGATGGACCAATATTAAATAATTTTCATTCGGCTTAAGTAAAAGAATATCTGTGTATCTTATTCTGAAAATCGATACTTTTCACACATTTTGAATTAGTGAACCACTTTGGAATTTCTTGGCGGCGATTTCTTAATTGTTATTACTATCAATAAGTATGAACTTAAGAAGTTAAGAAGTCTCCTCTTTGTGTATATCTTCAAGTTGATAACACAACTCAATTTATGAGTAATATTCATGTGATCTATTAGCATCTATTCTTATAATATTGGCTATTTATTGGATTAAATCAGTGCTTCTGATTGATTATGAGTGTACAACCGGTAGCCGAGGTCGCCATTGAAGATTTCTAAGAACTCCAAACCAATAAACACGTTGACAAATTTTAACTTGTTCCAAAACTGTTCAAAGGAGGGGAGAACGTTGAAATATTAATTTCTGATGATATTATTTGGTTTAACACCAGTTTTCGACTCTATTTTTGATTGAGTATCTTGGTGACAAAGTCATTTTGTATTTTTGGTCAATCATTGGTCTCTGCTGTGATGAGTCGGAACAATGTAAATAAACTCAAATCAAAACCGCCGCTGAGTTTCCTTTCTTGGTTAAAAAGTAGAAAATCGATGAATTTTGTGAGCTTTGTCGTGTTAAATATTTGCTTGCTTAAACCTTTTAACTTGATGCTAACAAGATATCTGTTGATTGCCAGAGCTTGAACAGGCCGCTGAAAATACCTTATTTCTACTAAAACGTTAGATTTTATGAAGTAGCTTGAATAAAGTTGTGTAAGATTGTTTACGATGGTTATAGAGCATTTTATAACGGTATAGAGACTTAAATCAGCATTAAATTACTTTATATGCAACAATTGAATTAATTTGCATGCTTTACTTGAAACGAAGTGGTTGAATATTTTTGAATGAAATTAATATTGGAATAATATCACTATAAGACTACTACAACTGTTGATTAAAAATATGCTGGTCACGACAAAACGCTATATTCTGCATATGTCTTAAAAGACTTTCGCAAAGGAAATAATCTGTTCTACTGTGGTGTCCGAGCCAACTTTGATTTTAACAAATGTTTATGTAATAATTGCGCTTGAAAATTAAATCACTGTATTTATGCTAATTATAACATATTCAATTAATTCTGCGGTTCATTTCTTTTTCACTTCATCCTTCAAATGACGAAGCACACACGAAGCCGACGGATCACAATACAAGAGCGTCGCATAATGATGAGAATGTGAGAAACAGAATCACAAACTGTTGCAACCAAGAAATACATTGCTTGTTGCCTTCAATGTAGTCTCCAAACTGTTTATTCCATTTTTAAGCACTTTGAAGTTACAGGCAAGCTAGAAGCTTCTCATGCCGATAATAGTGTCAGAAAATTTGACTAAGCTGAGATTTTCGCGTTGTTAAATATCGCCAGAGCCATAGATTCGAAACTCGACGAATCATAGCTGAAAAATACTAAGCCCTTCGTGGAATTTCCATGTCTCTAACAACGGTATCTCGTCTCCTGGCCAAATTCAGTTTAAGCTTCTATGTTGCTAAGATAAAGCCAAAACTTACCGAAAAGCATAAATTGGAAAGTTTGAACTTTGCTCGAATGAACCTGAAACAACCAATTGAATATTGGAGAACTTTTTAGTATACCGATGAGTATCGCTCAAAATGCTATGCAAATCGAGCGAGTAGAGTGCTCAGAACACCTAAAGACGAGTGGAATCCGAAGTATTTTCTCGAAGTGTAAAATATGGACTGTTTTCGTGCATGATCTATAGTACGATTAGCTATAGATATAAGGGTCCATTATGGTTTATGCCGTGCGGTACGACCATGAATTCAATTGTCAATTCTTAAGTTCTCAGACAAGTTACACTTCCATCACTTAATAGCATAACTTGAAGTTGCAACAAGATAACGCCCCGACACATTTTAGTAAGTATATGAAAAACTTTTATACTGCTAACAACATTGAGCTCTATCGCTTTCCAGTAATGAGTCCAGACTTAAATCCACTTTTTCACTGCTGGAATCCACTGAAGTCAAACATTTCCCCTGAAGAATGTACCACATATGACTTATTAAATGAAGAAGTAAAGAGGGCGTTGGAGTAAATCTCGTTAGATATCATCAATCATTTGATTGACTCTATGCCCAAAAGGTTAGAAGAAGTAATAAAATAGAAAGGAGACGCTACTAAACATTGAGTTAATATATAGTTAAAATTAATACAAAAAATAGTTTTGAAATAGTTAGTATTTTTTGAAATCAAAGTTGGCTTGGCGACCACAGTATAATCATTTTAATATCCAATATAGAATATTATGGGACTTTAACATCAATACCATATCAAGTTATAAAGTAGTAAATAAATGTTAACTTTTGTAATTATAAATAAAGAATGTGGAGGTCCCTCGATCATAATTGCTGCCAAACTTTATTCAAGTTGAGCTAAGAGCGATATAATAGAAGAGATAGAATAGCATAATATACCATACTATCGAATAATCATGAGATGAATAATCTTCATCTCTCAATATCTATTGAAGACGAATGGGAAATAATAAATAATTCATCATTTAGAACATTTGTATTAACCGCTAATGATGCTGCGCTGATATCGAGAAATTGTAGATACACTATTTTTAATTTATTTTTGCACGAATATACTACTGGGATGTTCAACTATGGGGTATTAGAAGCATTTTACGTTTAAAGACATCAACTTTTTCATCATTTGTGGAATGGGGCATTTTATCTTAAAATCAAAAGTGATTTATATGTATTTATATAGATAAATATATTTACACTCCACGAATCATAAATCAAAATGCAGTATGAAATCTAGCGAATGCATTTGTTTAATGTCTATGTAATATATTGAATGGCATTTAAAATAACTTTAAATATACGACCTAGAATATAACATAGATTTAATATTAATTCAGCATGAAACTCAAATGTAATTGTAAACATGTACAAATCTTCTTGTTTTATGCTATTTTAACATTTTTCTTAACTGAAGTCAACATAGTTGAATCTATTTAATATCATATTCTTAGTGCTGTTCAAGGTAACTTCAATTTTATTAAATCTTATTATTTGAGTTTATGTCGACAGTTGCATCACGGAAATGTACAATATATGAATTATCCGAGATTTTAGAACTGTAAAATATTCCATTTATCATGTTTTGGGTTTGATTCCCTTGTTCAAAATATTGATTTCGTTAATATTATTATTAAATTTGTGTTTAATTGCTCAATGGCAATCGAAAATATAAATTTGTGTGAATAGGCTTATTTTTTGATGAAAATCGCCTATTTGTTTAAACAATTTTTAAAATGTTTGGATGTGGAATTGTCATTTCGTGCGCCCATAAAATTATGTGATGAAAATCATAATATATCAATTTAAAAAATAACTAAATACGTAATAGTCATATGACATGTCATTTTACCTTTAGCGGTTAATATAATTAAAAGTCATAGAAAATCAAAACGCCCGAAAACGCCGATGGGCTTTTAAAGATTAATTCTTTCATTAGCAAAATTTGCTGTTTCAGTTTTCAGTTTCCTGAGTGAGCTTATTATATGTCTATATATTTATATATCTATAAATATGTTAAATTTAACAAATATATCATTATTTATCATTATTTACCACGTGATTTTAATTGTTAGCGTATATTTTATATACTTGACACACTTTAGAACCAAACTGTTCTTTAATTGTTAGCGTCTTTTTTAAAAATATTGACACGCATTTTGACATGATTTTGAACATTCTAATATGATATTTATGCATTTGGTGATGGGTACAAAATGATAAATAGCACACCACTCCATGAAAAATCATTAAATTTTACTGTTATGGAATCAATATTAGCTACTAATTAGTTTTAATTTATCTTATTTTCAAACAACGATTGAATTATTTTGCTGAAGAATAAATAATTTATGCATTAATATAGGTCACTATTTGAATTATGTTGAATATGGCTGAAGATTGCATATGTTAACTTTTCACAGTTCAATGGTGGTCTAATTTTCAGTAACGTACGTTAGTAACGTCAAAATAATGCCGTTATTTTACTCATAGTAACAATTCAAGAATAAATTAGAAGAGGCTCCGTTCAATAACAAACGGAACCGGCTTGAAAATGCTCTTGAAGTTATTCAAGTGGAAATGAAAGTTTTCTCAAAGAACGTTTTTGAATTGCAAAATAGTTTTGGTCTCACAATAAGGAACGAACAAAATAACTAAAAACTTGAGAAGCAATACGAACAAACTTCTCACACAATTTCTATTTTAACTACGAACGATTTGTATTAATATTTATTAATATGTAATAATGGGCATGAAGACATCTACTAATGGGCTCGCCGCCAGCTTGATGGCCATACCGATCCTTGGCTCTTTGAATCGTGGGAATTTACCATCAACAACCGATTTAGCCGAGCCACGTTGGAGTTGGATGCGGCGAGGAACGAGAAGCGCAACCTAATGAATCCATCATCGACCACACTAAACAAGTTGGTATTCCAGATGTGCTTTCAGCTCTTATGTTAGACGATTAAGCTTAATTGTAAAAAATATGAGCAGATATATAGTTAAATGAGATAATAAGTAGTTAAGATCCTTAAATAAAATTTGTTATCAAGTATTTATTCTTGATAATACATTAAAGCTGTTACATAAATGAGGGAGCAGAATCACTTAGATTGGAAAAAAGATGAAAACCATTTTAATTAACTGGAGAATCACTAACCACAAGAATTATTAAAATATATATTATTTTTACTTGGATATGGTAAAATAACTAGTATATATTTATATATTGCGTTTAGATGTATTGTTGGATTGTTGCTGTTGAGTGAGTCATGTTATTATTATTATTCTTGTTCTGTTTTTATACATCTGATTCTTTAATAAATATGGGAATACATATTTATATTATAAATAAGGCACTATATTTTCAAACTTTTCGCTCCTTATTATGGAACAAATAACGAATATAGAAGCATAGTAAGCAAACTATATTATTCTTACTCAAATTCATTAATATATACACGATATTTAATCATTTTCCATTTAAAGAAATCGAGCTAGATGGCCATAGGAAGAAGACCAACTCATGAATATTGTAATATAGATATATGGAAAAATATAACTGTTTATCCAGTATGCTTATTTCAAAGTCAGAAGCCTAAATATATTAGAGACTTATATACCTTAGAGAACGATAAGAAAAGAAAGTTAAAAAGTGAAAACTTGTGAGTGACATTTTAACACATTAAAGTACATTTTATATCTAAAATAATCGAATTTAAACCACAAATCATATTTTGCATCCAATTGGTAAAATAAAGTATATATTTATATTTTCAGTCTTCTTTTCCAAATAACGCTTTGCCTTCTTTTCCTTCTTCGAGTGTCCAGCTTTGGCTTTGAATGAGGTCCAGTTTGGAGCTTTTGGTGATGTCTTTGCTGGTGGTAGCTTCCTTGCTCATGTCCTTGGATTGGTCTTTCGATTTGCTGTCTCTGTCGGTCGAGGTGTTTCTGCTCACCGGGTCGATTGGCTGTATCTCCTGCAACACCAGTTTTGGCGGGCCTTGTCCTTGTCCCTGCTCAGCGTGGATCTGCTGTTCCTCTTGGTAGTTGAACTTCCTTAATTTATGATATTTAACGAATATTAATATATAGAACCCGAATCCGATCAAATCAACAATTGGAAATTAAATAAGTCTGTATTATATTATAAATTATGAAAGTGCAAATATGAGGAAAAAAATAATGAAAAATTATAATTTATTGAGTTTTTATTATCCTTTATTCAAAAAAAATCAATATATATCATTCATAATCTTTGAGTATTCAATTTCTTAGCACTTCGCTCTCTGAGATACCTTAATCGTTAATACACTTGTGCATACGATTTAGAAGCTACTATTAAAGATATGGCATCGATATTATATCCATATAGTTGAATCGCAATACTCATGAGTTGATCTTCTTCCTCAGACCATTTATCTTTTATTCTTTTGTTCTATTGCTTTAGTATAGTATGTATTTACAAATGGATTTCATGAAGAAGTATATAATTAATTTACAGTGCTTCAACTATCTTTTACTACAGCATTGTATCTAAGGAGCGGGGAATTTTATATAAATTATAAGTTAATATGTAATATTATTTGTCATATGAGATATGCTTTATAAATACAATTATTATTTATTGTATATTTCTATAGGAATGAATATACATCTACTAAATATATTATTCACTTATAACAAATCTGTGCACTCAAATCTCGTATCCAGTTATAAATGATAAATGATAACATATCAAAAACATAACTACTATCAGTTCAGTAAATATAAATTGCATTTATTCCTTTCGCCCACTATATTTTTACATTTTACTAATTAAAGATATAAAGTTATGAATAACTAAAAAACAATAAGAACAACTTAACTTCAATTGCTACCAAACCTTGCATTTTTATCAGCAATATTAAATTAATATAAAGTCAAGAGAACTGTAAAATGAATTCATTCTTCCTCTTTACACAATAAATTATGTTACTGTTGTTGCCTATCTCTAAGATAGCGCAACCTCTGATACACCTGCGCAGATGACTTAGAAGACACTACTTGCGATATTGCTTTATAATTAATCCCGAATAAGGATATCGCGAAGTCCATCAACAGGTCTTCTTCCTTCGACCACTTATCTTTCGTTTGTTTGGAGCCCTAGATTTTGAAGTCACTTATTTTATGAAGGTGAAGGTGTATCTGGTGTAAAAGGATGTAGTTGTCTTGTAGTACTTCAATGATTTGCATAAATGTATGTGAAGCGGGAAATCTTGAATGTTAAGTAATGAAGTGTATTTTGTTATTTAAATGGATGTTATTATAATAATCATAGTTCAAATTGAAGATACAACATAAATTTAAGAATATTTTGTTTGTACTATTGTTTCATTAAGCTGTTTCGACTAAACTACGTAATTCGTTGTATTTTATTTGAATATCTAAATATGTATATAAGAGTAACATACTTAGCTATTAATTCAATTACTATATAATAAATATATTAACATAAATATATTTTTGGAGCAATTTGTAATTTGTAAATTTTGCAAAAGCCGAACAGTTCCAGCCAAGTAAACGTTAAACCGTGTGAATATTTGGGGTCGAATAAAAACATTTTTGTAAATTTGAATTTGCATATATAATAATAAAGTACGTTTCAGTACCTCGTCTATATGATGTTATTTACAAATATACAAATACATTAATATATACATGTGAACTTGAAATCTTAGAAACTATTTTAATTGCTACAACTTGAAATTTAAATATTTTTACAAGTTCTTTGTACTAAACTTTACATTTTATGATACGACACAAAGTTAATTTAATATATCATTAAATGATTATTATACGTATAGTAGAACAAATTGGTTATACTTGGACATAATATTGTCAAGAAATATTTTGTGAAATATTAAAGGACGTCTGCATTAAATATTCCTTAACTGTACGGTTAATTAATTAGCAAATATACCATTCATTACATAATGGTAATTTAATAACAAGGCTATGTGTGTGTTTGTATATGAATGCAGTACTTCCAATTATTTGATGTTGTGTGATTTTTGTAATTGTTCAATATTAAAATTTAAACGTTTTGAATATAATATAATACTGGATTTGTCTGAGGATATTAATTATACATATTGCTGATATTTGAATCTTAAATAAGGGATCAATTCTTAATAAATCGAATTTGTGTGTTATTGTAATAACAAACATATGGTAGCAATAGCTTAAATTATGCGAACATATAATAATTTTGTTTTTATACTATATCTAATTGTGTATACTATATAATATATTTGCACATAGTACTGAATATTGAGGTATGGTGAATATTATTATAATTTTAACACTTCTTTGATAATTAAATGCAAAAGCAGATCGTATAAGCACTGTAAGCAAACTACGTTCTTCTTCATTAGATACACTTACAAAAGCATATTAATAGATTCATGATAAATAAATAGAAATAATAGCACATAAGAAAGACAGACAAATGGTCTCAAGAAGAAGATCAACTCATGGATATTGCTATTTTAATTTATGGGGAAAACGTCACAGCAATATCGTAGTACGTAGCATCAAAGTCTTAAGCTCAAGTTTACTAAAGACTTAGATACCTTAGAGAGCGAAGATAAAGGAAATTAGATAAGTAACTGCTATGAATGAGATATTATTTAGTGGAACATGAAAGATACTACGATTACACGTTTGATGTAGTATAATTTTAGTATTTGACAACCTTATCATATACATTGTAATTATAACACTACATAACTCAAGTGTCAGTTACTTATACGGCTAACGAACATTATAAGGTAATAATTAGTACTTAGCTTAAACAAAGGTACTAAGAAATGTCTCACATATTCACTAAAATAACATAGTCTATTAACTGTAATTTTGCAGCGTATTAATTGAATGTCCATATAATTTATAAATTCTAATATAAACAATTGAATTTAAACAAATTCTAGATTTGACTTAAAATTAATATCGCATTAATATTGATATAAGAAATCAGCAACATTTTCTACTCACCATGTCTATTTAATAAATCACATTTGTGTGTAATTGTGATTTCAAATACATAATATTGCTATTTAATTATAGGATACATACGTTGTATTTATTCTTTTTATTCAACTAACTTCAAATGTGTATACTATATAACAAATATTTAAATTCTGTAAAAGATCACAACTTAGAGTATATTTTAAGAATACTAACGCTCCCTAGATATTATGATTCAAATGAAGATAGCTGAAACACTGCAAGCTAACTACGTTCTTCTGCATTAAATACATCTATTTTTGCATGTTAACTGCAAATAATCTTATAAGAGATAGAAAAACCAATACAGATAAAACTAAAATGACAGATGGTCGTAGGAGGAAGATAACATCATGAATACTGCAATATAAATTTACAGGGAAAACGTCAAAGCAATATCGTAGGTAGTAGCTTCAAAGTCGCGCTCACAAGTATATTAAAGACTGAGATACCTCAGAGACGAGATGAAAAGGATCTAAACAGGCAAATACTATGAAAATAGTAAATATTGATATGATATAATTTGTCCGATTGCTTGAATGCTCAATGACAAGAAGATCCTACATTCAATCTTTTGTAATTGATAAACTTTTGCTATCAATAAGAACCTTGCTCGCTAACCAAATAATTTACGTGACGTTATAATCCATCACGTTTACTCACAGATAATATTGCAATAGTAAATGAATCACAAATACAGTATTATTTAACTTGCGTTCTGTATTCAATTACTAGAATTAATGTTCATTAATGAATAATTTTAATATTCATTTCAAAACTTTACCATTTTACATTATTGATTTGATCCGTTTGTTGATCTCTGAATCCTCGTATTTGGGTTATTAGGACTACAATACTACAGTATTTGTAATGCAATATATTTATAAATCTTAATATATTTATTCTCGTTATGTTTTTATACATCTGATTCTTTAATAAATATGGGAATACATATTTATATTATAAATAAGGCGCTATATTTTCAAACTTTTCGCTCCTTTGTTATTATGGAACAAATAACGAATATAGAAGCATAGTAAGCAAACTATATTATTCTTACTCAAATTCATTAATATATACACGATATTTAATCATTTTCCATTTAAAGAAATCGAGCTAGATGGCCATAGGAAGAAGACCAACTCATGAATATTGTAATATAGATATATGGAAAAAATATAACTGTTTATCCAGTATGCTTATTTCAAAGTCAGAAGCCTAAATATATTAGAGACTTAGATACCTTAGAGAACGATAAGAAAAGAAAGTTAAAAAGTGAAAACTTGTGAGTGACATTTTAACACATTAAAGTACATTTTATATCTAAAATAATCGAATTTAAACCACAAATCATATTTTGCATCCAATTGGTAAAATAAAGTATATATTTATATTTTCAGTCTTCTTTTCCAAATAACGCTTTGCCTTCTTTGCCTTCTTCGAGTGTCCAGCTTTGGCTTTGTATGAGGTCCAGTTTGGAGCTTTTGGTGATGTCTTTGCTGGTGGTAGCTTCCTTGCTCATGTCCTTGGATTGGTCTTTCGATTTGCTGTCTCTGTCGGTCGAGGTGTTTCTGCTCACCGGGTCGATTGGCTGTATCTCCTGCAACACCAGTTTTGGCGGGCCTTGTCCTTGTCCCTGCTCAGCGTGGATCTGTTGTTCCTCTTGGTAGTTGAACTTCCTTAATTTATGATATTTAACGAATATTAATATGTAGAACCCGAATCCGATCAAATCAACGCAGTACTTGTAAAAGTAGATCATGGTTGAGAAATGCGAGTTACCCGAATTCGTAAAATGACCAACCAACCAGAACGCGATTGAGAGCAAGAGTTTGAAAACGCCGATTATTGAACCCATTTTCTTGTTCGACTCTGAACGGACAACGGCCATTGTGAACGCGTTAAACGTTCCAAGGAGGCCATCGAGTGAGCAATGATAGAAATCAAAAGTGGAGTCGAACTCGCCGTGGAAAACCTGTTTGTAAAGGGTGTTCCTCAAGGCGAAGGTAATTATTTGGAAGCCGAGGTTTATGAAGAGGAAGATGAAAGAGAGCTGGAAAAATTAGTACACACGGTCGTAGCGCTTCAACTGCATGTTAATTCTGAAAGCGGAGTCCATATTCATAATTACGGACTTGTTAAAGGAATTAGTCAACTCAATGAATAAAATGGTGAAGGAAACCACGGCGTACTCAGCTGGCTGAGCTATTACTTGATAAGTGAACACATAAATCAGAGCATCGCCGGAATTCAAAAGAATGTAATAACAAGTGTTCTTAAGAATTTCACCGAGAATCTTTCCTCTGAACGGTTTGAACAACGACTTCTACACGAAGTGAGTTGTAGAATACCTGACCTTCTTCTCAAACAAATGGAAATTGGAACCAAGTTGCACTAACGCGGTTATTATTATCGGACCAATAAACGTTGGAATGTAAGACTTAAGCGTGACTTTCTAGTCCATAAACGACGTGAAAAATATTTGCATTGTTATTATAAACAGCTACTCAATTATTAAAGAAAAGCTAAGGACTAGATTTTACACGAACAGACCTTCGACTTTTAAGAATCTCCTAGTTGAGTTGGTGAAATACAATAAAGAATAGACAATTACTAGAGCGAAATACAATGATTTCTCAACGGAATCAAATTCTCTCCACATTACAAAATCAGCGAGTTGAGTTTGTAAACCAAACAAGAGAGCTAGTGATATCAATACTGTAAAGCCTAAACCAAATATATAAGTGTATGCGAAATATACTTTTGATGCGTTATTTTATTTCAGTTCTAATGATTTATTCATATATTGCGTTCCGGCTTCGATAAATGAATCCGACACAAGCATACTCAATAGATTTAACAAAATAAACGTTGTCGATATCATAATAATACCATATTCTTCTATGCATGTATCTATATAATGCAAGATTATGAAGCAAACGGCCGCCTAACAAATATTGAATATTGCTTCTGGCAGCACACTTGATAAAAATACTTATAATACGGGTTTCATAATAACTCCAGTATAGTGTATTTAAATGGGATCCTAGGACGATTTCGACAATTATGAAGAATGCTGCGATGATCTATCCATTGTTGACATTTTAGTAAAGTGGAATTATTTTATTTTCACAGTTATGATATATTTAATACAATATATATACATATTTATTTGTAATGTAAATAATCAATTTACTATTTTTAATAATACACAGTTACTGTAACATGTATCTATAAGGATTACATTACCTGTTGATTATAATTAATGTTTACTCACGCGATTGATATACACTTAAATAACTAATAAACATCAAAATATAGATTGTTTACAGATATGTAGAGATCTTCACAAAACATCTTCAACAGCTTTTTTAACTAATTCCCAAACTTGTTCAACAGTACCTCTTCCATCAATAACAACATACTTCATGTTATTCTTTACATACTCAATAGTTGGCGCAGTTTTTTCATAATATTGTTAGAATCTGACTTTCATTGTCTCTTCAGTGTCATCACTTCTACCACTTGACTTAGAACGTTCTAAAAGTCTTCTCATACATTCTTTATCATCAACCTCAAAAATAAGTGTTACATGAGCAGGTCCAACAATTTCATTGTAAGCTACACATTATTCAACAGTACGAGGGAACCCATCAAGAACAACTCTTTTGTATGCTGGATTGGTAACGTGTTTTTTAACGCATTGCATGGTAATATCAGCTGGTGCGATTTTTCCTTAATTTATGATTTCTAATTACTTACCAAGTTCAGTACCCGCATTAATCTCATCACGCATAAGTTAACCAACTGAAAAGTGGTTAAAGTTCATGCGACTTATTAATAACTCGGATTGTGTTCCTTTACCAGAACCTGGATTTCCTGTAATATGTATGACAACTGACATTTTTCTTTTAATGGTGGTGTGAAAAGATGGGAAATCTCAGAATTTGAAAATTTAAGCGTATAATATTTCAATCCGCATTTTCTAATGGCAGATACTATAGCTCAAGATCAAGAATAAGACTATGAGATACTTATGAATATGTTGAGAGAAGAACATGAACTCAAGAAAAATTAATAAGAGCCTCGCAGAATTCCAGATCTTAAAGAAAAGTTAGAAGAATTAAAAACCGAATATTCCAAAAATTATGATAAATACATCGATGTTTAAAGCAAAATTTAATTGCTTAAGAGACTGGGTTTGTATGATGGATAATCTACTGACGAACTTCAAAAATCATAAAACGAATTCTAAAAAACAGCTAAAGAAATTGACCAAATAAGAAAGGAGCTCATGAAACATACTGAAGGCCTTTTCTACGTTAGAGAGGAGGCTTTAGATGTTATTGGTCAAGTTGACACCATAAGACGTGGAGCCGAGTGCAGAAAGAGACGATTCCAGTGAACTATTTAACAAATTTGATTTCTGTTATTTAATTTTCTTGTTACAGTACAATAGTATGTAATAGTAATTAGTAGTAACCATTAATAAATAAGCAAATGTGCTTGATATTTGTAACGCACTATCAAGAGAAGAAAGGTTAGAAATATAGAACGTCAAATCATGGAAGAAGGGACACAATGCATTTATCGTGTCGAAGTTTTATATTTTATGTAGATTCACTCACTTGTTCAACATATTCCACATTATGTTCAATTTGTAGATTGTTCTCCGAATCCATAAATTATCTATGTAACAATACATTCTCACTCTTCGTCCGATAAATACCGCACTCTGTTTCCGTACTGAACGTAGCGTTTATCGGTCATGATTTGGCTTTTGACCTCAATTCGGGCGATTTTCTGCTTCTCCAGCTCGTTAACCAGATTCGGCCTCAGCTTTCCGTTCAGTTTCTCGGGCGAGTATTTTGGTTTTTAATAATGTTATGGGCTGGGTGTTCTTTCATTTCCAATTAAACTAGTTCTGATTCCGAATGAATAAGCTGCTGTTTAGTTTAAATTTTTGAACGTTTTGTGAGTGTCGTAGTGCGCTGGTGAAACGTCAAGTGGTTTTTCTGCCTTCTTTATTGAGTCGAAACCCTGAGTGAACGAGATTCCGGGCGGAGATTTGTTCCCAGTTGGTTGATCTGAATTATGCTGGTATGAGTTCGGGCCAATTTTAACCGACGTTTGCGGTTTGTGCTCGTAAATGTTCTGAATGCGCTCGTGAATGTACAACTGAGGCGAAGTCACATCGCGTTTTGGAGAATAATCTATTGGAGATGGTGACTCGGCTCTTTTTAAATCAACGTTTTTGCTCTTTATGTACACGTACTTCGAACGGGACAGGTAATTCGACCTCGACTCGGGATAATAAATCGGTCCAGGAGACTACATGCGCTGAATTTTCGGCTTTGGCTCGAGACGCGCACCTTTGAGTATGTTTTTCGATACCACAGATGGTAACTTAAGCTGATTGTGCAAATGCTAGTTCAGAATGTCTTTTGCCGCAATCATTTTGTGATGTGGTAAATTCTTTTAATATGCAGCTTTATACATATTGCAGATAATATTGTTTAAAAATAAAAAAGTTAAAAATTAAAAAATCGAGTTAGTGTGTCACTTTTTCTTTCCGGCCTTTTTGTCTTCGACAACTTCTCCTCTCTTTCTGCAGATGTAGCAGTAGTGCACGTCGCCTTCGGCTTGTCCTTCCATCAACTTTGGTCTTGGGATTTCTCTGTATTCTACGTCCCAGGCTAGCTTTTCGTTTTGGAGGTATTGCATTCTCATGTCTGGTTTTCCGTAGCTGATGCAGAGGTAGACGCCTTGGTTTTTGAGTACTTTGCAGATTCCTTCGAACATTTTTTCGGCTCTTTCTCCGGCTCCTTCTCCGCACAAAATTGAGTCAACGGTTGCTTTGTCGAATACGACATCGAATTATCCTTCTGAGAATGTGAGGTCTGTGCAGTCCATGATTACGAATTCGAGTTGTTTGCGGTCTCCAACGAGTCCTTGCATTCTTTTGATAACGGTTTGTGAGCAGTCAACGGCTGTGATTTCTTTGATTTGTAGTTCTTGGTCGTCGTAGAGTTCGAATGGAACTTCCGAAGATCCGGTTCCGATCATGAGCACCTTTGACTGAGGAGCAAATAGATCCTTTAACTTTGGTTTGAAGTCGCAGTAGCGCTAATACCACTCAAACGGCTCAGTGTCGTTTTTGTAGCGCTCGTCCCAGTATTCAGGTAGGTGATATGATGACATTTGCGGATTATGAAAAGAGGAGTGGCAAATAAATTATTTATATATGGGGCGAAACATAGTTATTTAATAGAGGATTAAAGGCCAAATCTCTCATATCCTCATATCCTCATTTTCAAGTATTTAAAAGCCGTTGATGGTAGAGTGTGGTCGAGTGAAGACAAGTCCTACCGCATTGGTATATACTCATACAACAACTTAGGTTCGGATCAACAGAAGGAAAGTGTTTGTTGAACCTATGTTAGCCGTGCAAAGGGTTAATATCAAGTATAATATAAGTATAATATAAATTACTCTCATTCACATTCTCATTCTTATAAACTTTGCTTGTACGCCATTCTGTTTTTGTGTCTTTCCCTTATTATTTCACTATTTACTTTTTGACTCTCATTTTTAGCTCTAATCAGCTCTTGATTTGCTTGTTCTTGCTCTCTAGCCTTTTCTCTCAGCAGGATTCTTCTTACTTCTCTTTGAACATATTCATTCTCTCTTTGTTGCTCTATTTCTAACAAATTTTGATTAGCTTTTTCTTTTATTTCATCTTACTTCTTTGTTTTATTCTCAAATAATCTCATAGAATGAGTCATATGCTGCGAAGCTGAATAATTTAAGAATTCTTCAGTTTTGTTTAGCTTTTCTATTACTTTATTAGACTTTAAAAGCGCCTGTTAGTTAATTTAGTTTTTGAGATTTTCTAATGCTTGTTAATCTTCTTTTTTCCTTCTAAGTAAGGCCATGGTTACATCATTTTTAAGTTTAAGTTCCTCTTATGTCAGCTTTTAATGCTTAAGTGTTAGCTATTAACCTATGTTCAACAACTATTATTCACGTTCTTCTTATATTTTAGTTTTGATTTCATTGTGTGTTTTTATCTACTCTTATACTTCTGTTACCTTGTTTTTGGCGATTTCTTGTCTTAAATCTCTTTCTATTTTTGAATTTAGTGCTTACTTTTAATGTGTTTAAATTAATACTTCTTCTTTTCTGTTTATGATTTGAATTTATTCTTGTTTTGTTTGTAATGCCCTTTGTTTAACAGATTCAGTATATTCTTTGAGTTATTCTTGTTGCTTTAAGAGCTTTAACCTTTGCTCTTCAATATTCTTATCATTTCTCTGCTTCCTACGCTCAATATCGTCTTACTTATAACGAAGAATATTTAAATGCATTTCTTCAACAAGTTACGTTCTCTTATCGATGCCAGTACTTTTTTATGGAGTTCTAATCTATGTGTACTTGGTCTTGATAATGCAATCTATTTTAGGACGTCCTGCTGCAATAAATTCTTACTCTGTAATTCCATGTTACTTAATCTTTTCTAACTCTTCTTGCAATACTGTTTAACTACGTTATTAAGTCAATTGTTAAAATATTTCCTAATTCCTCTTTGCGTTATTTGTAGAGACATAAGTATCAGGTACTTATTGCAACATATTTTTTGTAATGCCACATCGTTTCATAGCTATTTAAACTAAAGGATCATTAATGTCCATAGTAAGTGAAGTGGAATAAAATACATAGCTATTATCACAATGTTACTAGTTAGATTATCCATAAGTTTTGTTTAGTATTCGTATAGTGTGAATTTAAGTGAACATGAAATGCTATGTATTATGCAAGTTGAAAGAAACAGAATAGTATTTTTATTTATATTGCAAATCAGTGTTATGCAACCCATATAAATACTGTATTTTAATGTGAATTGTAAATATAAAGCTCATATTTTGCGTATTTCTACAAGTTGTCCGTCTATTTTGAGAACTTCGTTTCCCAGTACGTACAGTTTTCCTTCAACGTCTTCAACGCCTTTGAAGACTAAGCTGGGTAGTTCGAATTTCCAGAGTTTTACGTTTTGTCCTGATTCGACAACGTATAGGAAGTCTGCTTGTTTTTGTTCGATTATTTCGTTTCTGGTGAATAGTTAGTATGTGTTGTCCCTGGAGTAGTTCAGGTGGTAGTCAACGGCGATTACGTCCAGTAGATCAACTCTTACAATTAGTAGGCCTCCGTCGGCTGCTAGCGCGATCATGTGCGGTAAATTCTGCACTACGTATTAGCAGTGTGCTATTTTGTAGCTGTTTCTTGCTATTTTCTTCGTATCTATTTTGGCCATTTGTTTTTCGGCGTTTTTGCCGAATTTCAGGTCCATATCCGAGTCCTGCTCAACATTTATCTTACCTGTTGATTCGAAGTCTACGTAGTCGCCCCCTAAATAACCTATTGCTAGATCGAGCACGTCCACTATCCACTGCCCTTTATAACAGCTCGAGCAGTACACAACCCCATTATTTTATGTGAAGAAGTAGTCGAATTCCTCTCCCGCTTAATATACGCATGACTAGTCGCTTATCTCACTTGGGTCGAGCATTGCAATTTATTACTAAATTGTAAGTGGGATTGTGAGCTCTCCGATTCTGTTGTCTGCTACTGGAACGGCCTTCGTTAAAAACGGGCGTGGGCCCATTAAAACGAGCGCTGTGTTCTCAACGAAAACGAGACCTGGTGGAATTCTTAGTGAAGTGGATTACACTAGTGAGATAGAGGTGGAGTAAAGGTGCCCAAAAATCTCTAAAGAGGTTTAATTTAACTATAGAACACAGTTTTGGGCGTTGTCGAGCGAAATGGGCGTTTGGGCGCGAATAACTGTGTTTAGTGCGTTGGGGGTAAGATATGCAGCACCCTAAGAATGGCGGAAGCAGAGGGCGAACGAAGAGATGAATTTTTGCTACACATTCGACGTAATTGACATGATCTCAGTAAGTTGCATGAATTTGGAGGACTAAAACCCGCAAAACACATACAGCAACAAACCAGAGACTGTAACCAAGTAGAAACAACCGTTCTTCAACCCAAGAGCCAAACACGGCTCGTCAATCAAACCAATGGGCAACTAGAAAAACTCTATACACTTTATTATCTAAGACGTTTCGTGCATGAAATGAGGCGTGTGCGGAATGTTGTACGTTTACACAGATAACGCACAGGTTTCCTTCAATATGGTCTAAATAGTTAGCGTTTAGTCCTGAAAAGATGCAATGTATATGTTTTTCTCGTCAGAATACGATTTACAACGGTCAGACTAAATTAATTTTTATAAATTTCGCAGCGAATCCTCGGCCCAGTTCATTAATGATGGAGTGATTTAAATTTTGTTGCGTATTCACAGTGATACTTACAAGAAATCTCAGCCTATCTTTTCCACTCCCATTCAATGGAGTAAACACCACAAGAACAAGAACAGAAAAGAGAAGCTTTAATAGAAAAACCAGATTATTTAACTCTTCATGTCAAAGATGCAGTCAAAATCGTATAGAAAGAAGAAAATAACTGGTTTAAAGTTGAGGCATGGTTGTGGAACATTCTTTTCCCAATTTTAATTTTCGGATTCAAAATACCATAAAAACTCATCAGCTCACCAATGAATAAAACATTCTTATATTTATTATCTTGCGTAAGTGTGGTATTTCTAACTTTCATCACGTTTGAATCAGTATATGCCAAATTATTTGGCTAGAAGTTTGTTGAAAAGGCCGCTTATGTAAACGCCACTTTATTCTTTATCCTTCCAATTTGCTGGATAGCTGTCATGTTCAAGGAAATCGGCTGGTTATGCTTGCTTGTAGCGTTCAATGGATTTATGATAGTTGTCATGTGGCCACATGCTATGAGCGTATTTGATGATGCAAAACTTTACATATCAGCTCAAAGACAAATTAAAGAATAAAAGCTTCAAGGACTTAAATAATAGAATAAACTCAAACCAGAATGAGAGAAATAGTTATTTTCAAGAATTTCATACCATAATAGTATCATTAGCTTCCCTTCTTAGGTTTTTTTCATATTTTAATATAATATGGTTTACAAAATTCAATTATATGTTATATATGTTAATTGACTAGGAAAGTGCCCAGGAGTGAAAAGGAGTTATTCTGATATGCTCAAATATAGCGGTAACGACTTGACGTAAGAAAGTCAAAAATTGATGTATCTGTTATTATTTCTATCCAAGTGTTAATTGTATTTCAAGAGTGATTATCACAAAAAAGGACTCACTTAACTGATTAAGTCTTAGCTGTAAGGCTCAATTTAATCATCTTCATGAAAATCCACAAAATCTTCTTGAATAGCCACTCTGGATAGCCTATTTTTGTATATATAAGTTTTTCAGTTGAATTACGTTACCTGCGTTATTCTATATCTGTCACAAAATATATCAATATTATCAAATATTGTGTGTACGAATGCTAATAAATGATACATTCATCATATTTTAATTTTTGAAATAGTGTATTGCATTTTTAAATAAATTCTTTGATTTAGTTATGTATTATTATCAAAATATATAATGGTATGCATTTTTAGAGTAGAGGATAATATACTAAATATAATTTCCATTTCACTATTAATCAAATTATAAAATGTCCGACGACGACAACCAATCCATGCGGTCCTCGATCCTGTCCAAAGAGTCAGAAAACCACATCTAGACCTACCAGACTGTTCTGGTGATGAACCCAGTAACCGGTGTTGCGCTGGGCACCATACTTCCGGAGTTCGTGTATCTGGTCGCCTGCTCCTTCGTTTCGTTTATTATCTACCACTACCTGGCGTACTTCGTGTCCGAGGCCGGGATCGTAATCTTCTCGGTGGCGCTCGTGTGCATAAATCTCATGTCGGTCCTCATTTCCGACTCCATCATCGAGGCCGGCTCGCGCTACATGAACAAGTCGATGGAGCTGAAGCAGTACAACGCGTCGCGGGTCTACTTCGCCTACACGGTGCTCATCGGCTTCGTGGTGTCTCTGGTGGTCTCCGTCGGCGTTCTGCTGACGCTCAAGGCCGAGCTCACCCTGCTGCTGATCGACACCTACATCACCGACAAGCAGTCCTGGGTCTACACGTGGCTGGTGCTGGCCTTCGCGGTGTTCTACTTCCTGGCCGCGACGCGGAAGATCCTCCGAGTCGAGGGCCTCACCACCCAGAACCTCATCATGGGCTTTTCGTTCTTGGCGCAATAGTTGTATATCATCACGTTGTAGGTGATGCTCACCCAGATGCTGGGCAAGGAGGTCAGCCTGTTCTCCTTCCTCCTGACCTTCGTCGGCCCGCTGGCGATCAACGGAGCAGTCCAGTTCTGCAACGTCTTCCACGTGAAGGAGAAGAAGATCCAGTACAAGAGCATCCACGCGGTCCAGAAGCTGCTGCTGAAGCCCTTCCGCCCCAAGGTCATGTTCGACATCCTGAAGAACGCGTGCTACTACATCCTCCTCAACGCCGGCGACGCGCTCATCTACTTCCTCACCTTCGAGGCGATCATCCAGCAGGAGGAGTACGTCGCGGTCTCGTTCTCGATTTTGTTCGTGGAGCTCAGCAACTGCCTGAACAAGGCGGTCGGAAACACGATGGACACGCCCTTCAGAATCAACATGCAGCTGAAGCGCTACGACCGCGTGCAGCAGTTCTTCACGTCCGCGTACATGATGCTGGGCATCAACTTCGGCTTCCAAATCGTCGTGTTCGCCCTGCGAAACAAGATATACAGGCTGGTGTTCAGCAACGCCTTCGACTCCTCGCTGCAGCTCTACCACTGCTCGCTCGACGGCGTCTTCGGGACCTTCAGCGCGTACACGACCGCCGTCATCCGGTCGGACCAGAAGCACAGAATGGGCGCCGTGGTCGGCCTCGTCAAAATAGCCCTCGCGTTCGGCGCCTGGTACATCGGCGCCCAGCTGAACACCCAGAAGGCCCACTTCTCGGTGATGATCTACTACTACAGGTACAGCGCGGACATCATGGGCTTCGGCTTCTTCCTCTTGATTCTCCAGAAGTTCAACAAGCTGCGGAGACAGAACTACGACGAGACCCAGTTCCCCCAGGCCACGCACGAAGCCTAGTTCGACTACCGCGCCCCGATTCAGGTCGCGAGGCCCGTGCAACCGTCCCAGCCGCCGAAGCTCGTGCTGAAGCCGATGCAGCCCATCGAAATCCAAAGCAGAGTGAACGCGTCCATGGAAATCACGGGCGACACCCAGTCCAGAGAAGACACCCAGTCCCGAGACGTCGCGCGAAGCTCCAAGCAGAACGTCATCTTCAGCACCACCATCAGCGACGAGAACAGCAACCGACTCGGAAGCGTGTCAGCTAGCCACAAGAACAGCGTCAGTGTCTCCGCAAGCTAGTTCTTGAATGTTGATAAATATTAATATAAGCCAGTATCACAATAATCAGATTCAAATATAAACAAATAGTTCAATTATGGCTTCAATTCAACAGGTTTGTACACTTTTTCATAATAAAATTCTAGGAAAGAAAACTAAAAAGAATTACAATCTGAGATCAAATTATAGCAAGCTGAGTAGATCAAAGAACAAACAGAAGTCAAAGTTGAACAGTTCAATATTGAAGCTGAATAGATCAAAGATGAACTAACCGAAAAGATCAAAGAAAATGAAATCAAAGAAAAGCAAGTCGAGTAGAACAAAGTTGAACAGATCAAAGTGGAACAAACTGAGTAGATGAATGCTGAAACAGAATAGATAAAAGAAGAAGTCGAGATCAAAGTAGAAATTGATGTGATCAATGTTGAACAAGCTGAAGTCAAAGAACAAAATGAGCAAATCAATATTGAAGCTGAATAACTCTAAGTAGAAGAATAACTAAAAGTGGAACAAGTTGACTAGATCAATGTTGAAATAGAACAGAACAATTTGGAAGAAGACGAGTAGAATATAGAATAAGCTGATGAGATAAAAGAAGAAATTAAATAGATAAAAGAAGTTGAAGTTGAGCAAATCAAAGAAGAATCTGAAGTCAAAGAAGAACTAACTGAGCAGGTTAATATTGAAGTTGAATAGATCAAAGAAGAACACGATGAGTAGATCAAAGAAGAATCTGAGTAGATCAATGTAGAAGAAGTTGAACACGAAAGTGAACAAGTAGAGATCAAAGTGTAAGAAGTTGAATAACTTGAAGAATAGATCAAAGAACTTACCTTGATCAAAGAAGATATCAAAGAAGAGTAAGCTGAGATTAAAGTGGAACAAACTTATATCAAAGACAAAGAAGATGATCAAATAGAAGAGACTGAATTACTCTAAGAAGAATAAAACAAAGAAGAAGTTGAACAGATTAATGGAGAAGAATAACTCGAAGAATATTATTTAACCAATGAACCGGGAGAACGCTCAGAACTAATTGACGAAAATTACGGCGAACAAAACAGCGAACGGCCCGAATCAAATTCTGAAGAAAGTTACGAGGAATGGACCGACCAAGATTTTGACGAAGAATAAAAACTCAGTGAATAAAACTAACAATAAGAAATTGAGTAAGACTTCGATGAAGAAGAACAGTAAAAAGTAGAATTTAATGAAAAGGAGGTTGAACAAGATTTTGACGAGTCAGAACAAAAAGAAGATATTAAACAATAAATAGAGTAATTTTAAAATAATGAAGAAAAAGAATGTGAAAAACAAAACTTTGAAGAGAATGTAGAAACACAAATTTAATAAGAAGCTTAACAACAACATATTGATAATAATCAACAAGGCGAAAATTATGAAAGTTAATAAGATTTTGACGAATCATCACATAAAGAAGAGGTTAAACCACAACAATTAGAAGATGTAAAGGAAGACTCAATACCTAAAGTTTAACAGCAAAATGAAGAAGAAACTGTAAATAACAATGAATAAGTAAAACAACAAAAAGAAGTTGAGTAAGACTTTGACGAAGACGTAGAAAAAGAAAATATAGCATAAGTTGAACAAAACAATGAATAAGCAGACTAAAATTAAGAACCAGGAAGACCTGCTGCTAGAATATAATTTAAAAGAATGAGGTGAATATTGTCAGGTGTTTATATCATACCGAAATGAGAAATTATTACCGGTAATAATTTCATCTCAAGTTGAGATGTGCTAATTATATATATGAAGTGAAAAAATATCATAATTGTATTAAATCATAAATTGTGTAATAAATATATATGTTTCACTTCTCAACAAATGGCGGAAGATGATAGATAATTACTGAGAAAAGAAATATAACCATATTTTGATTTAGTAAAAACAGATAAAGACGTAATATCGAAAGAAGATGCAATTAAAATAATTAAATGTTTCAGATATGATATCGAATTAGATTAGAATGACAAACCATTTTTTACAATCGACGAATTTATGGATAAGTGTTTTGAGAAAGGTCGATTGCTAACTATTTAAAAGGAGCGTGAGACAGATTTGTTATAAGCACTTCAGACATTTGAAGATCCGCATAATAAAGGATTTATCGTTTATGAATAATTAGTTAGAATATTAAGGAATCACATGACAGAAGAACAAATTAACGAAATGTTTGAAGGTAACAAAGATGATTTAATTATTGATTTCGTCGCAAATAAAATTCTTAGATTGTGAATTTCGATAATATTAATTATTTAATATAATGACTGATTTTATTGTTCGACTAAGGCTCAAAATAATCATCATCTAAAAAATGAATAATCGCAAATCCAACCTTTTGTTGGCAAAACGCTGCAATACAAACATCGTCTTCAAGGATTACCACAATAATATAATAGTCATGAGACTACATATTAACATTTTAATTTTTTTATATTTTTAGTAAATTGACTTGCAGTTCAGTTTCTTTTATGAATTAGGTTTGACTTACTGGTATGTTTATTTCAAATTGAAATAATTAATACTACTATAGTATTTATAAATAAACTGAAACTCAAAACTAAATTAAGATAGATCTAAATGGATCTATTGCATTCTAATTAAAGAAGTAATATTTTATGTTGATGTAGTCAGTATGTTGTCACTTTGTTGTTTAATATGATTTGATGTATTTCTATTTGTGTATTATACCAGTTAATTATGAAGCTATTAACGATGTAAACACCATTATATCAATTATATAATGCAAATTATTTTCCACATCAAATTCATATGTCCGACGACGATAACCAATCCATGCGGTCCTCGATCCTGTCCAAAGAGTCAGAAAACCACATCCAGACCTACCAGACTGTTCTGGTGATGAACCCGGTAACCGGCGTTGCGTTGGGCACCATACTTCCGGAGTTCGTGTATTTGGTCGCCTGCTCCTTCGTTTCGTTTATTATCTACCACTACCTGGCGTACTTCGTGTCCGAGGCCGGGATCGTAATCTTCTCTGTGGCGCTCGTGTGCATAAATCTCATGTCCGTCCTCATTTCCGACTCCATCATCGAGGCCGGCTCGCGCTACATGAACAAGTCGATGGAGCTGAAGCAGTACAACGCGTCGCGGGTCTACTTCGCCTACACGGTGCTCATCGGCTTCGTGGTGTCTCTGGTGGTCTCCGTCGGCGTTCTGCTGACGCTCAAGGCCGAGCTCACCCTGCTGCTGATCGACACCTACATCACCGACAAGCAGTCCTGGGTCTACACGTGGCTGGTGCTGGCCTTCGCGGTGTTCTACTTCCTGGCCGCGACGCGGAAGATCCTCCGAGTCGAGGGCCTCGTCACCCAGAACCTCATCATGGGCTTTTCGTTCCTGGCGCAATAGTTGTATATAGTCACGTTGTAGGTGATGCTCACCCAGATGCTGGGCAAGGAGGTCAGCCTGTTCTCCTTCCTCCTGACCTTCGTCGGCCCGCTGGCGATCAACGGAGCAGTCCAGTTCTGCAACGTCTTCCACGTGAAGGAGAAGAAGATCCAGTACAAGAGCATCCACGCGGTCCAGAAGCTGCTGCTGAAACCCTTCCGCCCCAAGGTCATGTTCGACATCCTGAAGAACGCGTGCTACTACATCCTCCTCAATGCCGGCGACGCGCTCATCTACTTCCTCACCTTCGAGGCGATCATCCAGCAGGAGGAGTACGTCGCGGTTTCGTTCTCGATTTTGTTCGTGGAGCTCAGCAACTGCCTGAACAAGGCGGTGGGAAACACGATGGACACGCCCTTCAGAATCAACATGCAGCTGAAGCGCTACGACCGCGTGCAGCAGTTCTTCACGTCCGCGTACATGATGCTGGGCATCAACTTCGGCTTCCAAATCGTCGTGTTCGCCATGCGAAACAAGATATACAGGCTGGTGTTCAGCAACGCCTTCGACTCCTCGCTGCAGCTCTACCACTGCTCGCTCGACGGCGTCTTCGGGACCTTCAGCGCGTACACGACCGCCGTCATCCGGTCGGACCAGAAGCACAGAATGGGCGCCGTGGTCGGCCTCGTCAAAATAGCCCTCGCGTTCGGCGCCTGGTACATAGGCGCCCAGCTGAACACCCAGAAGGCCCACTTCTCGGTGATGATCTACTACTACAGGTACAGCGCGGACATCCTGGGCTTCGGCTTCTTCCTCTTGATTCTCCAGAAGTTCAACAAGCTGCGGAGACAGAACTACGACGAGACCCAGTTCCCCCAGGCCACGCACGAAGCCTAGTTCGACTACCGCGCCCCGATCCAGGTCGCGAGGCCCGTGCAAACGTCCCAGCCGCCGAAGCTCGTGCTGAAGCCGATGCAGCCCATCGAAATTCAAAGCAGAGTGAACGCGTCCATGGAGATCACGGGCGACACCCAGTCCAGAGAAGACACGCAGTCCCGAGACGTCGCGCGAAGCTCCAAGCAGAACGTCATCTTCAGCACCACCATCAGCGACGAGAACAGCAACAGACTCGGAAGCGTGTCGGCCAGCTTCTAGGGCAGTGTCAGTGTTTCTGCTAGTCAATTTTTGAATGTTGAAAAAACCGTGTGCAAACCTGATGATTAAAATTAAAGCTTTATGTTGGGTACATCAACAAGTTAATTTTTAAATGTAGAAAGAAAGTGAAAAGTAGCATAATTCTCTTTTATAAAGTATTTATATTATTAGTTGCAATTCCGCTTCAATTATATTAATATGTAGTTTCCAGAACCGATATTGAAAGTGTATCCTTCTGACTCGTTTGATCTCAAAGTGTTCAAGTTGTTGTATTAGTACAACTAGTGCATAGAATTAGCCGTGATTCAGCCCGAGATAGTTAAATAACGGAGTAAGATCGAAAAGCAGTTGCGTTAGCTCAAGGTGCGCGATTAATAATTAACTCTGAACAATATTTTATAGTCCGACATCATTTTCTCAGATTATTCTGCAACTCTTTTAATTACTCAGAATTAGTTGCAAAGATTAAATGATACAGATGACTAAATCTACAATCAAATAGCCGCTTAAACCGTTTCCCGTCAAATAAATAACAAATCTCAAATATTCCGTTTCCCTCTTTCTCCAATTCAAATTTCTCATTTAATTCAAAACATTAAAGTAAATTTATAACAAATAACCGCTCAACAGCCGTTCACTTGCCACTCCATTAATAAATCAACACGTCTAGGGATTGAACCCGAACCCACACACGTGTCTGACGACGAACTCCTCCATTTTATAATTCAAGTGCTCAGAACGGCCGTTGACGTTTTAGTCTTCAACCCGAACACTATAAATACTGTTCCACTCCAGAATTCCGTTACGGATAA
This sequence comes from Hexamita inflata, assembly GCA_963988835.1. Lineage (NCBI taxonomy): Eukaryota > Fornicata > Diplomonadida > Hexamitidae > Hexamita > Hexamita inflata. The sequence continues at coordinate 48,078 of CAXDID010001047.1, forward strand.
ACTTGGGATTTGGTCCTTATATTCGGATTTGAGGTCCGAGAGGAAAGTGGTTTAAAAATAGTTCAAAAAAGTCATGAAAAAGATGCAAAAGGAAAATATTGCTTTTGACTGCAAAATAAATTCAAATAAAGGAGAAATGAACTAACAAACAAGTTACTAATTAATTAAAAACTTTGAAAATTATAATGGAGAGTTTTAATACGAAATTAACACTAAAATAATTTGCTAGCTGATTGAAAACTACCAAAAACACATCATGAAGCAACAAAACGAAATAAAACTCACAGCAGAACTACTACACAGCAAAATTGATAATAAAATTAAACCAAAAATACAAATCCCAAGCTCATACGACAACAAAGTGGAATTCCAGTAATAATCACTCATTACTGATTCAATACTGTACTTCTAACAATGCTACGACGGACACACAATTAGTATAGATAAACCAGCTCTTGAAGTCATAAAAGCTAATTATAACTTAGTCGGAAACACTGATGAAATTCTACATCAGATGCTTCTTGAAATAAATGATCCTGATATCTAGGTTATAAACGGATTGACACCCGGATAAATACTGAACACTATCTACAATTCAAACGCTAATACTGATGAATAACTGGCGTTTTGGCTCAAACCAAAGTCAACACCAGATTACCAACAAGAATTTGTTTCAGAAAATAATTAAATTAAGGATTCAACATTATTTTGCACAAATCCCATTCGACCTCCATCAAAATAACTCAGTTTGCTGCTGACCACTTTGAAAAATGAGTTCCTGCTACGAAAATTTATTAAATACTAATTCAAAAACGTACTAGATTTAAAGAACCTGAACGAAACGATGCAAAGGGCGGTGATTATAAATCTTTACAATAACTTTGACCAAAAAGTGAGGAAGACTGGGCTGCAAAGAAACACGCTGCAATTTATCATTACATTCGGATTTTATTTAAACTAAGCAGCTGAACTGGAACGGAAAATTGAATGAAAATATGAATGAACTATGTAATTAAATATAACCAAAATTTATTATCACTCGAAATATATATTATATGAGTCATAAAGCATTTAATCAAGAGATATAACAGCATTATGTTTGAATAAATAGATTTAAATGTTATTTGGTTTTGGATTATTTCTTACAATGTTCTTATCGTGAAACCAAATAGGTATAGTTTCAATATAATCGATAACTTCCTATCTGCTTACAGGTTTGCTATGAATTCTAGATTAAGCTGTAGATTATAAAGTGGATTGTAATCTAGTAACTAGTTGTGAAATATTTCTTTAATTAACAGTAACAAATCTTTTTGTTGGTACATATTGTAGTTAGATGTGTTAAGCCAATTCTATATTTGAAGAAAAATCTGCAATTGTATTTGGTATCCATGATGAAAGATTTTTTAGTTTCATCAAAAACTGCTAATAATTTTACGGATGATTATGGAGCTAAACAAAAGATCTGTAGTGGAGTTCTTGATGCTGATGTTGGAGTTATTTGAACAAATTAATTTAATCCTCATCTTCTGAAAGCATTTATATTTGTTTACATTAAAGAACTGTATAATTTTATTCTGTGAAAATATACTTCACATTTGATAATTATAATATCAACTCAAAATTCTTTTAATTATTAGTTTTTTAGGCTGGTATATAATCTTATATTTTATATGATATGTTTTAAATAGTATTATACAGTACAAATTGATATTATTGTTGAATATATATGTTATCGAACAACTTATAACGTTATATAATTGATATATTGGTTTATTTTTTGCTTAATGAATATATAGTACATAGTAATATAAATATACTACATATTATAGCAATAATCCAAGAATGTGTGAATCTTAATTACATATCATATTAAAAAGGTTATCTTACAATTAATTGAGGAATTTTAGATTCTCTGCTTGTCATATAAGGGTAAATCTAATTCAATACCTTAATATTATGTGGAATATTTCGTTAGTATATTTCCAATTCTATGTCTCTTTACAATAACCATTATTTTTACGTTATATTTGTTAATACTATGTCATTAATGATAACAAGAAATTAATTGAAAATGCTAAACTCTTGAACAGTTATAAAACCATCCAAAAAGAAATCTGAAACTGCGTTAAATACCACAGAGCGTTCATAGACTGCAGAGTTATTGTAATCTATTTCTGTTAATATATTATTGAACCTTGAAATATTCCTGCTTACGGCGATAACGAATTCATTATTTGTGCTTCTTACAAATGCAGTATCCCAAAAATCATGATTCTTAGTACAACTTTTATGCATACTTTAAACAGTGGTATTTGTTTGGGTTTCAACAAGGTATCCAAACTTAATTAGCAACTATTTTATACCAAAAGCATATATATTTGTATTGTCTTCAGAATATAAAACTGAACCAGTAGCGTCCATTACTAAAATTTTGCCAGTTTCATTTTTTAAATCGTTAAATACATTGTTTATATCAAGTTATAAAGTCAAATAACCACTAACTTTTGGTATTCCTAGAACAGATTTATTACGTGAAATCAAAGGTTTTGTTAAAAATGTTTATCCGTTGATGAAACTTAATCGAAATTTTTAGTTAGTTCCATCAATATTACTCTTAAGTTGTTCACTTTTCACTATTTCGTTGTTGTTTGGGTTCGTTGAGAACACAAAATATTAAGTTCCGTATAATCTAGCTATTTCTGTGCATATACGATTTACCACTTTTTAATCATTATTTGTTCCTATTTAATTTTCAACGAATGTTTTTTGTTCTAATAAATTTGCAATATTTATCTCTTCACCAGATATCCAGCTATGTCCCAAATACACTCCTTATATTTTAGGATTATCTAATAAGTATTCTAAGCCTTGCACATATTTAGCGAAATGAGATATTTCTGGATACTTTTAATATAGAATGTGTAATAGTAAAGGTGAACTTGTTTAATATTCCTTAAGGCTACTAAATAAAGATGACTTTATAAATTAATTGTTTTAGATAACCATAACACATGTATCTTGATTTAAAAACTAATTATGATTTGTTGGAAGCACACTGTAATATTTCATTACAATTGTTGTCCACAACTATGTATCAGCATTGAGAACACTACTTTTAAATAAATCATGATCAATTTTAAGTTAACTTATATTTCCAAATTCTGGAATACTAGATAAGTACTATATTAAATCATCTGTGTCTGTATGTAATTAAAAATTTTTGTTTGTAAAAGGTTGGTGGCACAAGTAAATATGATCTTAACTAGGTGTAAATATAATTTTCTATTTAGCTAATCGATATAAATCAACTTCCGCTTTAATTAAACAATTATATCCATCATAAACTGCACAATTATTACTTGATCTTTTGAAGACATTTTTTGATATAGAACGCAACTATGTTAAATTTAGAGGAACAGCTGTGATTATTTATAATTATGGCTTAGTACAATATGATACGTTCATATAAGCATATCTAGATTTTGTAGTTATTGCTGTTGAGGATAATCCAACATGAATTGTTAAATCTTTTTATATTATCTGTAATTAATAGTATTCATAAAACCGTTCTACAAAGAGTCCAGCCGATATATTAATTGCTTTTGGAATTGTAATTAATTTCACTGATGCGATATCATTAAAACCAATTTGAGGATATGTGTTTAATATAATAGGGATAGTTTATATCAAGGCTCTTGTATCATTCGAAACTGTTTGAGAAAACTGATAGAATGGATTCATAATTGGTATTTGTCTTTCCATTATTCGCATTTTAAGGGTAGTAGCTGATAATTCATCCATATGATTCATAATAATATCTGAAAATGTTTCGAACATATATGAATTGATTATCAGCATCCCAATATACTAATTATTCTTATATATAGATCGAGCTACAATTATACTATCATTTACAGAGCTTATTTCATCTTTGTTACTAACATACAATAAATTCAATTATTTAACTATAAGTTACAACTATTATTCGATATAGTCTTCTTAGTTTGTATATTTAACACATAACTCAATATTTTTGTGATATAGCTATTATTATTTTAAGCCGAAACTCATATATGAAACCAAGAAAATGTGAATATTTCCGTCAAACTTGATATTTATCCTAGATTATACATAGTTTTCTTAACCAAATACAAACATAACAATTTCAGACTTGACAGTTTTCTATTAGTCAAAACTTTCTTACATATGAATAGTATAGTATGAACCTTCTGTATTTTTAATTATTTCCAGAATAATATAATTAATTTAATCTGTCTATACGTAAAGTATTTCATTCTCTTACAATGTAAATTAGTATGAAATAAAATTATAGTTGTTTAATGTAGCTTGAAGCGAAATATATTCAATATTAAATAGAGATTGTATTATGTTTGAATATTTAAATTCGCTTTCAACTTTGTAAAACCATATTCGATCGAACACGGATGCTGTCTCGTGAATTGTTTCTAAAATTGATTAACTATCTTTAAAATTATTTATTATTATTACAATATCTTTAGACACTTTTTACAAAGGAACAGGACTTGTGAAATGTAAGTTATAGTTTAAAGATTTTTTGCCATTAATAATAAACTGAAATAAGTTTCTACCCTAATCAGATGGTAGAATTTGTTATTATAATACATATTCATCATAATTATTCGGCAAGTCATCAAAATATTTACTAAATTTAGAAAAACTTTGGTTGATATATTGCTACTACACTCTAAAAAAGTTTTACAAGTCTGTTTGGTCATTTAATAGTATGGTTTTTAAATATTATGCTGCCTATTAATAACTTTATGGGTATCCATATTGTGGATTGATAACCATATTTAGAATTTCCATCGCAAATGATACACCAGATTACAATCTTAGCTTAAATTTTTTAAGTAACCCAACATTTTTGTAACTACTTGGAAGCATAAATAATCTTGGGTCATAAAATATTGTAGCTGGATCATCTATTTATTATTCAATAATATTGAAGACAAATGAATCGTTTAACTAGCTGAAAACAGTATTTTCGAATTTTATCATGGAGTTGTAAATAATGTTCTGGTTTTATAACAGCATAAGCATCATCTTTGAGGTGAAAAATATTTCAATATTATAACTTAAATTATTGTATCTATCATTTTCTACTTGATTTAATGAACTTCTTTGAACCTCAAAATTCTGTTGTAATCAGGATGACCATATAAATCTATATTTAAGTTAACTTGAAAGACCAATCAACACATCATTAAGTAGAGTATTGATATAATGAATTAATAAATTTAGTATTTTAGTTTGAATTAGAAATCACATACATATATTTGTATATATTTGTATATAAATGCATAACACCGTAAATTACGTCTGTAAATATTTGCATTTGTATTTCATTATTTTTATTCTATGAAAGTTATCAACTTTAAAAGAATATATCGGTAAATCGCTTTCAATCGTAAGCGATAATCCAAAGAACTATATTTGACTAAAATATTTAGTGAAGAACTTATTAAAACGAGAGACTCGCGCTGTGACAAAAATGAAAATAAACCGAGCCGAATTAACAAAAAAAGGTTGAAAAACTAAGATTAGAACACAAAATTGAACAGAAAATGATAATTATTTGTTATATTTGTTATTACTTATCACTGGAATTTTCACCATAGTAATTAATAATATAGTAAATTACATTATCTATATTAATCACAACTCTAATATTGTTACATGTTGTTATTGTTACAATGTTGTACATAGTAGAACCAAGAAAAAAGTTATATCAATATATTTATAAATGTATACATACATATATTTATATATGTTGTTCATCAATACTATTTAAAATAGTTTCAGATTCTGTTAGAATAGTCTATTTTCTAACAGAATCTGTTCGCGTCCATAAAATCATAAATATCACTTCAATCACATGTAACTGAAATATGTTTCATGACAAGAAATATGTTATCTAGAAAGAATATATGTTTCAAAATTGTTACAACGGTTTCATTCTGCTGTAAAACTGTGTATTAAAATGATATTTAGTATAATACAATTTAATATAACACAAATAAGTTAATATGTTATATAAAGATTAATAATGTGATATATAAAAAATATACTCTGTAAAATGTCTTAAAATTCAACTTAAGATTTTGCGCACGGATTAAAATTTCTATAAATCCAAAAATATACCTTAAATAGGTCATTTGCACACGGATTTGAGAAGCGAACGTAAAACTATACAAGTCTTCTAACAGATATCATTCATGCAACGATAATAATATTTATCTTAATAAATTAAGCTAAATATTAAAATACATTGTATTATTTGCCGTCTTCGTTTTCTTTTTACTTAATTTAGCATTTAATACACCTTAAATGTTATTTGATTTTTTAATTAATACTTTTAATTATTCTCTAGTTTTTAATTATATTTTAATTTGCTTTTGTTAAATACAATTATTCATAGTGCAAACGATTACGTTTGGATACTAGCTAATTTATAAATTAAAAACTTTGGAATTTGTAAGAGTAATTTTAGATAAAGAATCATAATTAAAGTTTCGTATAAATGAAACACTACTATTAGTAGCTTTTATACTGGTTGTTTAAGTCCCTACTATAATTTTAGATTTAGAATTGGCTTCAATATGCTAAATATTCAAAGATGACGTATTTATATCTGTTTATTGTAGTATAAACTCTTATATAACTATTTAATTATTTGTATTTTTAAATTAGACTTAACTTTAAATTAATTCAAGTTTATGACAAGTAACTTTTAAAAAATCAAGATTAATTAATGAGTTCATGACTTTCATGTGCTGTGTAGTTAATAACACTGAGTTTTCAATTTCTTGATAAACATTGCAGTTTATGAATATTATTGACTTCCAGTATCCAGTTATTTAACTAAGACCAATACTACAATTTGTTATTTTTAGATTTTAGCATTCAGCGAAGTTGTTATTTTAGCCATGTTTAAATATTTCAAGTTCAGTTATTTATTGTTAACTTAAATCTATTTAAAGTTCATTGCATTATCCTTGAAGCTGCTTCATACAAAATTTTGTTTAATCTTTAAATAGAATTTTGTAGGAATTAAAGTGCTAACTTAATTAGCTTATACACACAGTATTAGAAAATATAATTTCTTACCATAAACCACAAACAACGGCCATATCCACAGTTGTATTTTTAAACTCTAATATTTATAATTTATATTGTTAAACAACAGGTAAGAAACAAGAAAATTGCATTTTAGATAAATATAGTGAAATTTTTAAGTTATTATAATTTAAATTAGCTAGTTAGGAAGGGCTAATGAACGTGTCTATCAACTGTAACTCATAAATAGTTGCTTTGGGAAAAATATCAACACATTCGCAGTTAAAAAGAGATAAACGAAATACATTTTAAATTAAGTTAAGTTTTAAAACAAAGTCATGCAAATGAATAATGTCAGACAATTTGTGCATATTTCTAAAGTCAAAAACATTCTATTTATCATTATAAATAACTAGTTCATCGAATTCATTTTCAAACTAGTTTAAATTGTTTTCACATATGGTACCACCTAACTACCAGTTAATTTCAAGATATGCGCCATATGATCCTTTATTATATCTATATGGCATTAGTTGAAGTGAAAATATTATTCGTTTATATTATATAAATATAGTAATATGCTTCATTCTTCTTTTCCAAATAGTGCTTTTCCGTCTTTTCCTTCGTCACCAGTCCAGCTTTGGCTTTAAATCAGGTCTAATTTCGAGCTTTTGGTGATGTCTTTGCTGGTGGTGGCTTCTTTTGATTCTTTTGATTGGTCTTTGGATTTGCTGTCTTCTGTTGAGTTTCTGCTGATTGGGTCAATTGGCTGCATTTATTGCAAAACTAGCTTTGGTGGTTTGACCGAGACGTCAACGTTAACTTATTCTTCTTGCACGTTGAACTTTCTGAGTTTGTGGAATTTGATGAAAATTAATATGTAGAATCCGAACCCGATTATGTCAACGCAGTACTTGTAAAAGTTGATCATGGTAGAGAAATGAGAGTTCCCGTTGTTCGTATATTTTCCAATGGCCCAGAATCCAATGGCCAAAATGACTTTGAACACTCCAATGACCGTTCCCACCTTAAAATTCGACTCAGAACGGACCACGGCCATCGTGTAGGCGTTAAAAGTTCCAAGTAAACCGTCCAGTGAGCAGTGGTAGAACTCAAAAGTTTCGTCAAACTAACCGAAGAAAACCTCTTTGTAAATTCTGTTCCTGAGGGCGAATGTGATTATTTGATAACCAAGATTAACGAAGAAGAAAACGAACGCGGAGGTGAAGAACTGGTACACGCGGTCGTAACGCTTCAATTGCATGTTGATCCTGAAGGCGGAGTCCATAGTGTAAGTGATAGATTTGTTCAACGCGTTGGTCAGCTCAATGAACAGAATTGAGTGAGCAACCACAGTATACTCCTCTTCCTGAGTAATAACTGAAAATGTCAATAAATAAATCAAAGCGTCGCCAAAATTAAGTAAAACGTAGTAACAAGTGTTCTTTAGGATATCCCCAAGAACTTTTGGTCTGAAGGGCTTGAAAAGTGTCTTCTACACAAAATGAATGTTCGAATACTTAATAGATTTGCTTTTTAGGTGGAATACCATACAAATTTACACAAAAGCAAATATTATTATAGGACCTATAATTGTTGGAATGAAAGATAACACAGTTATTTTCTTTACAAGCATTTAACTTAAAAATATTTACATAGTGACGATGTACAACTGAGTCACTATAAAACCAGTAGCCATGGTTAGATTTATGTTAAATAATCCTTCAACTCTCAACATTTTTCTTGAAGCAACCTAAAAATAAAACAGAGCATACAATATAACTACCCACTAATAAAATGTTGATTATTATTGGGTAAATTATTACCTTAAAACAAATTATGCGAATTAATTTTTTAAACCTAGAAGTAGACCTAGAGAAAATATTAGAGTAAGAAATGTGCCTACAATATATGTGTATGCAAAATATACTTTAGATGCATTGTATTGTTTGAGCTCTAACGACCTATTCATGAATTAAGAACCAGCTTCTATGAATGAATCACCTACTACTTTGTTAATCAAATTAATCAAAATTAATGTTGATGAAGTTATTACAGTTCCATCTTCTTCAGTGTAAACTTCAAGATAATGCCATATCATAAAAATTACTGCCGATCTTGCAATTAAATATATAAACTCTGGCATGATGGAGTTAAAGCATACTTAGAATATTGGCTTCATGATAATCGAAGTTTAATGTATTTGCACGGGATCCTATGATGCGTTAGATAAAATTGATGAGTGTTAAGATTGTGATTCTCTAATTGACATTGTTGTGGAGTGTTTCTATAATTATAAAAATCGGCACATTAAATTAAAATTTACTAAAATACCAATAATTGTTGTTAATATGTGATGGAATTATTAATTTGATTTAAAGTTAACACTAAATCAATAACGCTTCTTCTCAGCTTGCAATTCTTATTTATGTCCTATGCACGTTCATTTAATAATATATTAACCTCAATGTACTCTAATATATCTAAAATAATAACATGACTCACTCAACAGCAACAATCCAACAATACATCCAAACGCAATAAATAAATATATACAAGTTATTTTACCATACATGTATCCAAGTAAAAATAATATATATTTTTATAATTCTTGTGGTTAGTGAATTTCCAGTTAATTAAAATGGTTTTCATCTTTTCCAATCTTAGTGATTCTGCTTCCTCATTTATGTAACAGCATTAATGTATTTACTATGTGTGATTTAACATCTTTTTTAATATCAAGTAACTATTTTATGGTATGAAATATAAACATATATACATAATATTAAGAATATTACGTGTTTGTAGTGGTTTAATTAGTTTTTTACTATGGTTTTTAAAAGACATTTAAGATCTTTTTTGTAGAAAGTATGTTTTTACATTAATTGTACATTTAAATCAGATTTTTCTTTATCTTATTGTATTTTTAATATTTGATATTACTTTAAAATATTCTGAAACTTTTGTTTTTGGATAAGATTAATAATCTTTTTAATAGCAAATTCGTTATAATTCATATTTCAGTATTATATTTTTTTGTCATTCATTTATTTTGATTATAATTTAATGTGTGTTTTCTTTTTCTTTGTTATATTTGCATTATCCGTATTCATTGGATTATGTGTTGGTGAGTCATGTTATTTTTTCAGTCCTCGCTACACTCAGAAGAATTATCTCTTCTGAGTGGATCGAGTTGTTCGGGATCAATGTGGATGTTAATGATGTCCTCTATATTGCATACTTCATCAGAGATTTCAACAGTGTTCAAATTATATTAGCAAGTTTTCTTGCTAGAGACTGCCGGAATATCTTCTTTTTCGGCGTGTTGTGCTTCTCCAGGTTTCTTCTTATTTGGTTTTGCTTTTCTAAAGACAGGTTGCACTTTGAGTTTCGATTGGATGTTCAAGTGTTGCAACTCAAGGTAGTTCTTTACCTCCTCCTCAAACATTCTGGATTTCTCTACTTCCATTTTTATGACATTGTAGGCAATATCCTTATACAATTTCTGCATATCAATATTTTTTCATTTACTCAATTGTCTTAGGATACATTTAGAGTTGTGGTGATACTATAATTGGGATAATGTCTCCATAATCAAGTTTTTTGTATTTATTAATTTTTTGGTTATATGCTTTGTGAGTGTCAATGGCAATGGTAACATCAAAGTGTTGAGAATCTAGTTCTGTCACTATGTCGGGCCTGCTTTTGCTATTATCCAGGCCCAGCTCTCTTGCAGTTACTGCAGCTTTTGGCTTGTACTTCTTGTAAATGAGGTGTACAAGTTCGTTATGAGCGGTTTCAGCCAATAGTGGAGGAAAACGGGGTCATTTTCGGGGAACGGATTAATTCAACGTCAAAATACGAGAGGAATTTGGACATAAAGGTCAGAGAAGGGGACTCTATGTTCCCAATTCATGAGCTACCAATAATGAATCGATATTGCCAAGTACTTCCTTCTGTCTGATTTAAGTATGAGGGGTTAAATGGCATCAATCAAAAGTAACATAAAATATATTCAGTGACATTTTTAACAAAGAGTTTCTTTTTTATATTTCATTATATACAATTGTATATGTTTGGATTATATTTTAATATTAACCACTTCACTTACATGATAAATTAAATTTTCATTTGATCAAGAGCTTAACTTAAAATAAAGATAAGCACTATTGGGAATATACGACCAGCACTATTATTTTGCGCTTTTCATGTAAAATACTCCATCATGATAAATGTGTTTATAATTACACCAAATTGTAAAATGATAATCTAGCTCCATAATAGTGGTATGGAAATAACTTTTAGAATCGATATTTATCATCGTTAGGCCGAGATGGGCGTGAAATAAATTTTAACTTCCTGCTTTTAAGAATGAAACCGACAATCTCAAATTGAAAGGCGGAATATCCATACGACCCCATTTTTAACTTCTAATAAGCACAAGTAATTAGTTGTCAGTTGCCTCGTATATTAACTCTGATTATTTTAAGAATATGTTCAATCTTGACTAAAATTAGCCATAATTAGTGCAGAATTAATATTTAAAGAGAACTACTTCAATCGGTTTCGGGAAGTTGTGCTATTTGCGCTTTTTATTGTATTTTAGTATCAAAAATTAACTGCAAAACACTAGAATGAACAAATTTATTCTGCTCAACTTATCAATCAAGTTCAGATTCCCTTGTTGCTGTAACTACTCGAATAAGGGCCCTGTAGTTTCTATTTTTCACAGAACTGATATAGAATATATTGGAAGTTACACTTTAAGTTAAGAAGCCTTTAAATTCTGATCATTTTGGACACAATTTTAAACCAAGATTTTGAGCTAATTGTTCCTAATTTGAAGGTTTATACGAGGCTTTTGCACTGCTCAACCATAATTCCAGTTAATTAACTTAAGAACACTGAAATCAACGACTAATTTATTTAGTTATGAATACCACCTCGGTTTTAGAACAATTAATTTTTTATTGTTCGTTATAAATCAAGCTTACATTTGCAACTAGGGCTGGCAATGAGCTGCATGTATACGTATCCTTGAAGGCATTTATATTTTTGAAGTAAATTAATCCGAGAGAAATGTAAACCCTCTTCTAAGCAATTTTAATATTATTGAGACTCATGAGTTGACTTAAAAAATTAACATGATATTTAAATTAGTAATCCGTTACTCTACCTAAATACAGCAAGCGTTGGCATGGTTGCGATTTTAACTCATAAATTTTATTCAGCTAAGAAATATATTATCGAAAATAACAAACCGGTGAAACATTTTACTATTTCGCGCAATGATGAGTAACACCATCGTACATCGATTTAACTTATTTATTAAATTAATTGACGGGTACTTATTCAGAAAAATAAATCAAGTTTAGTGAATAACTTAGCAACGTTTTGTTGGTTTGTTTTCAATTTTATGATCTAATTAATTGGGAATACAAGCCGTTATGATTTAATAGTAAGTTGTTGCAAAATTATTTTCCCACCTCACATTTTCAGATTAGATTTATGCGAAGAATATAAGGCTAAGATGCTCCAATTCTTTTTATACTTTGAAAAATTACTGTATGTATTTTAAATGGATTAAAATGTATATTATTGTCAAGAATCGCGTTAATTATTACTATTATATTTCTGCGTTAAAATAATGGATGACGAGCACAATGAGCTAACGATATTCAAAAATATTGGAGAAAATTATTGATAACTAACCCAACAAGCTATTGACGATTACTTTATAAATTGAACTAAAATTTATTTTATTTCTAATGTAAAAACACTCAATTGTGAATAGCCACAGTATTGGAATAGAGTGAAATGAACTGAGATTCAAATGATTCACGTGAATTAGTATATCAAAAGTGAAATTAGAAAACTTCCCGAAACCGATTAGAAAATGTAGATTCCCGATTTGTTGTTTGCACTTTTGATGAAAAAATTTAACAAAAAAACTTCTGGCTTTCCGAAGGGGAATTACTAGCGTATGACCAATATAAGATAAATTTAAAAGGCCAGGACTACATACCTCATGTAGCTCAAAAAGGGAAAACTTAAGATTTGAAGTGAAATTTATAATTAAATAATTTTTTCCATTACTTTACTCTGTAGTATACATTAATATATAATATAATGTTCTGAATATATCTACATCACTCCAAAAAACAATGTCAGTAAATATCATAAAATCAATGATAGAGATTTGTCTCTTGAGTGTAAGGCAAAATAAACTATGGGCTGTGCAGGATACAAATATGAATACAGTAAATGAACAAACACATAGTCCATTTTTAACAACAGTGGGGGAAACGCATTTCCTGTGTAAAGTTCAAATTTTACAATAAATCTGGACTTAGCTAAGGCACAAAACTCATCAAAATTACAGAAAATTATTGAAAAAATATGAAAAAATGTAGTTGGAAAGTATATATAATGAAAGTATATATAATGTCAAATAATGAATATGTGGACACGATATTATAAAATCAAATTCTTTTTCGAAACATCACACAAACTATTCGACCATATCCACTCCGTTCATGTAAACACCCACACCACAGACCAGCGACAACATAATTATGCCGAAAATTCCTAATATTTTCCTAAATTTGGTAATTTTTCCGGTTCCTGCATTAACAATATTTTCCTCAACAGTGACTGATGACTCTTCTTCAGCTTAAACTTCAAGTATTTCACTAATTATTTAATTCACCTGTTCTTTTGCGATTTAAACATCATGTGAAGTGGAATCTCTCTTAATCATAGAATTGGATATGATTTTTTCCACTCCGTCTTCTGAAATTGAAATTGAAAGAGCACGCGGTCGCAAAAAAGAAAGAGTGCGTTGTGGTTAGTTCGCATCAACGGGGGCTTCAACAGCTGGTCCGAATATTTTATTAGAAAGTGTTCTCACGCGCTGTATTGTTTCATCTGATATTGTTGGGCTCACTATAGCCAAAACACCAACTAGTACTGGATCAACAGTAGTATCCCCAGCTTGTAAATGGTCCATGTAAATATTTTCCTTCTTCACCTTAGGATACTGTACAATCAAACAGATAGGAACCACAAAATAGACTATTACACCTGTGAAAGCTGAGAAAAATCCAAAAACAGCAACAATCGACTCTAAAACCATCGACAAAGCCATTGAAAGGGTTACGAAAACTAATGCTACTATAACTTAAATTCTATAACCTTACTTTGTCTGAGGGTCTTTCTTGCTCATTCCAACAATTGAAATTTTTATTGGATAAAGAACCAGTGGATATGCAATAATGGTAACAAAGGCATACACCAGTGATAATATGTCAATCCAGATCCACTTGCAAGGTGCGAAAGCTGTAAAAATGTTATGTCGTCTCCAAACATGGCAGCGCCCATGAATCCAACCAGCAGTTATAAAATAAGAGCTAAAATTACAGCAACAATAAGTGAGATGTGAACGACTCTTTTCCTGAGCACTGGCGGACCCTGTAATTCTCGCACCATCGCTGGAATGGTCGTGTGCACAGTGAAATTACCTTGTAGTGAGGGAATGTACATCAAAAAGTAAAGAAATGCTGTGACTGAAGAAACGTTCGGAAACGCGTTCAAGTTGTATTTAATTGGAGACGAACCGTCTGGAACACACAACTATTTCGAACCAACATGAATGAAGAAATAAACTATTATGGACAGCGCGAAGGTGAAAATGGCTACACCAGAGATAGCTGCAACTTTTGACAGTTATTTGAGCGACTTGAGCAGCGTTAGTGGGAATATAACGCAAAAAGACAGAATCGCTTTCACCGCGTACTTATTAGCATCGTACCCAATCACATTCTTGATAAATATCATTACCAAGGACGAGCTGATGATAATATATGCAGTCATAACCCCAAAGTAAGAAATAATAATTGAGACTTCCAATACAATCGAAAGCTTCTTAGATACAGCTCTCTCCGTGAGCTCTCTATACGATTAAGCTTGAGTGTAATGAGAAATATCCACAAAGAACTTGTACATGTAGATGTCGAAGATAACTGTAAAAGCAATTGCAATAAGAGCTATCACCCAGCCCAACTTAGCTATAATGAAAGAAATAGACAACAATGACGCACCGAGCATCTAATAGTGTGATTGATGTCTGACCAGTTTGTTTTCGTTCTGACATTATTTGAAGTGATGATAACATTAACTTTCAATTTCAACAGACATAGTATTCTAACAATAATAAACATTTTCTAATTATTTTATTAATTTATTTTAGCTTTTAATTTCAGAAATCATTCGACTTCAATATTATTTATAATAACATAAATAATAAATTATAGTGTTTTAAATCCAAAGTGTTACTTAAGTTAGTTTACCAAAACAAGAAAAATAAGATTGTAGTTTTAGAACAGTTCTATATTTATAACCTATATTCCACTTCGATAATTGATTTCTAATTATTCATAATATTAAAATTGATTAAAATAGTAGACTTTCGTTCAATTTTACTATTCAAAATTAACCAGTTCAAAATTATTTAACATAAGCTCATAACTCATTTAGTTTGGGTCTCTTGCTGATCGGAAATTGAAATATATTAATAGTGTAAAAGTAAAATAAGCTTATAAAATTAGAATATATTCATTCAGCACCCTGGATCGGAAAATGCATCGTTTAAGTTAGGACAATCATATTGTAAAGTTTCGTAAAAATAATTATTAGTGACCAAGAATTAATGACCTAAAATGTAGTCGATTTATAATTTCGACCCAATATTATTCCTATCCTTTCATTACAATAGAGTCTAGAACTTTGAACATTGGAGTTATTGATGAAAAAATTACAATCGTATGACCATCCAATGAACCCTCCGGAGCTGTTATCGTTCGCAGATAAGTTTGTTTTTATTACTGATGCATTATTCATTTTGAGCTAATTTTATAAAGAACCGATAACTCCACCAACATAACACTTTGCGAAAATACTTGAATTAAAAACAACACAGTTATCTATTTATAAGTTTTAACCTTTTTACCATCCCATAACAGCACCTACATCGCCTCTTGCATCAACAGAAACTGTAAATGTGGTTCTCAGATTAATAATATAAGATTATTGCGAATCTGAAGATTAAGCTCCAATTGTTCCTAGAGAACTTATATAAGTGGCTTTTATCGTGAAGGTAACATACGAAGACTATAATGTGAGATTACCATTACTTTAACCAATCACTCCAAAGTAATAATAAACACTTGTGCTTTATATAAATTATTAAAGGCAAACCTTACTAATTATTATATTATTTGCGTTAGAATTTGAATATCCAACAAGAATTCCAGAATACTAAATATTGGGTGTATTATAGGTTTAATAACAATCATAAATTACTTAAGTTACCTATAATGTGGAACTTATAACATAACTTACCAAACCTCCAAACTGATACCAATAATTAGAATCAGATGAAATCGAATTAAAAATCTAGTTATTTTAAGCATTTCCAATTCTTATACCAACATTGCTAATTTAAATAATACATCCAGTTGTAGTATTAAAAAAGTATGAAGAAGAATTTCCAACATTGAATTAGGTTGGGATAATTGTTATATTTGTAAGGATTACAGTACAACCCGTAACACTGAATGAAATCAATGATGTTGGCTACTAATTAAGGTATAAACCAAATATTGAATAGTTTTAAACAGTGAGTTATTTAGTGATAGTGTTTATTAAAGTAAAACAAGCGTTTGATGTAATATTCATATTAATCATGAAGTTATTAACGTAATTTGTACCCTCGCTAATTTATTATACAAGTAAATATACATTCGTGATCGAATTGATAGAAGTGCCTACTTTACTAGTTATATAAAGATAATTGACTTAAATTTGCTTTTAAGTTCCCATAAATTGTAGTGCACTTGTAAAGCTTTGAGTTCCAATTTGAATTTTAATATTCGTAAACTAATATTAACTCTAGAAAAGTGGGCATAACGTACCTGTATAAACACCGTCTTTAATATTAACATATGCATTCGTAATGAAATTACCTGATCCAAAAACGTATCCATTTAAGAACGAAGAGGAACTTTCAATATTATTAGTGATATCGAGAATATCAAAAGTATAAACAAATAGTTGCTAACTGCATACCATATTTACATCTACGCTGTTGACGATGTATGTACATTTACCATTTTGAAAAGTTTAAGGTGGAAGGCATTAACAAGATCCAGCAATCATTGATTATCCGTAAATAAGGTTACAAGTACAGACTCCATCTACCAAAGTTGAAGGCGGTATCAATATTTAAAATATTACTGTTTATTGTACTAATATCTTTGATCAAATTTTAATTCAAAGCGCTGATGTTATTTAACAATCTTGAATCTACGCTTACAACATCAGGATTCGACTTCAATCCCATTAGATATTGCAAATTGTAATCTTTATCAATTATTTAGTTTAGGACATTCAAAATATCAAAACACGAACTTCCATTTAATACTTTACCTTCGGGACAAACACAGTCTTATCCATTGAATAGGAACGAATTTGAACAAACCAAAGATGTTAATTGAACAACCCCGTTATTCAAAGATTACAAGCATAAACCGTATGCGTAGTAGCGATCTCCGCAAACCGAGCAGTCTTCCTGAACTTTCTCATTAATTAGAGCAAGATCTGAGCCTTGAAATATGTTTGGAACATTATTCGTGCAGACTCTTGTACTCTGAACTTTAACTGTTATGATTTCACTTACGAAGGCAATTAAAGCTCCACAGCGAGTTCCGGTGAAGTACCCAGAGACGTTTGTTTCTTTCAGACTCATTTCGCTCTTCAGGGTTTGTGTGTACAACCCACCCAAAATATCACCGCTCAGTCGGATCTGGATCAACATCTGGTTCAAGTTTATGTAGTTCCACAGTGGCATTGCTGGAATACCAGCTTTGTTTAGTGTGATCGATGATGGGTTCATACGGTTGCGCTTCTCGTTCCTCGGCATATATACTACTTCCTGAGATGCGGCTCGGCCAAATCGGTTGCGGAAGGTAAAATCCCCCGATTCAAAGTGCTGAGCTGCCATCAAGGATCAGTATGGCTAAGGGCATGCCATCAACAAGCCTTCAGGATCGGAAAGCGGCAACAGCTCCATTGCTTCCTTATAAACGCAGATGGTACGACGCAGGTGATTCTCGTATAGATCGGCTTGCACGAAGCAGCCGCGTTACGCCCCTGGATGCTTGTACCCGAGTCGTTGGTTGCCTTGGCTGCGGAGGTGCGTCTAACGTACATAGGTGTGTCTAAAACTAATGATCATTCGTGAACTTACAGTTCATGTACAGAAGACCGAACTAGTATAAACAAAAGTTAAGTGAGTTGGATATTTTAATTCTATTAAAAATGAAATACATAAATAATATCATAAATAATAATAACTCACTCAATCATAAATATAAATTAGTATAATTAGTAAAAGTAATAATTAGTAAAAATTGAATATATAATTACTTAGTATACAACTTACTTTATTTCTTCAAAGCGTATTGTATTTCTTATGTTGATTTTGTACTAATTTGGTGTGTTGTCAAGTTCCCATATCAAGTAATAATGAATTAATGAATTATCAATTTTTTATTCTAGATTGACGTATTTGAGATGAAATTTCAGTTGGTTGCTGTCTGTAATTTCTCAGTTATTCTTATCCGTATTAATCTCTTGCATAATATGATAATCATAAATATCAAATTACCAACAAATATACAAATATACATTTCACATCTGAAAATTAGATCTTTAAAGTTTGAATTTTAATTAAATGTTATATTTTAATATTTAACTAAATATTCCATAATATTAATTTTATAATTATGTTTAAGATTTTTATATTAATTATAAAAAACTTCAGCTTATAGAAACGTATATAAATATTCAATACAAGTATATCACAACATCAGTACACTCCAATGAGTTCTATCATAAACGAGAAGCATTTGATGGGCGCAATCCAAAGACTGTTAACGCCTACTAATAGCGATATATATTATATAATCCAAGTCATGATACTTCCAGACGCCATGTACAATTTACTATTTTGTTAGTTATCTTTTGACTTAAATTTAAAGCTGGAAACAATTCACTCGCTATTCTCTGAGTTGTCAACTAAATATCTTTATATCAATTAATTATCCCTAAGCAAATCTTTATACACCTTGTAAAGAATTTCCGTTATAGAAACAAAAAGTCAAACTGAATCTTAAAGCTAAAATGACTCCCAAATAATAACTGAATCATAAAGTTAAAATCAAAAAGTTACTGAAAGATAAAATAAAACATATAAAAAGGAACAAGGTGATAAAATTCCTTTGGCTCTGTAATCATAGTAACAAAATTAAAATAACTCTAAAGTTCTATAAAAACGAAAGTCAAATAAGTAGAGCAGCGATAAGATTCCGCTATCTCAGTTCAAGCAACAATTTTCAGAAACTTTAAAAACTATTATAGGGGAGTTCGATGATTCTGTAAATGAAATGACGGATAAATAAATGAGTCAAGTTCTTATTGACTATTTCCAAAAGAATGACCAAAGAGTTTTCTGGGAACGAGTTCAAAGTTTGATCACTTACAAAACTAAGATACAATTGAAGGAATATTTCTAGAAATCATTCTTGCGATGTTAATATGAACAACAGATAAGTGAAGATGATAAACAGAAGATCGTGGAACTTACGCGAGCGATGCCATAAAGCAAGCCGTCTGAAATCGTAAACGCTTTCTTCAACAAAATTGGAGATGATTGTATGTATTTTAGAAGGAAAGTTATAATGTTCGTCTATTATCTGAAAAGAGCCGTAAGGTGATTGTTGTTTTCTTTTAAAATTGAATAATAATGAAATGTGATGGGAAAATACATATAAAAAATATTTCAACTTTATGATTAAGAAATTGATATATGTATTATAAAAAGGACGCCAATAATCAGCATAAATTATAACCAGTATCTTATGATATAAATTGTCTGGGATTTCAGTTTTGACTTAGTTGAATAATAACAAGCATCAAAATTTGAATTCTGTCTCTAACGTAGTTTGACGCCATGGAACTTTTGTGTACTTTATTTCCTCTGATATATTAGTTTTTGTGTTTGCCGCGAGAAAAGGTGGTTTATACCTATATTCATGTTGCCTAACAAAAATCATTGAATATCTTCTTTCATTGTCATTTGAAGTGGAACATGGTTCCACATAAAATACTAGACATACCTAGTCCTATATGATATTAAAATACAAAGTCATTTTGAAACAAAAATTTCTTCCGAAAAATCGCTTCGGTCGACTATTGAATAAGATAATAGATGGATTACTATTGATAAGATAATAGATGGATTACGATGCAAAGTAGTGATAAATGCAACTTATTGAAGAGGAATAAGATGATGAATTGGATAAAATCAGTCAGAATATAACATATTTGAATTCGATGATGAAAATTATGAATGTAGAAACTCAGAAAGGCTTAGAGACCACAACTATAATCTGGACTTATTCTAAGATTATTCACATATTGATTTTTCTAACATAATGCTATCAAATATAATTATATATTAGCTCAACTATATCACTATACTCTACTCTTTTCTGGTACTGGACGAACATTATTATGGTTCTCCTAAAGTATGCTTCGCTTCCGGCTTGGCTGAAGAACACGTCCACGATCTCGGATGGCTTGCTCCTGGGCATCGTGCGGGTGAGCTACTTGATCTTCAGCTTGTCAGCCTCGCTTATCTGCTCGAACTGGCACTTCGCAAACGACTTTTGGAAGAACTCCTTCAGCTGCAGCTTAGTCTTGTAGACTATTGAGCTCTGGACCCTCTCCCAGAAGAGGTTCTGGTTGTGGGACAGGAAGTGCTAAGTGAGCGCCAGGCATACTTCTTTGTCTGTCATCTGGGCCGCGCCTTTCTCGAACTCCGCCATGATTGCCTTCAGCGTTTCCGAAAACTGCTTCTTGAACTGCGAGAGTGGTACTCTTTATATCTCGATATCCTGTCTTTTCTGAGAGCTACTGGAGTTGCTTGCGGACGGGTGGACAACATAGAGGTACTTTGTCGACAGGTCGGTGAAAAGCACGTGAACGGCCTCCAGCTGCACGTTCAAGTCGAACGATAACTGACAAAACAGCAGGCTGTACATAGAGTCTGAAAGAGTCATGACCCGGTAGACCGCGTAGGAAGGGTCACTGGAAGTTAACTGCAGGAGCTTTTGGATGGAGCTTACTAAGTGTTGGTCGTTTTAAGTTGAACTCATTGGAGTGAAATCACATAATTGAAATATTTTGTTCTTCGTATTTGCAAGCTGTTTAATAAAAATCTCATACTATTTAAACGTATCTAGTTCAAATCTAGTGTTTAGCATGATGTATTAATAAAATAGATGCATAAATCAATCAGTCGCTTCCGCGTAGTTAATCCTCAATAAATAAGACATTTGTAAAATGTGTGTGAAATACAGTATTGAAAATAAAATTACAAAATTATAAGTAGATTTTACCAGATATTTAATAAGTGCCAATGCAATGAATAGCAATGTAAATTTTAAAATATTAAATTTTTAAAATTTTTGTACACTACATCATTATTTTATATAATTGTTTAAAATTATAATATAATTAATAAAATATTATAGAGCATACGCAAATTCTAAAAGTATGTGCATATGAAATATGTCAGCAATAATAAACTTTTGATAATTGAATAATGTAAAATATCAGCTGTAACTGTAAATGTTTACGTGACTGAATGTTTATGGGAGTTGATTTCAACCACAGTTATAAAAGATAGTAAATTTAGTGTACCTGGAATTGAAATTTATCATTTAATTGAATAAAAATACGCCCCTTATAAACGGGATAATGAACAAAATAAAATCTATTCACTCAACGAGTTCTCCGTTCTTGAACTGGCCTTTTACGACAAATCCGTTCTCCAGACAAATCGTTCCTTCTCCATCAAATTGATCGTCCGCGAATTCACCAGAATAATATCCACCCTTCCACTTCAAAACGCCCTTTCCGTTGAATTCGTTGTTTTTGAACGCGCCTTTGTATGTATTTCCGTTTTCAAATGTGTAAATTCCTTAATTAAATTCATCGTTGTTGAATGTGCCTTCGAACGTGTTCTTGTTGTTGAATGTTAGCTTTCCGCTCCCGTGTTTCATATTATTCTTGAACTAGCCGGTGTATACGCTCGAATCCTCGTAAATAAGCGTTCCACTCCCACTGAACTCGTTATTTTCGAATTCGCCCGTGTAGATTTGATCGTTTTCTTTCAATGTTCCATTTTTATATTAGAAACCTTAGCCAGAATGAAAACTGCCAGTGTAAACAGTGTTTTCTTTAGTCAACGTCCCTTAACTCACCTCTCCATTAACGAATTAACCTTAAAATTCCATTCCAACACAAGTTAATTGTCCAGTTCCGTGCATCTCATCGTTAACGAAATCGCCAACGTATGTGAATTAAGGACAGGTGAATTTTCCACACCCGTGCCTCGAGAGACCTTAAAATTGCCCCTCGTAAACGAAATCCTTTTCATAAACAAAAGTACCAGTTACTATTTGATCATTTGCGAAGATTCCGGTGAAAACTGAGCCGTTATTGAAGCGGAGGAAACCGAATCCGTGCTTGAGGCCGTTAAGTGATTCACCAGAATAAACTGAGTCTTGGTAGGGGTTGGAGGAATTTTACATGTGAGTTGGAGTGGAATATATATTAATATATTGTTTAAATTATATTGATTGTCTGGAAATAAAGATTTGATGCTTTTAACTGCATTTTAAGCACATTTTTAAGCTGCAAAATTTAGTGTTATGCTTTAAAACCATTTAAATCCCGAAGTTTATATTTTAATACTAGTAATATATTATTTATCTGTGCACTTTACACTATTTATAAGTATATTATAAATCGTGACTATATTGATTTTTACCATATTAGTGATTTTTTAATTTATGATATTAATGTCAAAATTTAGGCTAATGTTGAAACAGTTGTGTGAGTGATTTTATCAAAAACAATTAATTAACTTAAAAATCTAAAATACACTGCTTTAATAACAATTATACTAGAGATACTCTAGTAGAGTATACTGAATAAAAAATTTCTTTTTAATAATAATTCTGTTAGATTTAAATTCAATATATATTTGTTTAAAATTTTAATGCTTATATATTCACAGATAATACATAATAAGAATAATTATTTAATATTTCACTTCAAGTTGAATGTCAATTTATGAAGGCTAATCATAGCATTCCTCTATAATATCAAAAGAATCTCAGAATCATGTATAAACTTATTAATCTGATATGTTAGTTAAACCAATTCTATAAGTCTGTTTCAACAATATAATTCCATAGTTTTTATATTTAGTTGTGTGCTCAGTCGTCTCGCTCTTAATACTTCATTTCATTGATTTTTATACGTCTGAAGATGGAATAGTTATATTTTCGGTATCGTTAGTTTGCATTAATTTAATTACGATTCTCATTTCGGATTCTGTTATCGAAGCTGGTTCTAGATTCATGAACGCTTCATTAGATGTTAAGTAATTTAACGCGTCCAAAGTTTACTTTTCGTATACGATTATAATTGGTTTCATATTATCATTGGTAATTTCGCTCAGTATCTTACTCGCTTTAAAATCTGAAATAACTTTTACGTTGCTAGATTACAATATTTCAGATTAATAGTCGTGGGTATACACATGGCTTGTGGTCGCGTTCTCCGTTTTCTACTTCATGGCCGCGACGCGGAAGATCCTCCGAGTCGAGGGCCTCGTCACCCAGAACCTCATCATGGGCTTTTCGTTCTTGGCGCAATAGTTGTATATCATCACGTTGTAGGTGATGCTCACCCAGATGCTGGGCAAGGAGGTCAGCCTGTTCTCCTTCCTCCTGACCTTCGTCGGCCCGCTGGCGATCAACGGAGCAGTCCAGTTCTGCAACGTCTTCCACGTGAAGGAGAAGAAGATCCAGTACAAGAGCATCCACGCGGTCCAGAAGCTGCTGCTGAAGCCCTTCCGCCCCAAGGTCATGTTCGACATCCTGAAGAACGCGTGCTACTACATCCTCCTCAACGCCGGCGACGCGCTCATCTACTTCCTCACCTTCGAGGCAATAATTTAGCCAGAAGAATATACTATAGTTTCATTTTCAATTCTGTTTATTAAACTCAGTAACAGCCTGAACAAAGCGATTACAAGTACTATGGACATGCCCTTCAGAATCAACATGCAGCTGAAGCGCTATGACCGCGTTTAATAATTATTTGGTTCAGCTTTTATCATTTTCTTTGTTAATCTGGTTTATTAAATTATCATATTTTCCTTGAGAAACAAAATTTACAAACTGATATTTTGTAATAAATTTGATTCATCACTTTCACTTTTTTAATGCTGCATTGATGGACTATTTGGAACATTTAACGCATATACTGTTGCCTATATACACTCAGATCAGAAACATAAAGTTGGTTTTGTTATTGGTTTAATTAAACTATTGTTAGTAATCGGTTTTTGGTATGTCGGCTCATGGATTAATTCAAAATATGCTCATTTTTCTACAATGATATTTTATTACAAGTATTGTGTGGACATTTTAGGGTTTGGATTTTACGTGTTAATTTATATAAAATTTAATAATCTAAAGAAGGCATACCGAAATTAAAACAATTCACATGATGTTGTTTAAGAAAGTTAGGAAGTTATAGTTAATTAACCGCCGAGACTTGTTCTGTAATCGATGTAGCCTATTGATTATATAAGTAGAAATGCTTCAACGGAGAACACAAATGACACGCACTCAAAAGAAGATACATCAAAAGATGTTACGCGTAGTTCGAAATATAATATCGTTCCTAGTTAATGTATAAGTGAGGACTAAAAGGGAAGTATTTCTGCAAGTTAGTTATTAAATGTAGAAACAAAGTGATGTAAGTATGCATTTTTGAGTTTTATGATTTTAAACTGACTAAAAATTGAGAATTCAAGCTATTTTTCAGTAAATTCACCATTATTTTTCACTAAAATAGTACTAATGAAATGATTGGTTTAAACTAATATCACTGAAATTTGATGAACTTTGCAAACGTCTGTTTTGCAGGTATTCTCACTCTGTCAATTACCCATCTCTAAATTGAAATCAATAACAACGATAAATTTAGAAACCCGTACTATTAAATTTTAACTGACACCTATAACAAATATTATTTTTTCCTTTTTCTTTTCCTTCCACTTCTTCAAATTATAATTATCTAACTATCGCATTATTTAACTCCGAATTTGAACACTTTATTTATTTCACTAAAAAGTTTTGAGAACGCTTTTGGCCGTTTCTTTCTACTCAATCGCGAACCGCTTCCACTTCTAATTCTCCTTGAATAAACATTCGCAAAGTTCCTCCACACTCCCAAAGTACATTTGCAGTACCTCCGCTCCAACAGTTCCTATGTTCGGGATGGAATCGAATTGGTGGTTTTGTTTGAACGCTTTCAGGGATTTGGGGGGCGCCTGGAGAATCTCAATTAGTTTCTTGAAGTAAACGGAAGTTTAAGATTAATCCGAAACAAAGAAGGAAATGTCGTCGTTGATTTAATTATTTGTTTAATTCTATTTATTTATCTCAAAATAATTCTATTATTTTGAGATTATATTTGTATATATTTGTTGACTGTTGATACATTTATAATTTTGTGAGCTATTGTTGTTATTTTATTGAGAATTGTTTGTTTGAGTTTAGTTTTGCTGAGAATTATTCTACTAAATTAAGGAAATGTTGTTTTAATTATTCGTTTGATTCTAATTATTTAGTTGAGATTAGATTTGTTGATTGTTGTTTTGGGGTTGAGATATTTATATGTTTAGATAATTGTTCCTATTTTATTGAGAATAGTTTGTTTGCGTATTATTGTGTTGAGAATTATTCTATTGAGTTAATGCTGGTTAAATGAGATTCTGTTTTTGAGATTGGAGTTGTTAAGAGCTGTTTAAATTATTTGATGGCTGTTGAACTATATTCGGTTAAAATTAAATTTATTGAATATTTAGAGGCATGAAACGGACTGACGGAGAAATAGAAGGGGAGGAGGTGTAGAAGTAGAACTTTAGAGGCTGAATCTGGTTGTAAATGTCGTCCAATGGATTACAGACCACATAAGCGTAGTCGCGAGACGATTTCACCTGCTTTATGTGACAGTCATACACATACACGCCAGCAGGCACTCGCAAAAGCATTTGCGGAGTGGTAAATAAAGAACACTAAAATGTATTAAATATTATAAATAGTTATGGTATGATCATTTTTTCTTACAATTTATTAATTAATGAAGAATTATTACAAAAAACCAACAACTTAACTTAAGTTGTTGGTTTTTTAAGTGTTTTTTAAGTTACTTAACTATATAATTACGAATATTAATTTGATAATATATAGTAATAATATATAGTAAATATTATGTGGGTGATATTATATAACTGATATTATAAAGTAACTGTAATTAGTAGTCTCACGATCAATTCAGCGAATAAATATAAATTTCAGTATATACTTGTGATTATGTTTTAATATTTTTGTTAATATACTATACCACATTCAGTGTCGACATAGAATTCTAATCATCAATTAAAATATATTTTGTATCCAAATGTATAAAAAGTGAAATAACTGAACATTATTTAATTGTTATGTCACATTTCTTATCATTTCTTTGCACTGTTAACAACAAATTATTTATTTAAAACCATAGTATATCTATAATTAAAGATACGATATGATAAAAACTATTTTTATAATCTTATTCTGTATTTAAATATAATTTACTATATTCAATATATTTTTACACTTCATTGATATAAGCAAATGAATATAGTTAAAGCACTGTAAGATAATTATATTATTCTCCATTAAATTCATATACATGTACATATGATAAAAAAGTAATAGAACAAAAGACTTAGAGATAAATGGTCAAAAGAAGACGATCAACTCATGGATATTGCTATTTTAATATTTGGGGAGAATATTTGTGCTATATCTTAAGTAGTCATTTCGAAATCATAAGCATAAGTATATTAGAGACTGAGGTATCTCAAAGAGCGAAGTCCTAAGAAAGTAGTTGTGCAATTATTTTGAATGATTTATTTGTTGTTAATTATTCCAAAAGTTAATGTTGATATTATTATGTATTAACACATTTAATATATCTCACTCACTTAACTTTCGTTTATTGTGTTTTCTATTGAGTGAGTCATGTTTATACTGGTTCAGTATCGTGCTCTAAACCTTTGAGTCATCAAAGGTGCATGCTCCTTCATCTGAAACACTTTTAATATATAAATATTTGTGTGATTAATTTTAACGTGTAATGTTAAATATTATCTATTAACATCTTATTAGTACTAGAATAAACTCGTAAGTAATTTTACATTTGATCGAATTAATGTTTAAATACGAATGTTTATAATTCTATTTGTTTCTTTTTTATTTTAATATCATAATTATGTAACTACTTATAACTAATTATAAAATTTCCATTTCAAATGTTTAAACTTAGATTCTTTGATATAAGTATAATATTAAAGTAACTAAATACTGTGGTCGCCAAGCCAACTTTGATTTCAAAAAATACTAACTATTTCAAAACTATTTTTTGTATTAATTTTAACTATATATTAACTCAATGTTTAGTAGCGTCTCCTTTCTATTTTATTACTTCTTCTAACCTTTTGGGCATAGAGTCAATCAAATGATTGATGATATCTAACGAGATTTACTCCAACGCCCTCTTTACTTCTTCATTTAATAAGTCATATGTGGTACATTCTTCAGGGGAAATGTTTGACTTCAGTGGATTCCAGCAGTGAAAAAGTGGATTTAAGTCTGGACTCATTACTGGAAAGCGATAGAGCTCAATGTTGTTAGCAGTATAAAAGTTTTTCATATACTTACTAAAATGTGTCGGGGCGTTATCTTGTTGCAACTTCAAGTTATGCTATTAAGTGATGGAAGTGTAACTTGTCTGAGAACTTAAGAATTGACAATTGAATTCATGGTCGTACCGCACGGCATAAACCATAATGGACCCTTATATCTATAGCTAATCGTACTATAGATCATGCACGAAAACAGTCCATATTTTACACTTCGAGAAAATACTTCGGATTCCACTCGTCTTTAGGTGTTCTGAGCACTCTACTCGCTCGATTTGCATAGCATTTTGAGCGATACTCATCGGTATACTAAAAAGTTCTCCAATATTCAATTGGTTGTTTCAGGTTCATTCGAGCAAAGTTCAAACTTTCCAATTTATGCTTTTCGGTAAGTTTTGGCTTTATCTTAGCAACATAGAAGCTTAAACTGAATTTGGCCAGGAGACGAGATACCGTTGTTAGAGACATGGAAATTCCACGAAGGGCTTAGTATTTTTCAGCTATGATTCGTCGAGTTTCGAATCTATGGCTCTGGCGATATTTAACAACGCGAAAATCTCAGCTTAGTCAAATTTTCTGACACTATTATCGGCATGAGAAGCTTCTAGCTTGCCTGTAACTTCAAAGTGCTTAAAAATGGAATAAACAGTTTGGAGACTATATTGAAGGCAACAAGCAATGTATTTCTTGGTTGCAACAGTTTGTGATTCTGTTTCTCACATTCTCATCATTATGCGACGCTCTTGTATTGTGATCCGTCGGCTTCGTGTGTGCTTCGTCATTTGAAGGATGAAGTGAAAAAGAAATGAACCGCAGAATTAATTGAATATGTTATAATTAGCATAAATACAGTGATTTAATTTTCAAGCGCAATTATTACATAAACATTTGTTAAAATCAAAGTTGGCTCGGACACCACAGTACTACATAATTTACAACTTAATTATCTTGTAATTCAAGTGTTTAATCTTTATTACATGTATTTGACAACATTAAATAGATCAAAAAAGATGAGTATGCTTAAACAAAGTAACTAATAAGAAATTTAACATTTAATATTTAAAAATTAAAGAAAGAAGTTCAATACTGTAGAAAATGTGAATATGTTTTAGATAAGGTTGAATAAAATGTTGAAATACTATAACATAACTTGAAATAATTGACATCTTATGAACTTTTGTGATGTTTAAATATCAAATTTTTAATTTATTAATCTTTACATACAAACAAAGCTAAAAGCTAAGCTTTCATATACTTTCATAAATACATATAACTAAAGAAGAAAATACTAACTTAACAGTACTAGTTAACAACTAAAGTTGTTACTAATGAGTTACTATATTAGTAACATGGAAATGCATTCTTTTTGTGTTTGTGTTCAGTTTAACTATTTTGGTATTATATTATCCTGTATAATTTTAAAAAATTATATTATCTGAGATAACACAATGTAAATGTACAATATATTAAAAGTCTCAATGTTTCCATTAATTAATTTTGGGACAGTAATTTATCCAACTTTTACATTTTATTTACAATCACTAATTTGGCTAATTAACTGTGGGTTTAACAGTAATTGTAATTATGCGCACAAATTTAAAAATAGTTGATCCACTCCAATGATTAAGTGTGACAAAGATCTCATTACCAACACGGTTTTGTTGGCCATATACATAGCGAGTGGTTTTTTGGCTCCGATTGTGTTGGAGTACATCAAGCACCAGGGCGCGGCCGAGGGGAAGGGTCTTTTGTTCGCGATGCCGAATTCGGTTGCGATGGCTTTTGTCCTGTGTGTGCCGTAGAAAACGTCTAAGATTACGTTTATGAAGAAGTATTGGTGGCAGGTGTTCTTGATGTCTTTTATTGACGTCATTGGGACCACCATGACTCTGGTTGGCTAGATTATGTGCGGCTCTGGTGTCTACATCATCATTTACTCCTCCCTAACCGTTTGGTCCGCCCTCGGCTCCCGTATATCAATGAAGAAGCACTTCAACATATTACAAATCCTAGGTATTGTAATTGTAACAGCCGGACTAGGTGTTTCTGGAGTGTCTTCCTTCGACGCGGGGTAGTAAGTGATCATCGGAATTGTAATCACACTTGTTGGAACCATTTTCCACTCGTGCGTTTACTGGCTGAACGAGTTCTTCAACCACAAGTACGGCGTTCACATGTAAATCATGTGCGGCTACACGGGCGTATTTGGATTATGTTTGTACTTGATTTACTAGTGCGCGTACACCATTCCCCACTGGTAAGAGATAGTAATTGACCCTATTAAGGCCAAAGGTGGAGTTTATTGGTAAATAGGGCTGTTGTATGGAGCACTTGTATTGGTTGATTTGATGCACATGTTCGCGCAGTATACTGTCGTGCCGAGAGTTGGGAGCGTCTCAACTGGAGTGGGAAAGTCAATCTCGTCCATAATCGTGTTCGTACTGAGCCACGTGCTGTTCTGCAGCTAATAAGCGAGCTAGTGCATCGACGTGTGGAAAATAGTGAGTTTGTGCGTGGTTCTAGCCGGTGTCATGACATACTCAGTAGGAGTCGTCATGCGCAAAAAGAAATCGGACGGAGAAAACAAGAAACTATTCGAATACACAGACGCGGAAAGCCAAAGCTTCACATACGACCAACGCCAAAAAGATGCTTCATCAGAAGACGAACTCCTACTCGATGACGAGAAACAGGAGTATAAATGAGCATTATTTGGAGTTTAAACAGATATTAATAAAAGTTCATTAATAAATGTTAATATATAGAACTTTTTTTATAGTAATAACAATAACAATAAAATACAGTAATCATATCTACGTAACCTCTAGTATACACAATTACATTTTATGTTGCTGAATATATTTCATTTAATCTCTATAATTTTATTAAACAAATTATTATTGTGTATCAAAAACAAATACAGATTTGTGCTCTTCATAATTGGGTGAATTGAAAT
The DNA here is from genome assembly GCA_963988835.1 of Hexamita inflata. Lineage (NCBI taxonomy): Eukaryota > Fornicata > Diplomonadida > Hexamitidae > Hexamita > Hexamita inflata. The sequence continues at coordinate 79,088 of CAXDID010001047.1, forward strand.
ATATAATCAAAATATACAAATATAAATATTCAAATTGAGTGTGAAATTTAAAAATTCAGAATTAATAATATGTATGCTAATTCTCTTAGTTCTATAGCAATCTAGTATTATTGATATATACAAATTGAAAATCACTCCAAATTCAATGTCGATCCGCGAAAGCCAGTCGCAGCACTCGTCGATTTTGTCGAAGGCCTCCCAAGACCCGGTCCAGGTGCACCAGACGTCCGTGGTGATGAAGCCGGTGGCGACCGTGTGCGTCTCCAGCATCGCGCCTGAGTTTCTGTATTTGGTAGGCTGCTCGTTCATCTCTTTCGTGCTCCTGCACTACCTCACGTACTACCTGGAGCCGGAGGCCTTCTTCTTCTTTCCGATCATCTTGGTCCTGCTCTACCTGATGAACGTGCTCCTTTCGGACTCGGTCGTCGAAGCCGGGTCTTCTCTCATGAGCAGGTCGCTGGGCGTGAAGCAGTACAACGCGTCCAAGGTCTACTTCGCGTACACCTTCGCCTTCGGCTTCCTGGTCTCGCTCGCAGTTCCGCTCGGCCTGCTGCTGGGTCTGAAGAAAGAGATCGTCTACTTCATGCTCTGGCTGGAGCTGGACGAGCAGTGGGACACCTTCTACACCTGGCTGGTGGTGCTCTTCGCGCTCTTCTACAGTGGTGGGCCCTCGAAATGCTTTTTTGAATTAGGAAGAAGAATGAAGTTTATTATTTGAATCTTACTTATATCACTGCCCGGCTCAATAATGAGTGTGTTCTCCCTCCTCATCAATACACTCATTAACTCTATTTACTATTGATTTGTAAAGTGCTTCAATCACATCAAGGCCTGGTTGAGCCTTGGATAGCTGTGCTACAATAATTAACGTATATAACTCTGTATATACTTCAATAATAAGTTTCAACTTTACCTAACGTTGTATAATTTAACAATCAAGAAAATTGATTTCTCATTATGAAATGGAAGTGGAAGATCATAAGTAAAATAACTGTTGTTTTAGAGTAGCATCAATATATTATTTAATGCTGGGCCCGACTAACCCACTTGATTCCATTCTTCAAGAAACAAAAAGGCATTCATTATTTGTATTTTGAGAATGAAAGCGACTGTAACTACCTGAATTATAATTCTAATTAAGCGAAGTACCAATACTTCATCTTGAGCTCCCGGTTGAGATTGAAAGAAAAAGTCCTCCATTGTTTTTCGTGATTAAGAAATACCTAAAATCGTTCAGATTGACCCAGTTGAAGATGAACACCGAGGTCCTCTGCAGGTCCAGTGCTTGCGCTACTAGTTATAAATTATATATTGCGTCCGTATACCAATCATTGGATCCTCTTATTCTTTTCTCCAATCAGGCTTAACTACCATATATTTTCGAGATAAAATCTTTCATAAATTAGTTTTGTTGACTAAAACGTAGAAATTACACAGGGACATCTTAAACAAGTGATATAACTAGTTCAGATTGGTACAATATTTTATGAATTCATCCGTTGGACCCAGAAATGAAGAGAATACAAACGCTTCAGAACTGCCTAAGTTTGTTAAGTGAATTAGTTGACCTTCCCTAAACATCTTCTACCGCGTTTATTTTTGTCATTGCCGTCCTTTTATTGCATGTGGTAATTTCTATTTTTCTTTTTGGAATATTAAATACCGACTTTGAATAGTCGATTATGGTCTAATACGATCGAAATCATATTTTTGGCCCTCTTGTGTTAATGAGTAGTTCATGAATAATCTCCAACTTGAGATTATTTATTGGAATTTGTCATCCGCATTAGAAGTGGCAAAATATTTTAATATATAATTACTCACATAGTAAACAAGAAAAAGCAATTCCACCTCCCATAACTGTACTTCGCCCTGGCCTCGCGGAAGCTGCTGCGCGCCGAGGGCCTCTTCGGCCTGGAGCTGGCCCACGGCTTCTCTTTCTTGGCGGTCCAGTTCTACGTGCTCACGGCGGCGGTGCTGTTCGCCCAGACGCTGGGGAGGGAGGTGGACCTCTTCACCTTCATCCCGGCCTTCGCGGTGCCGCTGGTCTCGGGCGCCGTCGTACAATTCTGCGGGGTCTTCCACGTGCGGGCCAAGAAGGTGGCCTACCAGAACTCCCACTTCCTCCAGCGAGCCCTCTTTCGGCCCTTCCGCCCGCGGGTGCTGCTGGACGTCTTCTCGACCTCCTGCTACTTCGTGCTCCTCAACTCGGGCGAGGCCTTCCAGTACGCGCTGACCTACTCCGCCATCGTCCAGGACTCGGAGTACCAGATCGTCACCTTCTCCATCCTGCTGGTCGAGCTCTCCAACTGCCTGAACAAGGCCGTCGCGTCCACGCTGGGCCCCGCCTTCCGCATCAACCTGCAGCTGAAGCGCTACGACCGCGTCTTCCAGCTCTTCGCCTCTGCCTTCGGGCTCTTCTTCGCGAACCTCGGCTTCCAGATCGTCGCGTTCGCGGTGCGGAACAAGCTCTACAGGGCGGTCTTCAACGGAGACTTCGAGGACTCGGTGCAGTTCTACCACTGCAGCCTGGACGGTTTGCTCGGGACCTTCAACGCCTACACCACGGCCGTAATCAGGTCCGACGCGAACAAAAAAGTAGGTTTATTGCTTGGAAGCATCAAAATGGCCCTCTCTGGCTGTTTTTGGTACGTTGGCTCAAAACTAAACACACAAAGCGCTCATTTCTCAACCATGATATATTATTATAGATATTGTGTGGATATTTTAGGCTTCGGATTCTTCATTTTGTACTATATTAAATTTTCAAAACTGAGGAATTTGAATGTTCCTGATGATAAACCTGTCTAAAATATTTAAAATGCCCCCAAATTAGTTCTTTTCGAGATGCAACCGATAGAACCAATAAGGCACTCAATTGATACCTCTAAAGAATGCACCGATTAATCTAGGTAAGATATAATGAGTAAAGAAGTTACAAAAAGTTCTAAAGTAGAGGTAATATTCAGCTAAAGTATGACAGAATGAAATAGTTTTACCATATATCAATATATACAATTATATTGTATAACTATGAGTCCCTCTGGTATTCATAGCTCAGAAAATATATTTAGATAAATCAACTTTTGAGAAAAGTATCTAACCTAATTGAATGGAATGGACAATTATGAGTATATAAGTCAACATATTTAAATTGTCATTGAATTTTCAGGATGTAAACAATCTTGGAAATTATTAAACAGTATATATTTTAGAATTATAAGTATTATAATTATAAGTATTTAAGAATTATAAGTGCCTTAACGAGAGCTGCTGGGATGTAACCTTATCATCAGTATTAAGGCTCAATTCAATCATTCCATCTTAGGTTATAGGTAGTGAGTCATTATATTAATATATAATAACTATAATAAATAACTATAAATATATAATAATGACTGTCATTATATTTAAATTATTTATGTAATACACAAATAGTAAATAATAAGTTAATACATTCTCCAAAATTCTTTTTAGATTATAGAATATAATATTTTAACAAATCTTAGTCAAATCAAATATAATTCTATATATTATTGTACAATTATTTATTAAAATTACTCTTGCGAAAGCACTAATTATTAACTTTTAGGTTTAGATGTAATGACATTTATGTATATTTATATTTGGTAAATTTATAATTATTTTAATCATATATTTGTGTTATTCATCATAGTTAATCTAATTATAATTTAAATCACTCCAAATTCAATGTCGATCCGCGAAAGCCAGTCGCAGCACTCGTCGATTTTGTCGAAGGCCTCCCAGGACCCGGTCCAGGTGCACCAGACGTCCGTGGTGATGAAGCCGGTGGCGACCGTGTGCGTCTCCAGCATCGCGCCTGAGTTTCTGTATTTGGTAGGCTGCTCGTTCATCTCTTTCGTGCTCCTGCACTACCTCACGTACTACCTGGAGCCGGAGGCCTTCTTCTTCTTTCCGATCATCTTGGTCCTGCTCTACCTGGTGAACGTGCTCCTTTCGGACTCGGTCGTCGAAGCCGGGTCTTCTCTCATGAGCAGGTCGCTGGGCGTGAAGCAGTACAACGCGTCCAAGGTCTACTTCGCGTACACCTTCGCCTTCGGCTTCCTGGTCTCGCTCGCCGTTCCGCTCGGCCTGCTGCTGGGTCTGAAGAAAGAGATCGTCTACTTCATGCTCTGGCTGGAGCTGGACGAGCAGTGGGACACCTTCTACACCTGGCTGGTGGTGCTCTTCGCGCTCTTCTACTTCGCCCTGGCCTCGCGGAAGCTGCTGCGCGCCGAGGGCCTCTTCGGCCTGGAGCTGGCCCACGGCTTCTCTTTCTTGGCGGTCCAGTTCTACGTGCTCACGGCGGCGGTGCTGTTCGCCCAGACGCTGGGGAGGGAGGTGGACCTCTTCACCTTTATCCCGGCCTTCGCGGTGCCGCTGGTCTCGGGCGCCGTCGTACAATTCTGCGGGGTCTTCCACGTGCGGGCCAAGAAGGTGGCCTACCAGAACTCCCACTTCCTCCAGCGAGCCCTCTTTCGGCCCTTCCGCCCGCGGGTGCTGCTGGACGTCTTCTCGACCTCCTGCTACTTCGTGCTCCTCAACTCGGGCGAGGCCTTCCAGTACGCGCTGACCTACTCCGCCATCGTCCAGGACTCGGAGTACCAGATCGTCACCTTCTCCATCCTGCTGGTCGAGCTCGCCAACTGCCTGAACAAGGCCGTCGCGTCCACGCTGGGCCCCGCCTTCCGCATCAACCTGCAGCTGAAGCGCTACGACCGCGTCTTCCAGCTCTTCGCCTCCGCCTTCGGGCTCTTCTTCGCGAACCTCGGCTTCCAGATCGTCGCGTTCGCGGTGCGGAACAAGCTCTACAGGGCGGTCTTCAACGGAGACTTCGATGACTCGGTGCAGTTCTACCACTGCAGCCTGGACGGCCTGCTCGGGACCTTCAACGCCTACACCACGGCCGTTATCAGGTCCGACGCGAACAAAAAAGTGGGTTTATTGCTTGGAAGCATCAAAATGGCCCTCTCTGGCTGTTTTTGGTACGTTGGATACTAGCTTAACACGAGCAGCTGTCACTTTTCATCAATGATTTTCTATTACAGGTACTGCTGCGATATTCTCGGGTTCGGCTTCTATACTTTGTATTTTATTAAGTTCTTGAAACTGAGGAAGTTCAACGTTTCAGATGAGCCAGTTCACGTTGAAGTAAAGCCTCCAAAACTGGTTTTGTAAGAAATGCAACCAATAGATCCCATCAGCCGGAACTCAACGGACAGTAAGTCTAAAGATTAATCAAAAGAGGTCACCAGTAAGGAATAAACAAAAAGCTCCAAATTGGACCTGTTCCAAAGCTAAAGCTGGACTGGAGATGAAGGAAAAGACAGCAGCAAAGGATAAATTAGAAAAGATGACGATAAAAGTTAGTGACTCTTTGCTAGTGAGAAATAAGATGTACTTGGTGAAATTATGATTATTCTATCATTAAATAATTAATTCATTAAATAGTTATGACTTTGTTTTCAGCTCTAAACTTAGAAGCACTACGCGTTGCCGCTGATACGCTAGTCCCAAGACATTTAAGATATTTACAAAGATAACTTCCGAGTAAATCCAATACCAATCATTGGATCCTCTTATTCTTTTCTCCAATCAGGCTTAACTACCATATATTTTCGAGATAAAATCTTTCATAAATTAGTTTTGTTGACTAAAACGTAGAAATTACACAGGGACATCTTAAACAAGTGATATAACTAGTTCAGATTGGTACAATATTTTATGAATTCATCCGTTGGACCCAGAAATGAAGAGAATACAAACGCTTCAGAACTGCCTAAGTTTGTTAAGTGAATTAGTTGACCTTCCCTAAACATCTTCTGCCGCGTTTATTTTTGTCATTGCCGTCCTTTTATTGCATGTGGTAATTTCTATTTTTCCTTTTTGGAATATTAAATACCGACTTTGAATAGTCGATTATGGTCTAATACGATCGAAATCATATTTTTGGCCCTCTTGTGTTAATGAGTAGTTCATGAATAATCTCCAACTTGAGATTATTTATTGGAATTTGTCATCCGCATTAGAAGTGGCAAAATATTTTAATATATAATTACTCACATAGTAAACAAGAAAAAGCAATTCCACCTCCCATAACTGTATTATTAAACATCTGTATATATTACACTCTGGTATAATACACTCTATATATTAGTTTTATAAAATATAGACTATAATTATTATTTGATCAATATCTTATATCATTCACACACATTTTAACATTCTAATACTAATTCTTTATTTTGTAAAACTACAGCCAATTAACATAAATAACAATATACACTTTAAAAATAGTAGCAAATCGATTATTATCATATTATTTTGTACTTCTATAATTCTTAATATATTAATAACTTGTATTGAAATAATTAGGTTTTATAAATCACTCCAATATCAATGTCGATCCGCGAAAGCCAGTCGCAGCACTCGTCAATTTTGTCGAAGGCCTCCCAAGACCCGGTCCAGGTGCACCAGACGTCCGTGGTCATGAAGCCGGTGGCGACCGTGTGCGTCTCCAGCATCGGGCCCGAGTTTCTGTATTTGGTAGGCTGCTCGTTCGTGTCTTTCGTGCTCCTGCACTACCTCACGTACTACCTGGAGCCGGAGGCCTTCTTCTTCTTTCCGATCATCTTGGTCCTGCTCTACCTGGTGAACGTGCTCCTTTCGGACTCGGTCGTCGAAGCCGGGTCTTCCCTCATGAGCAGGTCGCTGGGCGTGAAGCAGTACAACGCGTCCAAGGTCTACTTCACGTACACCTTCGTCTTCGGCTTCCTGGTCTCGCTCGCCGTTCCGCTCGGCCTGCTGCTGGGTCTGAAGAAAGAGATCGTCTACTTCATGCTCTGGTGGGAGCTGGACGAGCAGTGGGACACCTTCTACACCTGGCTGGTGGTGCTCTTCGCGCTCTTCTACTTCGCCCTGGCCTCGCGGAAGCTGCTGCGCGCCGAGGGCCTCTTCGGCCTGGAGCTGGCCCACGGCTTCTCTTTCTTGGCGGTCCAGTTCTACGTGCTCACGGCGGCGGTGCTGTTCGCCCAGACGCTGGGGAGGGAGGTGGACCTCTTCACCTTCATCCCGGCCTTCGCGGTGCCGCTGGTCTCGGGCGCGGTGGTACAATACTGCGGGGTCTTCCACGTGCGGGCCAAGAAGGTGGCCTACCAGAACTCCCACTTCCTCCAGCGAGCCCTCTTCCGGCCCTTCCGCCCGCGGGTGCTGCTGGACGTCTTCTCGACCTCCTGCTACTTCGTGCTCCTCAACTCGGGCGAGGCCTTCCAGTACGCGCTGACCTACTCCGCCATCGTCCAGGACTCGGAGTACCAGATCGTCACCTTCTCCATCCTGCTGGTCGAGCTCTCCAACTGCCTGAACAAGGCCGTCGCGTCCACGCTGGGCCCCGCCTTCCGCATCAACCTGCAGCTGAAGCGCTACGACCGCGTCTTCCAGCTCTTCGCCTCCGCCTTCGGGCTCTTCTTCGCGAACCTCGGCTTCCAGATCGTCGCGTTCGCGGTGCGGAACAAGCTCTACAGGGCGGTCTTCAACGGAGACTTCGAGGACTCGGTGCAGTTCTACCACTGCAGCCTGGACGGCCTGCTCGGGACCTTCAACGCCTACACCACGGCCGTTATCAGGTCCGACGCGAACAAGAAAGTTGGAATACTTCTGGGTAGCATCAAAATGCTGCTATCGGTCGGCTTCTGGTATGTTGGCTCGAAAATTAACACAACCAATTCACATTTTTCAACGATGATATATTATTACAAATACTGTGTTGACATTCTTGGGTTCGGATTCTACATTCTATATTTTATCAAGTTCCAAAAACTGAGAAAGTTTAATATTTAGGAAGAATAACATATTGAACTTGCAGTACAACCTCCTAAACTTGTTTTGCAGGAAATGCAACCGATTGACCCAATTAGTAGAAATTCAACTGATGACAGCAAATCTAAAGATCATTCTAAAGAAATAACTAGCAAGGAACAAACGAAAAGCTCTAAACTTGATTTAGTATTAAGTCAAAGCTGGACTGGAGAAGATAACAAATTTTAATGAAAATGTATAACTTTACAATGTATCATGACAATTAATACGTTTTATCTTATTTTATTTGTATTATTATCTAATTCTATCTGCTCTAACACTATCAGTTCTATTCTTTCTCATATAATATTATTAATGCATTTTCCTCATTATAATCTTCAGATTATTCCACTCCACTCTCAATATGTACCAACAGCAATAACAACAAATGCAGCAATAGTAGCAAATGGGTGCTCTCCAGGCTCGTTTCAATGCCATCGACACTGATCGTTCTGGAACCATAACGGTGCAGGAAATCCAAACTGCCTATCAGCAATTCCAGTTTTCCTATCAGTCTGCTAAGCTCTTACTCCAGGGTATTTCGGACAAGGCTTTCATCGATATGACCAATTTCCCCCTCTTTGACCAGTACATAAACAGCTTCTGGACCGCATTTTCTCAGGTTGGTCAGGGCATGCCCAAGATCAACTCTCAGTAAGTGCTTTAAGCTCTTTAAATGCTCAGGTTCAACTTTGACCCGAACATATTGAACGCACTTGTTATGAAGTACGACAAGGACAGATCCGGCGTTGACTTTGGCGAGTTCCTCTCAATTTGCTCTTATCTTTTGGTCGTTTTGAAGTTGATGGGAAAGTTTGACCCGCAGAAACGCGGATTTTTGCAAATTGACACGAATGGGCTCGCAAGCCTCGCCATGTGGTTCCTGTGAAAGTTTTAATAATTTTGTATTTTTAGTTAAATGGAAAATTATCAACACAAGAATTATTAAAATATATATTATTTTTACTTGGCCATAGTAAAAGACCTAATATATATTTTTGCATTTAGATGTATTGCTAAATTGTTGATATCCTGTTATTATACAATATGACACCATCGATTTTCAGAACTCAGTTTTAAAACTGTAAAATGGATTAAAATGGAAAGAAATAATATACCAAACTCAGATTTGCTCTTCTCGTGAGCGGGTCTCAATTCTTGGAATTACTTTCATCCAACTTAGGTTTTCAAAGTTACTTCACATATCTTTAAATACTATAGAAATGAAAATATTAAATAGTATTCATAGTGCCAATCCTTTAAGATGAGGATATTGAAATTAGTTTGTGATCTAAACTTTTGGAAATATCTTCCTGGATTGTTATAATTTATAAGATGAAGAAAGATTAATAATATTATAAGGTTACAGTTAAGTGAGTCTTTAGTTATATATATTGTATTTCTCACTGTATTATTAATCTTTTGTTTTTATTGGCAGTGTATTTTGATTTTACGTTATACTCTATAAAATATATAAATATATGTACAAATATAATTATACATAATAAGTATACATAGTTACATCATATATTACGTGTATCCATATTGAACAACATTCATATTCGAGGTATTATATTATATATTATATTGATTGAGTTGTAACAATTTAAAATTTGTGAAATAAACAACACCAATAATAATTTTATAAATATAACATCAAAAACTATTTGTTCCTCTTATTTAATATTGTTATAACAAAATATTTATAATATTTGTAATGTGAATAAAATAGATTATTTTAACTTAATCAAAGTTATCATCATGATTTTATAAATTAACCCAATATACTTATGTGTATACTATGATAGTACTGATTTGTAATTTACTGGTATAAATAAATAAATACATTTTAATATTAAAAATAAAAATTTTAACACTGACATTTATTACATATTTTTGTTATGAATGATAATCTACTCCACCCCAAGTATGTCATACAAAAAGTGGACTCACGATGAAGAACAGAAACTTAAGCTTGCCGTAGATAAATACGGAAACAACTGGGACGTGATATGTGCAGAAGAATTTCCACAAAGAAGAATAGTGTGTCTGAAGAACAAGTACTACTCGAGAATATACAACAATCCTGCTTTCGACTGTACGCAAGACAAAGTGAAGAAAGTGGTTTCAACAAACCCTTCTGCAGATCAGAAAGATGAACTTAATTGGAACGACAAGTTCTTCTTAATGTACATTAGAGACATGGTGCTGCATCAGTGAGCTGTACAGTTGGGAAGGTGGAAAAGTGAAAACATTGTACAGAATGAATTGATGTAGTATAATATAATAGATAATAATATAAGACCTACATGTTATACTAAAAATTTTATATCACTTCAGACTAATTCCTCCACTTTAAATCCTCAAATTTCATATTTCAATAATTCAATATCAGTAACCAAGGTATATTTTGAAACTTTAAATAACATTTTTGTATTAGGTATTGTGTATATAAGTGATTATTATGTACTGGTCTAAAGAGATTGTTGTACTTACTTTATGTGTAATAGTAACAGTTGTTAATAGATATCATTTCGTTATCTGATATAACACAGTTTTTATTATTTCACGCTACTATAATAAAGCATTTTTAATACTAGACTTTTAATACTCCTCTGGTTCAAGTAATTGAAAATATTAACCAAACTTTAGTATTTATTTCTGAACCATCTATATGATCTGTGTTAAACATTGTTACTGTATTACTCTTCGAGACCATGAGCTATTATAACTGTCTTATCACAGCTGCTCGATCCATAATTTATATCTTTGTGAGTAAAAATTCGATCCAAAAATCGACTAAAAGTTGAGTTTTAACAATTTGCTGAAGCTTAGTCCCAGTCTCAAGTAATTAATAGATTACTACAATAATAATAATTACTAGGGCCACATACTAGACTCCACTCGAACTTCCTCTTAACTTCCATTTTTGTAAATCTTGGTCACAAAAATCTCATTTTTGAGCTCAACTTGAATTAAGTTTGGAAGCAATTATGATCGAAGGACCCTCAATATTCAACATTATTGTTTATAAAAGTTAACATTTATTTACTACTTTACAATGTTGGTTGAAATTGGTGTAACTATAATTAGCATAAATTAATACCACTAGTTTAAATCTTGTGTTATTTAATTTTAGTCATTAAAATACTTATAGAACAAATTGTTATCCTTACAAGTGTATATGAATCTAAATATATAAATATTCAATAATTCGAATATTTTTAAGTTTTTGCAGTATTTTGCTTAGTATTATAAGGACTTAAGTTGATTTTAATAATGTTTACACTTTATTTTTAATTTTATATCATAGAAAAGTTAAAGTTTTGTGTAATTTGGCATTTAGCATTTGAAGTGGTAATTGGAAAAACTTTATTATATTTATTAAACCTTGTATAAGTAGATGCTGCAGTACGGAATCGATTACATACATCCTACAATTTTTCACTCTTCCACCTTCCCAACTGTATTTGTACAATATTATGACTAAATATAATAAAGCTTAATGTTTCAGCTGAGTTTTGTTAATAACAACATTATTATTCTAGCGTTCATTATCTGGGACAATGAATAAATACTAAATAGTGAGTTGAATTAGTGTATTTATTATATATTATTATATAGCCTCCAAATTCGAGTAGTAGTTTCAGTAGTCCCTGGTAACTACCAGTTCCTGTAAAAGTTTTAATAATTATATTTTAACTATATTTTTTATTTAAATAATTAAATTTGAGATTCCTTATTTTATTTTAATGAAGTAAATAATTTTCAGTTCAAAAGAAGACATCAGGGATCGTCAGGTTTACCATTTATCCATCACATTTCCAGCTTTTTGACTTAGAGTTTCTATTTCTTCTTAACATATTTCTCACTCGATCATGTTCCAAGTCTTCAATTCTCGACGGTTACTCCGAGCACGTTTTTACTATTAGTATTCCTTTCCTTTCTAAACAATGATCAATAAGAAACCAACAACATTCCTTCTTACCAAATATCTCCCGCGGCGTTATCATACGTAAAATCTCCTCACAGAATCTCAGTTAGCTCTTTCGGTTAAAATGACTCACTTAACTGTATCATCAGTACTAAATATTATCTTTGTTTAATATTACAAAGGTATGATAAGCAGAATCACTTAGATTGGACAAAGATCAAAACACAAGAATTATTAAAATATATAATAACTTGCAGTAGCGCGCGCTAACGAAGAAGCCAAGCTGCATTACACCAGCTTGGTCACTGATGCTCTGCATGAAGGCACCATCGCAACGAAGTAAGGTTAGAGAGACCGTCAAGCTACCGGAAGAAGGGCACCGCGAGCGCCGCCAGGCCTCGAGGGTGTGGGAGCAAGGCAAGAAGGCGAAGCCCAAGGCAACGCTGGATCGGACGGGCTCGGAGTAACCATCGACAATTGAAGACTTGGAACATGAGCGAGTGAGGAAAATTTTATCTTGGTTATGGTAAGAAATCCATTACATTAAATAAATAATAATAAATATTTTAGGTTTTGAACGTTAAGTTTATGATATCTTCAAATACTAAAAATATTAAATAGTATTCATAGTGCCAATACTTTAAGATGAGGATATTGAAATTAGTTTGTGATCTAAACTTTTGGAAATATCTTCCTGGATTGTTATAATTTATAAGATGAAGAAAGATTAATAATATTATAAGGTTACAGTTAAGTGAGTCTTTAGTTATATATATTGTATTTCTCACTGTATTATTAATCTTTTGTTTTTATTGGCAGTGTATTTTGATTTTACGTTATACTCTATAAAATATATAAATATATGTACAAATATAATTATACATAATAAGTATACATAGTTACATCATATATTACGTGTATCCATATTGAACAACATTCATATTCGAGGTATTATATTATATATTATATTGATTGAGTTGTAACAATTTAAAATTTGTGAAATAAACAACACCAATAATAATTTTATAAATATAACATCAAAAACTATTTGTTCCTCTTATTTAATATTGTTATAACAAAATATTTATAATATTTGTAATGTGAATAAAATAGATTATTTTAACTTAATCAAAGTTATCATCATGATTTTATAAATTAACCCAATATACTTATGTGTATACTATGATAGTACTGATTTGTAATTTACTGGTATAAATAAATAAATACATTTTAATATTAAAAATAAAAATTTTAACACTGACATTTATTACATATTTTTGTTATGAATGATAATCTACTCCACCCCAAGTATGTCATACAAAAAGTGGACTCACGATGAAGAACAGAAACTTAAGCTTGCCGTAGATAAATACGGAAACAACTGGGACGTGATATGTGCAGAAGAATTTCCACAAAGAAGAATAGTGTGTCTGAAGAACAAGTACTACTCGAGAATATACAACAATCCTGCTTTCGACTGTACGCAAGACAAAGTGAAGAAAGTGGTTTCAACAAACCCTTCTGCAGATCAGAAAGATGAACTTAATTGGAACGACAAGTTCTTCTTAATGTACATTAGAGACATGGTGCTGCATCAGTGAGCTGTATTTGTACAATATTATGACTAAATATAATAAAGCTTAATGTTTCAGCTGAGTTTTGTTAATAACAACATTATTATTCTAGCGTTCATTATCTGGGACAATGAATAAATACTAAATAGTGAGTTGAATTAGTGTATTTATTATATATTATTATATAGCCTCCAAATTCGAGTAGTAGTTTCAGTAGATTCCAATGAAACTATATGAACATTTTGGTTTCCACTACAAATACAGAAATACAAAAAATTAAAATCAAATCTGCAAAAGAGACTGTTTCTAAAAATTAGGGTTCAGATTGATACTTATTATTCATATATCTTTATACATTTCTGTATTTTAAATCATCATTATACTCTAATATGTTAACTCATTTTATCAAGGCATTCATCTTCATTCATCATGTTTCAAACATATATTATTAATTTTAAACCACTTTTATAACAATTATAGTAATTCACTTCACTTCATTTATTGAAGGACCGAATGGAACTCAATCATGAACTTGAAGAAATGGCAAAAAATGATTAGTATTCCACTTTTTATTAAATATCAACATAAGTATGGCATTCTGATGGTTAGATAAGTAAAAATTGAAACATCAGCAATCACGTTCTAAATACTTAGCTTCTGCTACGGTATTACGTGGGTGTTGAGCATGTTATGACCTGTTATATCGCATGTTGAGCACAGGAAGTTATAACAACACACGCATATATCGATGAATTAATTGTAAATCATTGGTCCTCATCAATTCGATAATTAAGTGAGTTCTATTTACAATATGGTATATTTCCCGGTAGGTTTGCCATTCATATCGAATCTATGTGATTTAATGAGCAGTAAGAATTGTCAACCATGCTCATTATTCATATTGGTTCAATCTTAACATATAATAGAAGTTATATAAGAAGTTGATGATGAATGTTAGTTTATGTTGGTTTAAATAGTTAAAATGTTATAATACATTATTGTTATCCAGACCAATTTTATAGAAACTACCTCCCCTCCAAATCTGAAGAATATAGAACAACTCGAAAAGCAAGTTCTTTATGTATAAAAATAATTTTTATATAAGGAATTTGCATGAAATCTAGCTGTCTATCTATAAGGTTTACAAACTGAAAAACTAGCTAACAAATGTATATTCATATGCGGACTGGAGATGAAATTGTGAACTATTTTAGTTAATCTTATAATATGTGTTTGCTTGTATAATATGTGTTTGCTTGTGTTTGCTTGAAATGTTTAACTATTTCTTAACATTTAGTAACAATTTGTTGTTTAACTGATTTTTTCACAGAGCTGAAATCTCTTTATATGTTTTTTTGAGAATGAAAACTTTAAATACACTATTCATTAATTTTATATATTTTGTGGCAGTAACACTACAGAATGCCACACCACAAACAGAAAATACAAATGACGATCATATTCAGGTCATTTCAAAATATGTGTTTCTATTTTTAACAAGTGTTACATTAAAATCTAAATTAAACTCATAAAAATATAAATTTTTATTAGTGGTTCAAATTAACAAGTTTTTTACCTCTATTTACCCGATATAATATTATTCAAAAATAAATTGAAGATTAACTAATGTTTAGTTGACTATACCAGTAATGAAATTCATTTTAAAAAAGTTCTCAGATAATATGACTTGAAAATAGCAGATAAAATGGCACTTAATACTTATCTAAAAATAAATAGATGAAATAAATATTGAAATTGTATTAAAATTAGAATTCATGACGATTTATATAATTTTTTGTGTTATTTAATTATTGTTAAGCTATATATTGTGATTTAGTCATTTTTTGTCGATGGTGTGGCATTCTGTAGTGTTACTGCTACAAAATATGTTAAATTAAGTATTATCATATTAAATGTTTTCATTCTCAAAAAAACACATAAAGAGAATTTATCTCTGTGAAAAAATCAGTTAATAAGGAAAAATATATAAAAGCTCTTGTCTAGAAATATTTATAGAATAGTCTCTAGTTGATATAATTAAAGCTTTATCGCACCAGATCGTTCAATTGAATTAATAGTGAATTTCAAGAAATGTAATGTGAAAATATCGGTGAATTTAAACAATTAAACATTAAAAAATGAATAAAATATAACTATGTTATATACTATTGATACACATTAATATTTTTAAATATTAGCCTCCCACCTCAATTATATCAGAGAATTTATAACCCGGTCCGCATATGTATATTCTTAATACGTCACTGTTGAAAGCTGCGAGATTCTGACCAAAAAATAATATATCAAGTAGGAAATCTTGCCGAATTCAAGTGCCTTACTGATTGTGTGTGATTTTTTGTTTGAGGTTGAGAATAGTGAGTCTTGTTTTTCATGATAAGACAAACTATATTTTATTTGAATCTTATATTATTTGTTTACACTATTTATTAAAATCTAAATTAGTTATATACTGAAAATGATTGTAAAAATAGTATTTTATAACGGTATTAACGTTTTAATAAAGTTCTAGTATTTTCAATTCCATCTTTATCTCATAAATCACGACCATACATAAATCCAAACTTCGAACACAAATTATCATCATATACATGTACCTACTTCATATTAAATACTTCAAATACATTATTAAAAAATGTAAAAATTGTTTGATTTATAAATAGAGTGTTTAATATTAATTAACTTAATCTTCTTTGTGTAATTAGTTAATTAAAAACTAATCACTGAAGTATTCAAAAAGTATTCAAAAAAGGTTAATACACAGCAAATTTTAATTATTTATTATCTCACACTTATGTACATATGAAAAACGATGAAATTTAAAAATAATTATAAATTTGGATTAAATTTTTGTTATAATTTGTTTAATAATTTTATTTGAAATTTCAATTATTTTGTATTTATACGTGCAGTATATCATTCTTTTCACACCAATCGAATATGTCCAGTCATGAAGGCTAATCATAGCATTCCTCTATACTTTCAAAATTATCTTAAAGTCACGTTTAAACTTATTAAACTGACATAATCATTAAACCAATTCTATAAGTCTGTTTCAACAATATAATTCCATAGTTTATATTTTTAGTTATGTGCTCAGTCGTCTCGCTCTTAATACTTCATTTCATTGATTTTTATACATCCGAAGATGGAATAGTTATATTTTCGGTATCGTTAGTTTGCATTAATTTAATTACGATTCTCATTTCGGATTCTGTTATCGAAGCTGGTTCTAGATTCATGAACGCTTCATTAGATGTTAAGTAATTTAACGCGTCCAAGGTTTACTTTTCGTATACGATTATAATTGGTTTCTTATTATCATTGGTAATTTCGCTCAGTATCTTACTCGCTTTAAAATCTGAAATAACTTTTACGTTGCTAGATTACAATATTTCAGAGTAATAGTCGTGGGTATACACATGGCTTGTTGTTGCTTTCTCCGTGTTCTACTTCCTGGCCGCGACGCGGAAGATCCTCCGAGTTGAGGGCCTCATCACCCAGAACCTCATCATGGGCTTTTCGTTCATTATATAATAGTTGTATATTATTACTCTTCAAATCACAATCAGCCAGATTCTTGGTAATGAAATTAACTTATACTCGTTCCTCTTAACCTTTATCGGCCCGCTGGTGATCAACGGCGCTGTCCAGTTCTGCAATGTCTTCCACGTGAAGGAGAAGAATATCAACTACAAGAGTATCCATGTTGTCCAGAAGTAGTTGATGAAGCCTTTCCGTTCCAAAGTCATGCTCGACATCCTGAAGAACACGTGCTACTACATCCTCCTCAACGCTGGTGATGCGCTCATCTACTTCCTGACCTTTGAAGCGATAATTCAGAGTGAAGAGTACATTGCGGTTTCGTTCTCGATTTTATTCGTGGAGCTCAGTAATTGTTTGAACAAAGCGATTGCAAACACAATGGACTCTCCATTTAGGATTAACATTCAACTAAAGCGTTTTGATCGTGTATAGCAGATATTAAGCTCAGCTTTCGTATTACTATTTGTAAATTTTTTGCATCAATTTCTTATATTTTCAATAAGAAACAAAATATACAGACTTGTATTCTCCAATGAATTCGATTCGGCGCTTTCACTTTAACACAGTTGTATTGATGGATTGTTCGGAACTTTTAACGCTTATACAACTGCATATGTAAGAGCGGATTAAAAACATAAAACTGGACTCGTAATTGGAACAGTAAAAATGGTTTTGGTGGTGTTCTTTTGGTTAATCGGTTCCAAACTCAATTCAACATAAGCGCACTTTTCTACTATGATATTTTACTACAAGTACTGTGTTGATATTTTAGGGTTTGGCTTTTACATATTAATATTTAAAAAGTTTCATAACTTAAAGAAGGTACAATACGATCAAAATATGTAATAAAACGATGTAATTTAAGAAAATCAAAACGCTATTCTCATTTAACCGAGACTTGTGCTAAAATAGATGCAACCAATAGGTCATATTAGTAGAACGGCGTCAACAGACAACACGAACGAAACACATTCCAAAGAAGAACCAACATCCAAAGACATATCGCGCAGTTCAAAATATAATATTGCTCCCAGTCAATGTGTAAGCGAAAAAGGCAGTATTTCTGCAAATTGGTTTTAGAATGAAAAGAAGTGACTGTTTAAATTTTAATAATATTATTACGGTAACAAAGCGTTCTGAGATGAGTTTAACTGTAACAATCATGTGCTAATGATATGATTATATCATAGCTTTACCTCTGGTAATTACCGTAATGCAAAAGTAGTGAGTTTAGCCACCAGCACGCACCACTCCACACCATTAGATTTACCGTATTTAATAAGCAAGTACTTACTATAGGTGAATCTAGGTGTTTAGAGTGATTTGAAGTTAACTCAAATATTCTTAAATTATATTTTGTATTTGGAATACACAAGCTTAATATGTGTTTATTTATCCTTAGTATTAATTCCACTCCAACATGAATTAGTATTAGCGTTCTAATCAGATTTCCTATTAGAAGCTAGATTTTAGTCTCATTTTTGACAGTATTCCTACCGAGACGGAGTATAACGGGAAGTTACCGCAGTTATCGTTGTTTGAGGACGAGAAGTTCGTGAGCGAGTACATAAACAGGCAGCATAACACCGATTCTCAGTTGAATATAGCTTAATCTGCTAATCACAGCTTCAACTTCAAGAAGAACGAGGCAGCGCGCGTGTGCGAGACCCTGGTGAACAACTCCCAGATCATCTGCAGCAAATTACATAAATCTCAATTACAGCGCTCGTCATAGCTTAAAACACAATTTAGTTAATCATCTTAAATCCCAAAAACACAATTCTTGAAACCGATTATAACGCAAAAGAAACAAATTAAGCTGGAGCCGAGGTTCGGGACCCCGCTGAGGGCGGTCGTGAAAACGATTATCCGCGAAAAATGCGTTGAATGAACCGGAAAATGTTCACTAGTGGAAAACGGGATGAGTCAGTTCATGGTTTGAATTTTGTATTTTTAAATGCTTTTACAATGAGTTGAAACTGAGCCGAGTGATAAGAGCTCGACACTTGCAACTAATCAGAGCATTCCCTCGAGGCTTAAAGTTATTGAGAACAACCTGTATAACTTTACGCGGCTGGTTCCATTAACTATCAATTTTAGATTCAACAGCGATGGACCTCAAAATTGCATTTAAATCAAGGTTATATATTCGCTACTTTAGATTCTCAGTAGTTTACTAATTCTAAATAAAGATTTTTGAGTTTTAACTAATTTTACTAAAACTCAATCTTTGCTGTGAACTAGCACAAGCCAATGGATATTGTTGCTTCTGAATAATTGTTTGGACTGTGAAAGTGCAAATATATTACTTATTCACTCAAAGTTAGGTCAACCACCAAATGAACCCGGTCGAACGATTGCACCCATGATTCAATTTGGATTCAAGTGATATCATTTTGTTTAATTCTATTCAACTAAGTAGCTGACAGCGAGTTGGGAGAGAAGCAGCATTTGTTAACAATAAAAAGAAGTTGATGAAACCTCAGATTCTTATGCTATAACCGCATCTGGAAAATGAGACAAAGAATAACAAATATAACTAAACAAATAAAAAATTTGTTCCCACATGAATCTGTTGTCTTTAGTTTGAATTACTGATGAGGGAAAGTATATAGATCTTATAGATAAAATTAGAGAGTCTTAATAAGTTCAGTTACGTGAAATATGAAGCATTTTTAAAACATTTTCATGTTCTTTATATAAATAAAAATAATTTCAATATACTAAACTGGATACAAATCAACCTTTTTGCTGCACAACTCGATAAACATAATTTTATTAACACATTTGGTTTAATTCTAATTATATTTTGCTATAACTAAGCAATCACTTTGTTAAACGCCATTTATATAGTTTTAAATAGCCCAAGACGCGTTTATTATTATTTTTTTCATCACGTATATCAGATCTGCTGAATAAACAAGATGAACTGTTTACATTGAAAGTTTAACATTGAACACGTTCGGTTTGAAACTAACCTGGTAACCAGGTGATATCAAGACTCAAAATTAGATCAGTAACGTAGTAACGTACGTTAGTAACGGAAAAATAACGGCGTTATTAAAAGACTTTTAAAAGTTATTTTACACATGTATAACCAGGTCCTGGTTTACATTTACAACAGCCGTGTGAATGTTTAGCCCAATCATCGCGACTATTTATGTGCTCACATAAGCTCCTAGTATCTGGTAGCCAGAAATATTGCATTCGCCAGTAATATCACTAATCAGCGTTAAATTCCCGTTAGAAGCGGCAAAAGTTAACTAGCAAGTTAGATATATATAGATATATAGATATATATATAGATATATTTGCACTCGTGGCTGAAGAAGTTAGCAGATTAAGCTGAGAAGATTGGTCAACGATAATTAAGCTGCCGCGCCTTGAAATGATGTTCATCTGAACGATCTTAATTGATGTGTACGAAGATACAACAAACGAGCCACTGCAAAGAGTTTACGCACCAAACTAAATCTTTAAGTTTACGAAAGTGCTTTTAGCTTAAAATATAGGTAGAACGGTGGCTGTATACACGTTATCAGATACGTCAACAAATGCATTTTGAATTTCAGTGGATGCGCTGAATACATAACCTGCGCTGAAATTACTTGAAGCAGTAACTTGATTCGTTATACTTTGTACGTCAAATAATGTGCTATAGACTTCGTAGCTGCAGTATTGTTCATATGCGCTTTCATTGATTAAATACTAACATGCATTGTTAATTACAACTTAATCAGGTGTATTTCGTTTAATGTAAATTTGATATACTCTTGTTTTTTGCTTTTTATAATGATCCAAGCAATCATTTGTAGCCCAGTTTTCAGTGAGTTCACCGCCCTATTGCCTTTAAAGTCATGTTATTAAAATAGTGATGTAATATCAGGTAATAATATTACGGTAATACATATAATGAAAATATCTTCCTCAACAACCCTATTTCACTTCATAAATATCATCAAAAGTAGTATAAATTTTTGAAAGTAGTTTAAATAGTGAAAAAAGTATACTACTTTATACGTTCGTATAATTCTTCAAAAGTAGTATAAAAACCATCCCTAGGTAATATTATTAAAATTATTGAAAAATTAGCTGCTTATAAAGATATAAATTAATTATATTTTCACTCCTAATTTAGATTTGTATGGAGCTTTACCGCAAAATCAAAAGTAAATAAGACTTGCTGAAACAATTTAGTTCTTCCCAACAACTAAAAATACTTGATTTACTGCAAATGAGGGATCTGTTGAGAATATACGTTCCACCAGGGTTCTGGGAAGATGCTTCAAATAGAAATTAGTTTTCCTTTACTTAAGAATTGATATAGCAAACTTAAGAATTTTCATATTAGGGAAAACTTTATGTAGATTTATATCTTATATCGTTCCTTTCTAACCTAACGGAATTATATCTCATAGATAATAATATATCTGATATTTTTCCTATTTCCAAGCTTAAAAACTTGAAGAAACTTTATTTACTAATGAACTCTATCAAAGATATATCATCACTTTAATCTCTTCCCGATTTAACACACTTAAATTTACATCAAAATAAATTAACTTCTTACACATTAGCTTTGCCAAATTTAATGGTATTATCACTCAGTTATAACAAGCTATAAGACAAATCTGGGCTATAATATTCACCTAAATTACAGGATTTAAATTTGGATGAAACAGAAACTACA
This sequence comes from Hexamita inflata, assembly GCA_963988835.1. NCBI lineage: Eukaryota > Fornicata > Diplomonadida > Hexamitidae > Hexamita > Hexamita inflata. The sequence continues at coordinate 100,728 of CAXDID010001047.1, forward strand.
GATTTAAGTACTATTCCTCATAACTTATGCGATTTGAAAGAGTTAGAACTACGTATAAATAATATTTCGGATATTACACATATTTCTAACTTCGTAAATATGTAAACTTTACGTTTAGATTATAATAAACAGATTTAAAATATTGGACCTCTTAAATACTGCACTTAACTTATAGAGTTAAGTATTTATTTTACTTAAGTTAGTGATATATGGCCTTTACAATTTTTAACAAATCTAAAAACCTTAGTAATAGATTATACATAAGTTATTGATCTGCATCCATTGCAGAATTTGCGTAAACTAGAAGATATTTCTGCGTGTGAAACACGCATAATTGATGTCTCTCCTTTGTCAAAGTTAATTGAATTACAATCGTTGTCCCTTTGGAAAAACAAAATTATTAATAAAGAGATACTTTAGCACCACAAGAAATATTCGGAATATCAATTGTCAGCGTAAATAGTTCCAACAGCAGATGAGCTCAAATTCTACAGCAAAGTACTCTCTGTTCACAGCTCTCACAAGCAAATCAGAAAAATCTAAGCTGAGAACAGAGCCCCAAAGTTCATAGAGTCCTTTACTAACCAAAAAAATAAATAAACTTAAAAATAAACGAGCAGATCCAGGAAATAAACAAGAAACTTGAAATCGTACTCAGTCATAACTCTTATGCAGATTAATGAAATGAATTTAAACAATTATTTATTCATTTATGAGCTATTACACCGATTAACAATGAAATTTATTACAAATATTGCATATTATACAAATATTGCATATTATATCATATTATGGATAGTACTAAGGGCACATGTGCAGAATATAGCGTTTTATCGTGACCGGTATATTTTTAATCAACAGGTGAAGTAAATCGCCACCAAGAAACTCCAAGGTCACTAATTCAAAATGTGTGAAAAGTACCTACCTGATACAGAATCCTAAATAAACTTGAGTTGTAAAACGATCAAAGAATGAAGGAAAATAATATATCCTTCATTTCTTCCCACTTCAAAGATAATGGAACGAGCCGACTCGATAACGCCCTGCTACGACGATGAAGGCTACAGCGCCAACATTAGCTTCGATGCGCCTCTTGCGACTTTCTTCGGGGAGGTTGGTGCTTTCAATCGGTTCAGGGCGGAGAACTCGTCTGCTACAGTTGTGATGGAGGGCTGGTCGGATATCGACCGAGTTTATAACAGAAGTGAGCGCTTGTTTTATTTAACGAGATCCTAACATTTTTCTATTGGATGAGTATAACGTATTCTTAGGATATGTGACTTCGCATGAAAATCAATTTCCTTAAACAGATATGTTATTTGGATGTGGTTCTAATCAGATATGTCTAAATGCATAAAGTTAGATTTAATCTGTTTACCTCTAAGATTGTGCTTCAGTAAGTGAAACGAGATTATTTGGTATATACTTCGATAAAGTTCTCCTATAATATTAAATTAGTCTATCCGCGAAATTTTTACACAAATTCTGTTTAAACTTCAAAAGACCATTTTTATAACAAAAAGCCCAAAAGCGTATACTATATGTCTACGACTTAAATTGTGTAACCGCTCCACTTCAATACATGGAAACAGACAACTCAAGCCCCTGTTATGACGACCTGGCCTACGAACCGATGATCATAGACGATGCCCCACTGGCCTTCTTTTATGGCGCGGGAAGCAAGCAACCCGAGTTCTACAGCTCCGAGAAGCTGGACATGTGGAGCTCTCCGTTTGGTTCTCCGTTAGTCGAGTGTTTCTATCAAAAGTGATGTTTAGTTGTTAGGTATAATAATATATTGTGCAGTAGAGGTTAAGCCAGTGTGTTTTAACTCTTGTATTGTTGAATTTTGCCCAGTAGTGACTATGAAAACTCTCGCTAGAATCATAACTACCATAACTCGAATCATAAATTTAACTGCTGTGCCTAAATCAACGCTAGATACAGAATCCTAAATAAACTTGAGTTGTAAAACGATCAAAGAATGAAGGAAAATAATATATCCTTCATTTCTTCCCACTTCAAAGATAATGGAACGAGCCGACTCGATAACGCCCTGCTACGACGATGAAGGCTACAGCGCCAACATTAGCTTCGATGCGCCTCTTGCGACTTTCTTCGGGGAGGTTGGTGCTTTCAATCGGTTCAGGGCGGAGAACTCGTCTGCTACAGTTGTGATGGAGGAGCTGGTCGGATATCGACCGGTTATAACAGAGTGAGGCGCTTGTTTTATTTAACGAAGTCTAACATTTTCTGTGGATAGAGTATAACGTATTCTTAGGATATGTGACTTCGCTTGAAAATGAATTTCCTCAAACAGATATGTCATCTAGCGGTGGTTCTAACCAGAAATGTCTAAATTTGTAATTATAGATTTAATCAGTTTACCTCTAAGATTGTGCTTCACTAAGTGAATCGTGATTATTTTACATATACCTCGATACAGCTCTCCTATAATATTAAATTTGTCTATCCGCGAAATTTTTACACAAATTCTGTTTAAACTTCAAAAGACCATTTTTATAACAAAAAGCCCAAAAGCGTATATTATGTGTCTACAACTTAAATTGTGTAAGTGTTCCACTTCAATACATGGAAACCGACAACTCCAGTCCCTGCTACGACGATCTGACCTACGAGCCGATGTTCATTGATGATGCCCCACTAGCCTTCTTTTATGGCGCCGGAAGTAAGCAGCCCGAGTTCTACAGCTACGAGAAAGCGAGCATGTAGAACTCTCCGTTCAGCTCTCCTCAAGTCGAGTATTTCTATCAGAAGTGATTTGTAGTTTGTTAGGTATGTTATATCGTACGTGTGGTTAAGAGGCCAGTGTGTATAACTCTTATTATTGTTGAATTTTGTAGTAAGTGACTGTGAAAACTCTCACTAGAATCATAACTTCCATTACTCGAATCACAAATATAACTACGTGTCTAAATCAACGCTAGATACAGAATCCTAAATAAACTTGAGTTACAATAAAACGATCAAAGAATGAAGGAAAATAATATATCCTTCATTTCTTCCCACTTCAAAGATAATGGAACGAGCCGACTCGATAACGCCTGCTACGACGATGAAGGCCCAGCGCCAGCATTAGCTTCGATGCGCCTCTTGCGACTTTTTCTTCGGGGAGGGTTGGTTGCTTTCAATCAGGTTCAGGGCGGAGGACTCGTCTGCTACGAGTTGTGATGGAGGAGCTGGTGGATATCGACCGGTTATAACAGAGTGAGCGCTTGTTTTATTAACGAAGTCTAACATTTTCTGTGGATAGAGTATAACGTATTCTTAGGATATGTGACTTCGCTTGAAAATGAATTTCCTCAAACAGATATGTCATCTAGCGGTGGTTCTAACCAGAAATGTCTAAATTTGTAATTATAGATTTAATCAGTTTACCTCTAAGATTGTGCTTCACTAAGTGAATCGTGATTATTTTACATATACCTTGATACAGCTCTCCTATAATATTAAATTTGTCTATCCGCGAAATTTTTACACAAATTCTGTTTAAACTTCAAAAGACCATTTTTATAACAAAAAGCCCAAAAGCGAATATTATATGTCTACGACTTAAATTGTGTAACCGCTCCACTTCAATACATGGAAACCGACAACTCCAGCCCCTGCTACGACGACCTGACCTACGAGCCGATGTTCATTGATGACACCCCACTAGCCTTCTTTTACGGCGCCGGAAGTAAGCAGCGCGACTTCTACAGCTCCGAGAAAGTGGGTATGTGGAACTCTCCGCTCAGCTCTCCTCAAGTCGAGTTTTTCTATCAGAAGTGATATGTAGTTTGTTAGGTATAAAATATTGTACGTGAGGTTAAGAAGCCAGTGTGTTTAACTCTTATTATTGTTGAATTTTGTAGTAAGTGACTATGAAAACTCTCGCTAGAATCATAACTACCATAACTCGAATCATAAATTTAACTGCTGTGCCTAAATCAACGCTAGATACAGAATCCTAAATAAACTTGAGTTGTAAAACGATCAAAGAATGAAGGAAAATAATATATCCTTCATTTCTTCCCACTTCAAAGATAATGGAACGAGCCGACTCGATAACGCCCTGCTACGACGATGAAGGCTACAGCGCCAACATTAGCTTCGATGCGCCTCTTGCGACTTTCTTCGGGGAGGTTGGTGCTTTCAATCGGTTCAGGGCGGAGAACTCGTCTGCTACAGTTGTGATGGAGGAGCTGGTCGGATATCGACCGGTTATAACAGAGTGAGGCGCTTGTTTTATTTAATGAAGTCTAACATTTTCTGTGGATAGAGTATAACGTATTCTTAGGATATGTGACTTCGCTTGAAAATGAATTTCCTCAAACAGATATGTCATCTAGCGGTGGTTCTAACCAGAAATGTCTAAATTTGTAATTATAGATTTAATCAGTTTACCTCTAAGATTGTGCTTCACTAAGTGAATCGTGATTATTTTACATATACCTCGATACAGCTCTCCTATAATATTAAATTTGTCTATCCGCGAAATTTTTACACAAATTCTGTTTAAACTTCAAAAGACCATTTTTATAACAAAAAGCCCAAAAGCGAATATTATATGTCTACGACTTAAATTGTGTAACCGCTCCACTTCAATACATGGAAACCGACAACTCCAGCCCCTGCTACGACGACCTGACCTACGAGCCGATGTTCATTGATGACACCCCACTAGCCTTCTTTTACGGCGCCGGAAGTAAGCAGCGCGACTTCTACAGCTCCGAGAAAGTGGGTATGTGGAACTCTCCGCTCAGCTCTCCTCAAGTCGAGTTTTTCTATCAGAAGTGATATGTAGTTTGTTAGGTATAATATATTGTACGTGAGGTTAAGAAGCCAGTGTGTTTAACTCTTATTATTGTTGAATTTTGTAGTAAGTGACTATGAAAACTCTCGCTAGAATCATAACTACCATAACTCGAATCATAAATTTAACTGCTGTGCCTAAATCAACGCTAGATACAGAATCCTAAATAAACTTGAGTTGTAAAACGATCAAAGAATGAAGGAAAATAATATATCCTTCATTTCTTCCCACTTCAAAGATAATGGAACGAGCCGACTCGATAACGCCCTGCTACGACGATGAAGGCTACAGCGCCAACATTAGCTTCGATGCGCCTCTTGCGACTTTCTTCGGGGAGGTTGGTGCTTTCAATCGGTTCAGGGCGGAGAACTCGTCTGCTACAGTTGTGATGGAGAGGGCTGGTCGGATATCGACCGGTTATAACAGAGTGAGGCGCTTGTTTTATTTAATGAAGTCTAACATTTTCTGTGGATAGAGTATAACGTATTCTTAGGATAGTGACTTCGCTTGAAAATAATTTCCTCAAACAGATATGTTCATCTAGCGGTGGTTCTAACCAGAAATGTCTAAATTTGTAATTATAGATTTAATCAGTTTACCTCTAAGATTGTGCTTCAGTAAGTGAATCGTGATTATTTTATATATACTTCGATAAAGTTCTCCTATAATATTAAATTTGTCTATCCGCGAAATTTTTACACAAATTCTGTTTAAACTTCAAAAGACCATTTTTATAACAAAAAGCCCAAAAGCGTATATTATATGTCTACGACTTAAATTGTGTAACCGCTCCACTTCAATACATGGAAACCGACAACTCCAGCCCCTGCTACGACGACCTGACCTACGAGCCGATGTTCATTGATGACACCCCACTAGCCTTCTTTTACGGCGCCGGAAGTAAGCAGCGCGACTTCTACAGCTCCGAGAAAGTGGGTATGTGGAACTCTCCGCTCAGCTCTCCTCAAGTCGAGTTTTTCTATCAGAAGTGATATGTAGTTTGTTAGGTATAATATATTGTACGTGAGGTTAAGAAGCCAGTGTGTTTAACTCTTATTATTGTTGAATTTTGTAGTAAGTGACTATGAAAACTCTCGCTAGAATCATAACTACCATAACTCGAATCATAAATTTAACTGCTGTGCCTAAATCAACGCTAGATACAGAATCCTAAATAAACTTGAGTTGTAAAACGATCAAAGAATGAAGGAAAATAATATATCCTTCATTTCTTCCCACTTCAAAGATAATGGAACGAGCCGACTCGATAACGCCCTGCTACGACGATGAAGGCTACAGCGCCAACATTAGCTTCGATGCGCCTCTTGCGACTTTCTTCGGGGAGGTTGGTGCTTTCAATCGGTTCAGGGCGGAGAACTCGTCTGCTACAGTTGTGATGGAGGAGCTGGTCGGATATCGACCGGTTATAACAGAGTGAGGCGCTTGTTTTATTTAATGAAGTCTAACATTTTCTGTGGATAGAGTATAACGTATTCTTAGGATATGTGACTTCGCTTGAAAATGAATTTCCTCAAACAGATATGTCATCTAGCGGTGGTTCTAACCAGAAATGTCTAAATTTGTAATTATAGATTTAATCAGTTTACCTCTAAGATTGTGCTTCACTAAGTGAATCGTGATTATTTTACATATACCTCGATACAGCTCTCCTATAATATTAAATTTGTCTATCCGCGAAATTTTTACACAAATTCTGTTTAAACTTCAAAAGACCATTTTTATAACAAAAAGCCCAAAAGCGAATATTATATGTCTACGACTTAAATTGTGTAACCGCTCCACTTCAATACATGGAAACCGACAACTCCAGCCCCTGCTACGACGACCTGACCTACGAGCCGATGTTCATTGATGACACCCCACTAGCCTTCTTTTACGGCGCCGGAAGTAAGCAGCGCGACTTCTACAGCTCCGAGAAAGTGGGTATGTGGAACTCTCCGCTCAGCTCTCCTCAAGTCGAGTTTTTCTATCAGAAGTGATATGTAGTTTGTTAGGTATAATATATTGTACGTGAGGTTAAGAAGCCAGTGTGTTTAACTCTTATTATTGTTGAATTTTGTAGTAAGTGACTATGAAAACTCTCGCTAGAATCATAACTACCATAACTCGAATCATAAATTTAACTGCTGTGCCTAAATCAACGCTAGATACAGAATCCTAAATAAACTTGAGTTGTAAAACGATCAAAGAATGAAGGAAAATAATATATCCTTCATTTCTTCCCACTTCAAAGATAATGGAACGAGCCGACTCGATAACGCCCTGCTACGACGATGAAGGCTACAGCGCCAACATTAGCTTCGATGCGCCTCTTGCGACTTTCTTCGGGGAGGTTGGTGCTTTCAATCGGTTCAGGGCGGAGAACTCGTCTGCTACAGTTGTGATGGAGGAGCTGGTCGGATATCGACCGGTTATAACAGAGTGAGGCGCTTGTTTTATTTAACGAAGTCTAACATTTTCTGTGGATAGAGTATAACGTATTCTTAGGATATGTGACTTCGCTTGAAAATGAATTTCCTCAAACAGATATGTCATCTAGCGGTGGTTCTAACCAGAAATGTCTAAATTTGTAATTATAGATTTAATCAGTTTACCTCTAAGATTGTGCTTCACTAAGTGAATCGTGATTATTTTACATATACCTCGATACAGCTCTCCTATAATATTAAATTTGTCTATCCGCGAAATTTTTACACAAATTCTGTTTAAACTTCAAAAGACCATTTTTATAACAAAAAGCCCAAAAGCGAATATTATATGTCTACGACTTAAATTGTGTAACCGCTCCACTTCAATACATGGAAACCGACAACTCCAGCCCCTGCTACGACGACCTGACCTACGAGCCGATGTTCATTGATGACACCCCACTAGCCTTCTTTTACGGCGCCGGAAGTAAGCAGCGCGACTTCTACAGCTCCGAGAAAGTGGGTATGTGGAACTCTCCGCTCAGCTCTCCTCAAGTCGAGTTTTTCTATCAGAAGTGATATGTAGTTTGTTAGGTATAATATATTGTACGTGAGGTTAAGAAGCCAGTGTGTTTAACTCTTATTATTGTTGAATTTTGTAGTAAGTGACTATGAAAACTATCGCTAGAATCATAACTACCATAACTCGAATCATAAATTTAACTGCTGTGCCTAAATCAACGCTAGATACAGAATCCTAAATAAACTTGAGTTGTAAAACGATCAAAGAATGAAGGAAAATAATATATCCTTCATTTCTTCCCACTTCAAAGATAATGGAACGAGCCGACTCGATAACGCCCTGCTACGACGATGAAGGCTACAGCGCCAACATTAGCTTCGATGCGCCTCTTGCGACTTTCTTCGGGGAGGTTGGTGCTTTCAATCGGTTCAGGGCGGAGAACTCGTCTGCTACAGTTGTGATGGAGGATGACGGTTTGTAATAATGATTGATTAATATTAAATAAATATACATTCGTCACAATATATTTTTTCTAATGCAGATATTTGAAATCATGAATTAACTGATATGTAATATAATAATGCAACAGAATAGTTCAAAATACTTCATTCACGAGTGTTCACGAAGAACTCAAGCCACTGCCTGTTCATGGTGCACCGGTCTCCATTGATTCTGAACTGGTTCCGCAGATATCGGATTCTGAAGTAGATCTGGTCTTTGTACTTGTGCGGCATATTCTCGTAGAGGGCCGCGTAGTTGCAGAGGCCGAAGTGTTTCACCAACTACAATAGATCTTGGTCTTCTTAGTAACTCCATCGGGCTCTCTGGGTGTACTTGTGTTTTGGCTTGGTTTACTGAGACTATTTTGCGCTTTTCGCCCTCACTTATTACAGCTGTTGTTGATGAGTGACTTCCTGGAGTTGTGATCGTACTTCTTGAATTTCCATGGTTAGCGCCATTTATTGCAGTTGCAAGTTGAACATATCCATATGAGAGATGGTAGACTTCAAATCACATAAATATAAATAACTGTAGAGAAAAGTGCAGATTCAATTTTGTATCTTAAAAGACAACAATATACAATTCTTGTATTAGTTATTCGGTACATATTGGTTTTGTAAAGTATGGGCGTTCTATTTTTAAAATATTGCAGATCAATATACGGATGTACCTTTTTCAAAGCGAATGAGATACATTAATATAATCAAACTTCAAAAAGTTCAAATATTGTATAATTACAGCTTTTGTTCACAAAAATAATAACATGATACGTTTGATTCTGCCAAATTCTAAAACTAAATAAATAACCAAATACAATATACTTGATCTAAATTTAATTGTAATACTTGGATAGGCATCTGCTTCCTGGATCTTCTCAACAATTACTCAAATTAAACAAATAAATTAAATCATTAGAATTATAATCTATTATTTAACTGTGATTAAAAATTGATAAGTAATAAAGTGAATATTTCTAATGAAGTCAGGCGACACATGAAGATTTGTCATTTAAACGGCAAATATAAAATTATGATATTATAAGTACAATCTTTCAAGTTACCTTTCAACATACACTTTCTGCTCAGAAATATATACACAAATTTCAACTCTAAATAACCTAATTTTAATATGATCTAGCTTGTACTCGTCTTGTCAGGGCTCATTTTAAATGATATAAATGAAATATATTACTTTATATAAATAATTTTTCAATTTCGCTAAAATAGTTAGAAATCGACAAAGTTGGCAAGGATGATTGTCAAAAACAGCAAATATGGGTTCGGAAATAGCAGAAAAAAGAACTTACACATTTCAATTTAATATCTAATATTTCAATAATAAGTATAGACGTAATTTACGGTGTGATGTCTTCTATATTTCATTAATATTATCATTTAATATTTATAAAATATATTTTTGTATATTTGAGGTAACGTTACAATCCTTGAAGATGAGGTATGATGAGATTACTAGTAGTTTTGAGGTTATTGTGTAACTAAGTTTGGATTTGTGGATTGTCATGATATATGCGATGAAGATGGAATGATTAAATTGTGCCTTAGTACTGATGATAAGGTTACAGTTAAGTCATTTTATTTTTGTATATATCGGCTCTCTTTTGTATATTGTTTAATGTAAATTTGATATACTCTAGTTTTATATTTTGTATCAGTTTTACGGTAACTAAATAATTTAATTAATATTTTCATTTCAATTATGATGATCCAAGCAATCATTTGTAGCCCAGTCTTCAGTGAGTTCACCGCCCTCGTCAGCTTCAGTGTCCCATTCAGTAACATCACGTAATTATTCCACGTTTCAAACAGTGACAGCAAAAACAGTCAGCGCATAGATTACTTCAACTAAAATAGTTAAGTAATCGATTCGCACTTATCTACACCTCACTCCTCGTTTTACACCAGAACGGAGATCGACCGTTAAAAGTGTCACGCCGTTTCCTAGAGCACCACTCCAATCGTTCCGAATCTGGACTAATTCGATTTGATGAATAATTCGATTTTAAACGGATAAATCGTTCAGCACTACAGAACGGTTGGAATTTACGAACCGGAGCATAAAATAAACGGATCGTTTTTAGCCGCTCAAACGTTTTAACAAGATTTTTACCTTTTAAACGGTGTTCCAATTAAATGGGAGATTTGGGGACGCTCAAATTTTAACTCAGATCAGAGCTACTACGTTCTAGATTATATTCAATTCAAAGAAGCTGTTGAAGATATATTTGAGCCAGATGTGATGTGTAAGAATGCAAAATAGCTAAATTAGCACGTGAATCATATACTTAACACTTTCATGCCAAAAATTCATAATGTGAAGGCAAAATAACATTACATCAACAAAATAACTGATTTGAACAAAGTAAATAAATCATACACAGTTGGTATCAACAAATTCATTGAATACTCTGAAATGGATTTTCAATTTCTTAATAAGCGCTTATACAGAAGAAACGAGCCGATAATACCAGTTAAAGTGCTGCCAATAGACGAAAAATTCGTCAACCAAAAACACTTCGACTGGAGAATAAGAGGAGGTATCGGAAACGTTAAAGACTAAGCCGCGTGCGGATCTTGCTGGACTTTCAGCACAACCGGCGTTTTGGAATCAAGAGTAAATATCAAAAGACTTAAAGAAAACAAGAATTCTGAATGTTGGTGTTCGCTGAATAAGCGATAATTGATTGTTTCTGGGCATAAACTGAGCATGATCACTCAAGCGGGTGTGAAGGTGGTACAATAGAATAAGTACTAAATTGGTTTGCAACTGAATAACCTGGGTTTGCTCTTTAAAACTAATATCCATATTTAGGATTAAATGATTATTGCAAGTCTAATCTATTTAATTACAATAAATATAAAGCGACAGGAGCTTTTAGTGTTCCATCGAACGATATAAACTAGTTAAAAATGGCCTTGAAAGATGGACCTGTCGCTATAGCCGTTACTGTTATTGATAGCTTTGTATTTTACTCTGGTGGAATATATGACGATGTTAATTGCAGTGGTGATAAAGATAAACTTGGTCACGGAGTTATTCTTATAGGTTGGGGAACTGATGATCAAGTAGGAGAATATTGGATTGTTAGGAATTGTTGGAGTAATGTTTGGGGAATAGATGGCTATATCTACATTAAAATAGCGGGTAATATTTGTGGTGTGGCTACAGAACCGAGTTATGTCGATATCGAGGCAGTATGAAAAAACATAAACTTTTAATAAACTTTTTTATGTATTTAACTTTATCATTTATAATCATTTTTTTCACATCATTTGGAGGAGTGGTTTAATTGGCTCGAAGTCGGTGTCTTCGCAGAGTTTGTGTTTTTTCATGAATTCTACGTATATTTTGATGCAGTATTGCAGTTTTTGTTCGAGTCCGTTCTTTTTGACGAGTGTGAGGTGGCAGTGATATATGTGCATGTAAACTCTGAAGAGACGTCTAAACAAAACTTTAACCTACTTGATGAAGTCCTTTGGGTATGCTTATCCTTCGTCGATAGGGAACATAGCTCTGTTATTCAATTATTCAGTGATCCATGCGAGTAATTTTGCACAGTATTCTGTTGAGGATATTTCAACTGGTTGAGCTGTTCCTTGTTACCACAAGTACTTGTTTCCGGGACCAGCGTTCATCACCTTACAGCACTCCTGCTCACAACACTCGGTTTTGATGAACATGACGAAGGCCTCAATGTCCTCCACGAACTGGCACAAGTTGTAGGCGATGAAGTCGTTTATGTCAGAGTCGGATGGGCAGCTGATGAGCTCCTCTATCTCGGCCATGTCTGGGATCTGGATAGAGGCAAGTTGTGTGAGAGAGGCTGGAACGCCCTTCGTTGAAATAACAGTTGCAAGTCTGCTCTTGAACATTGATTTAAATAGTGAAGCGGAATTTTTCATAACACTATGTTGTAAATAAAATACGCTAAAATATTTAATTAGAGTGTATCTTTTGTTGTTTGTTTGTGGTTTGAATAAAAATACACAATAGAATGCAAAAAGGATGGACATGATGAGTTATTCATCGCATATGCACAAATATACAAGAAAAAGCGCCTAAAATTGTTAAATAAGCAATTGGCGTACAATCTAATATTTATTATGGTTTAAATTTCAATATAATATCATTTATGATATTTCAATGATTATCAAGTATCATTTATTTTCACTTTAAATGCTAGACATTATTATTGAACTTCCTCCACCATCATTTTAATTCAAATTAACATTAATTAAAATAAATAATTTATAACGCTCTGATTCAGTTCTTCTTCTTATTTCCAATAAAAGCGTTACTATTTAGCTGTAAACCTAAAATATTTAAATTAACTTCTAATAAATAAAAGAAACACGTATTTCTGAAAATATTTTAGCAATACAGCTTAAAAATCAATCATGCTTCTAATTTCTCACTAGTTCTAACTATAGTGGAAACATTATTAAAAAATTTATTGATAAGCTCTTGATAACTTTCAATTAGCTATAATGAGTATTGAAAATATTCATAGTTTATATTACTGAAGTAACGAAACATTATCGCTAAGTTTACAATTAAGCGTCATTTCATTATTTAACAAGTGGGAAATCTAAGCTTAAAACCTAATACACGCTCTGAGTGATCACATTTGGAATAATATGTTTAATTAAAATTCTAACTTTATTTCACTTCAATGTAACAATTGAATAGCAATTCCTGTGAAATCATTAAAGAAATTATTAAACTGTGCTCACCAGAGATTGATATACCGTCTATTACTGAAGGCCAACTATAAAAATTAAAAGTCCCGGCTTTGAAAAGCATGACATATTTATTTTGTTATACGTGGACTCTCAAAGCTCCTGATGATCAGAAAAAACCAAACTTAATTGCCTTTTTGTGTGAAAGTTATATTAAATGCTAAACAATACAAGCTGAATTTAAACTTCCGTAACGAGCGTCGCCTGAAATAGCATAACTCTACTCAATGTTAAGTGCTAAATTTGGAAAGGTTATGCCTGTGTAGCAGCAGAAGCAGAAAATAAACGTGGACGAGATCGTGCAGTGGCCACAGTCGTTTTTGTTCCAGAATTTGATGGTGCTGGGTTTGTTCAAAGTGACTGCCAAGGATTTCCAGTTTTCGTTTGACTTTGATCAGAAAATAACTGGCTAGCAGCTGAAGCTGATCTTTAATTTCCTCTAGGCCGACGACAAAATCCAGAAGGCGAGTTTGAAATCCGGCATTTTCTACTTGAACGGCGACCCGGTGAAGTACAGGTCCTCCGAGGACAAGCAGGCGTACATCCAGCCGGCCGAGGTCCCCATTACAAACATCAAGCAGGTAAACTACCTCGACTTCCAGCCTCTGGGCCAGGATTTCCACGCCGTGGTATTCATAGCTGGTAAGTACTCTCCACAATAATTATTTAACCAAATAATGAAACAAAAGCAAATGACCTCCAAATTCTTCAAAGAAGCCCTGTTCAGCGACGACGACAACGTTCAATTCGCCCAAACGGACGCGGACGCAGTTGAAACGATAACGGAAACGTTCAACGCCGTTTGCCCGAACACCCTGAAAAGGATCGAACTGCCAGTTAGGAGCAAACAATGCACTCACTACTCAACGTGCATGGACCTAGTAACTTACATTCAGACCGTCGAGGAGTCGCTCAAGTTCAGGTGCTACATCTGCGGGAAGCAAGCCCGGTTCGAGGACCTGGTCGTTGACGCCACCGGGTGGCACGTGATGAAGAACTATCAAAGGTCAGTTGTATAAATTGGTAAAGATGGTATCATAGAAATCGAAAAAGGAGGGCAGGAAGACGAAGAACTCAGCGGGTGGGATATGTGATAGATATTTTGATAAAGCGCGAAAAGGTAGTTAGATAATTGCTCGAATAGATGCAGTACCAAAATAATAAATTAACAAATGAATAGAAAATAGATACAGGTAATATACATATTTTTTCTTATTGCGCCAGATTTAAATATTAATAATTGGTTAAACAAAATTCTAATGACATCTATGTTTACACTTGACAAAAATGCGCCCATATTTCACTTATATGATTTGTTTATGTCAATAAATAGGCATTATATATGCTATATTCAAGACTTGTGAATATTTTGTACAGTGGTGGGCCCTCGAAATGCTTTTTTGAATTAGGAAGAAGAATGAAGTTTATTATTTGAATCTTACTTATATCACTGCCCGGCTCAATAATGAGTGTGTTCTCCCTCCTCATCAATACACTCATTAACTCTATTTACTATTGATTTGTAAAGTGCTTCAATCACACCAAGGCCTGGTTGAGTCCTGGATAGCTGTGTTACAATAATTAAAGTATATAACTCTGTATATACTTCAATAATAAGTTTCAACTTTACCTAACGTTGTATAATTTAACAATCAAGAAAATTGATTTCTCATTATGAAATGGAAGTGGAAGATCATAAGTAAAATAACTGTTGTTTTAGAGTAGCATCAATATATTATTTAATGCTGGGCCCGACTAACCCACTTGATTCCATTCTTCAAGAAACAAAAAGGCATTCATTATTTGTATTTTGAGAATGAAAGCGACTGTAACTACCTGAATTATAATTCTAATTAAGCGAAGTACCAATACTTCATCTTGAGCTCCCGGTTGAGATTGAAAGAAAAAGTCCTCCATTGTTTTTCGTGATTAAGAAATACCTAAAATCGTTCAGATTGACCCAGTTGAAGATGAACACCGAGGTCCTCTGCAGGTCCAGTGCTTGCGCTACTAGTTATAAATTACATATTGCGTCCGTATACCAATCATTGGATCCTCTTCTTCTTTTCTCCAATCAGGCTTAACTACCATATATTTTCGAGATAAAATCTTTCATAAATTAGTTTTGTTGACTAAAACGTAGAAATTGCACAGGGACATCTTAAACAAGTGATATAACTAGTTCAGATTGGTACAATATTTTATGAATTCATCCGTTGGACCCAGAAATGAAGAGAATATAAACGCTTCAGAACTGCCTAAGTTTGTTAAGTGAATTAGTTGACCTTCCCTAAACATCTTCTACCGCGTTTATTTTTGTCATTGCCGTCCTTTTAATGCATGTGGTAATTTCTATTTTTCCTTTTTGGAATATTAAATACCGACTTTGAATAGTCGATTATGGTCTAATACGATCGAAATCATATTTTTGGCCCTCTTGTGTTAATGAGTAGTTCATGAATAATCTCCAACTTGAGATTATTTATTGGAATTTGTCATCCGCATTAGAAGTGGCAAAATATTTTAATATATAATTACTCACATAGTAAACAAGAAAAAGCAATTCCACCTCCCATAACTGTAAATTTATTAATAGAAAAAGAAAAAATTACTAAATATGAAATACATAATAGTAATAATATTCGTCCATATACATATTAGTTGTTCGTTTCACTTCAACAAATGGAATGTAATTATAGCCCATGTTATGATAATATTGATCATGCTATTAAAGAAGTTAATGAAGCTCCGTTAGCTATTTTTAGTTATTATACTGAAAATGTCGAAACAACATCTCAGTGGTATAAGTATACGAGTACTTCTAATAATAAAACGCCATTTGGCTCTCCAATAATGTGATATTTTGTATTAAAGTGAGTATCATTTACTAAATGCAAGGTAAGGTGGTAATTGTTATTTTATTATTGTATATTCGCATAACTACTAGTTTGTTTTATTAATATTTAATATATATTTATTATAGGCACGTTTCTATCAAAATAATGACGGTCGGCTGCAACCGCATAGTTGTTTAAGTTTTGCCTGACAGAATCAACAGCATCAACATCAGATGTTCATCAATCATAGTTTACTCTTTCAATTCGTTTTACAAGAATGATTATCGTCATTTATTAATTATTTATCCACTTCAAATATGAAATCTAGTTATTCCAATTCCAGAGCGTCCGAATTAGAATCTCTTATTAAAATCATGCCTAATTAGTCTATTTTACAAATATTGCATGAGTTGCATGACGATTTGCATGAAAACAGTGCGTATCCGCATAAAATACTAACCAAGGCTATAAATTAGCTGCGAGTAGTGAAGGCTAAGTGTGATGACTAAATCGAGTTGAAAGTAATTTTGGACATTTTGTGTGATTTTAAGCAGTCTGAGTAGATAGTCTAGGAGCTATTACCGTGCTTGGACCGCGTTTTCAGGGTTCCAACGCTTTCGCAAGTTTAGCTGTAGAATTCGCTTGGTCTATAATGTGGTATATTCACCGTGCCGAATGTATCGCTGTCCAAATCGGTTGGCTTGCCTTTGAATCCGAAGCAGAGGTAATTATCCGCCTCAAATCTACAGGAAGAGTTTTTCGTGTCCAAATCTAACAATATGCGTTCCGCTTCGAATTACATCAGCGACTACGAGTAAATCCAGAATTTGTCCTTTAAAAATAAACTGATTCAATATTCTCTAACCAGGCTGCGGAATCGCTTACAATTCTCCAAAAATCCCCTCAAAGATGTTCAAACCGAATTACAATCAATATACAAAGCAGGGGGTGAAAACTAAAAACTAATTCAGTTTTACAATAAACTGATTCGGAATTAAAGTTATCTGAAGCAGTTTGTTTTGCAAACGGCGAATTTGTTCGAAACGAGCAGAAACAGTTTCAGCTCCAGAACGAGCGTTAGTAACCGCGAAAGTTTCTCAGAACCTTAACATTCTGAACTACAAATGTAAATTATTTAACAAATGATGTCCCCAAAGTTCATAATAGATCAGATTGAAGCGGAGGTACTGGATTCACCAGAAATAAGGCTCAATTTTGCTCCAAATAATAGTACTACTACAAAATAATTAAATTAATAACACTTTGAAGAAAAATTTGAAAATGATGCGTTCAATAATTAGGAGGACTCGGACGACTACGAAATAGTGCACTTCGAACCGATTTAATTCGAGGACGAGGAAGAATACGTTGAGGAAAAGAAGAATATAATGGAGGAGGGGAAAACAGAAGTTTTGAAGATGAAGACGGAAATGAATTTACTGCCGATAAATCTGAACAGATCGAGAGTTAAATTCACCAAAGAGTGAAAATGGTAGTTTTTTGTTTTTAAATAATAAGATTATTATGCAATGATATATTTAAATGAAAAAGAAGACATCACACCGTAAATTACGTATATACATTCATTTTATTTACATTTAGCTGACTTAAGATAACTCGGTGTAATAAATTTAAAAATATAGTACAGTGTATCTGAAGTAATAAGAAGATTTAAACACATAATTAAATAATTAATTAGACTAAATTAGGTAAAATTATCTAATAATATATAAATATTTTATATTCCTGGTATTAAATAATAAATTAGATACTATGACTTAAAAAATCATTATTTTGAGATGTAATAAGTATTTGTTAGTACTTTCACTATTTCGCATTATTATGAAGTGGGAGATTAATTTAATACACTTTAATTATTCAGTGTTATTAACACTATTTTAGCAATTCAATAAAATTTACACCAATATTTACACCCTTATTTATGAGTGAAGAAATAAACATCAACAATAAAATTCTAAATTATAACTGCATCTTCATTATTATAAGTACACAATATTAAATAAAAGTACATTAATATTCATAGTGTAATAAATTTTTCCTTGATATATTGCGCGTTTGTGTTAATATTATATAACTATGTTGTATATTCCAATCCAAATACCGGACTAAAATTATACAAGGATACTATAAGCTGTATCAACACAAACAGGGACATTTGCTAATGAGAAAGGTAATAACAAATTGTTGCCGCAGTTATCGCTTTTTGAAGACGAATAGTTTGTCAAATAGTACATAAACAGTACAGTCAAAACATAATAGTTAAACTCATCTTTTACTAACGAAATAAACAGAGATAATTTTATTGAATAAGTAAATCTATCTGATAGATACAAGAAATTTGAAGCCTATGATATATTCCAAACATTAGGAAATAGGTCGCTCAATATTTGCAAAAATGCAAACGAAAACAAGAGTTAAAGAAAAAATATTATAGCTCCGATGAATTTAAACGCTAAATTGCAAAAGAGAGGTGTTGTTAAATGTGAGACTACAATTCCGCCTTTAAGAGTTAATGTAGCAGTATATTAAAGTAAACAAAAGTGATTATGTGATTATTAATATATTATTGAAAATTAAATTTGTTAGTACATACTCAATACAAGCAAATTTTTGATTAAGGAAATCGTTCCTTTCTCTATTTCAATATTATGATAAATAAATGCGTAAATTACGCATTTACTGATTATTTTTCTCTGATAATCTTTCCTTTCTAAGAGAACCAGATTTTGATACACAAACAGATTTATTTCATCTTCTCCAATAGAGGCCCTATTGAGGATGAGACTCAGCAAATATTTTGTATTATAATTAGCGTAAAAGAAGATATTCTGAATAGAAATATCCTGAAAGAAGAATTATTATTCTTACTTTGAACAGCCATTAATAGTAAATTTATAATTTATAAACATTATCACAATAATTTTTACTTATAATAATTTAACCTTATCACCGCTCAAATTTCAAGAAATATATGTACAATAATTTGTTTTATAATTATATAATACATTGTGACCTGCACAATTAAGTGTACAGCCGGATCCAGGATACCCTGCACCAACCCATTTTAGCACAGTACAACAAGTCGTACCGCATAATATATTAACTAAAATATTCGAACCACAAACAGGTTTTGGTGGTTTTTAATCACTTATTTTCATGTAAACACTATCTATGTAATTTTTTACTGCAGTTATGTTGGAGTCAGCTGAGTTAAACACAATACTCATTTGATTATCATAATTATTTTTAATATTAGCTATTCTATTTGTGAGAATTGTTTAATTTTAAGTAATTCTGTTATTTAGTACTGAAATATTATTATTTTAATTATTGATAATGTTTTGATAATATTAATTCGTTCTAATACTAAGTTGAGTAATTTAATTTATTAGATTGTTATTAATTGACGAAAAGTTACCAATGATGTAATTGTTGATCGATATATTTAATGAAGCTCTTTAAGAATTGATAAGATTGTTTTTGCTTAAAATATAGTTTGAAATATAGGTGTTGTTTTATTAAACTTAATTATTAAGAGCTGACAAATTGTTCAATTATTGAATATTAATACTAGAAATATTATTTTTTAGTTATTATTAAATGAAAATATTGTTGTTTTACATTTAAGCTTCAATATATGATATGTTAGACGTAATATGCTACTCCTAATAACTAATTATTAAATTATTGTACACTTTAGTCGCAGAATTCTTGTTAGAAATTGTACTTGATTACTCTTTAAATATATTTTCTTTGATAGTTTCTGTTATATATATGAGCTTAGATATATTTTAATACATATTTTAATATTCAGTTAAAATATTTACACATTAGTTATTATGCATTTACAATTATTATATACACTAACAACTACTCCCATTAAATTCAGTAGTAATATCACAAATATATTTTGAATTAACTAACTATCCTAATTATAAACTACTACCACAAATGCCATAAATATAGTAATTTGGAGAAGTACAAATATTATCGCAGTCAATATTTATATGTCCTATAATAATAAGATTTTAACTATATATTTGAGATTGTGAATTACATATTGATAAATTACTTATATTAACTTCTTAAAGTTTGAGAGATTATAAAATAAGATAACTGCTAATATGAACCTTGTTTAAATTAACACCACTAATTTTACTATTACTGACTTAAAATAAGTTAAGCTCAGAATCAATATAAATTATAAAATCAGTTGAATATTTAGATGTAAATCTATATTGAACAAAAGAATTTATAACGCTGAAAGAATTATTAGAATAACATGTTATTCCACTAAGATAAGTACCTTATGCGATGAAGATAATTAATGTACTCTAAATTACTATGTCACATCTTTAACATATAAGCGAACCTTATGATAACTTAGTCATTATTGAAATATTTATAATACTTTCTGTAATTATTACTGGTTATTTTACTTAAAATAATGAAAAATATTTTGTATTACTGACTATGCTGCTTATATTATTGTTCAACACATTTTTAGACTGAACAAATAAATTACTATTGAAATTCGACAAATATACTGTGGTGTCCGAGCCAACTTTGATTTTAACAAATGTTTATGTAATAATTGCGCTTGAAAATTAAATCACTGTATTTATGCTAATTATAACATATTCAATTAATTCTGCGGTTCATTTTTTTTTTTTTTGGCCAAATTCAGTTTAAGCTTCTATGTTGCTAAGATAAAGCCAAAACTTACCGAAAAGCATAAATTGGAAAGTTTGAACTTTGCTCGAATGAACCTGAAACAACCAATTGAATATTGGAGAACTTTTTAGTATACCGATGAGTATCGCTCAAAATGCTATGCAAATCGAGCGAGTAGAGTGCTCAGAACACCTAAAGACGAGTGGAATCCGAAGTATTTTCTCGAAGTGTAAAATATGGACTGTTTTCGTGCATGATCTATAGTACGATTAGCTATAGATATAAGGGTCCATTATGGTTTATGCCGTGCGGTACGACCATGAATTCAATTGTCAATTCTTAAGTTCTCAGACAAGTTACACTTCCATCACTTAATAGCATAACTTGAAGTTGCAACAAGATAACGCCCCGACACATTTTAGTAAGTATATGAAAAACTTTTATACTGCTAACAACATTGAGCTCTATCGCTTTCCAGTAATGAGTCCAGACTAAAATCCACTTTTTCACTGCTGGAATCCACTGAAGTCAAACATTTCCCCTGAAGAATGTACCACATATGACTTATTAAATGAAGAAGTAAAGAGGGCGTTGGAGTAAATCTCGTTAGATATCATCAATCATTTGATTGACTCTATGCCCAAAAGGTTAGAAGAAGTAATAAAATAGAAAGGAGACGCTACTAAACATTGAGTTAATATATAGTTAAAATTAATACAAAAAATAGTTTTGAAATAGTTAGTATTTTTTGAAATCAAAGTTGGCTTGGCGACCACAGTACTTATTGTCCTATTTATATTTTATTGACATTTGTCTATTTTAAACAAAATGTTAATTATTAATTCCCAATTAATAAAACTTACTAACATTATGCTAATTTTCTATTTTGAATTAGCATAAATTAAATTATAGAAGAAAATATATAAACCATTTAATAATTGCTTTTATATGATAATGTGGTAATCACTCCATTGCATTCTTAGAAATCAAGTTGTTGGTTGCAGTACATCACTTTAACAATTGATTTGGATTTGATTTAAACATATTTATACTTTTAAGTTTAGACATGTTTTATCATTCATATAACTTCTATTATGAGTTCAAAACATGTTTGCGTCCACTTTATGAGTCTATTTCAGTAGCTTGATGGTCACAACTTTAGTTAATTTCATGAAATCATATACTAAAGCCAACCAAAAGACGATTAAAATTCAAAATATACGATGATCGACGATCAAAACGATTATAAATTTAATCGTTAGTCTACGATTGATAACCATGCAGATATTGAATGGAAGTACTGTTTTTATCAAAAGTAGTGGAGTGACGAAGTTGGAGTGGTTATTTAATTTTTAGGTGTTTATAAGTCTATAGTATACATGTAGCTTCAAAATTGTAAATTATTAATCGTCTTTTAATCGTTGACTTAATCGAAAATAACGATTGAAATGGCAAGAACCCGATCAGATTGGAGACGATGGTTGGCTTTATCATATACATGTATGATTTATCATATATGTATGAATAGCATTCAAGAATATATGAAAATTACGTAAATATATATAATTATATTAACGATTAGGTTCGGCGTCCGACGTTCGAGCTTAGAATTGCTGAAATACTGGCTTTGTTTAGTGTGATCGATGATGGATCATTAGATTGCACTTCTCGTTCCTCGCTGCATCCAACTTCCTGATACGGCTCGGCCAAATCGGTTGCTGAAGGTAAAATCCCCCGATTTAAAGTGCTGAGCTGCCATCAAGGATCGTATGGCTAAGGACATGTCATCAACGAGTACCTACCCGCGAAGATCGGCTTGCACGAAGCAGCTGTGTTACGCCCCTGGATGCTTGTACCCGAGTAGTTGGTTGCCTTGGCTGCGGAGGTGCGCCTAAAGTACATAGGTGTATCTTAAATTAATGATCATTCGCGAACTTACAGTTCCTGTACAGAAGACCTAACTTGTATAAACGAAAGTTAAGTAAGGGGGATATATGTATATTAAATATATATTATATTAATTAATATTAATAATAAATTACCACAACAACTTCATGATCACCCTGGAGTACCGGCCATTGGCTATGCCTATATAAACGATTTCATCAATAATGAACTCTTCGCCCTAATAAAACACCGATTTTAGGTTTTAAACAAAGAGCTCGACTCGGAATCAAGTGTTTGTTATGTGGAAAGAAAATTACCGCTCACACGAAATCAGATGAGCGAGTGAGAAAAATAAAGGAATTAAAACAACCAAAAATTTTAAAGTAAAGAAGTAAATTAATTCTCAATTCTATCTCCTATTATAATTTTATATTTTTAAAATAGAAGAATATGAATATTTTATTTGTATACATATATTTAATATATTAAATTTAATTTCACATCAACACTTGTAGTCTACTTTTTTAAGATAAATATTTTAAACTTACGCCAATAGACTATTAATTTGATTGACAATGTATTATTGAGTAGTTATAACTCTATTATCGCTGTATTATTGGTATCCAATAATTTAGTTTGAAAGTTAGTTTTAAATTATGTTCATCTTTTAATCAATAACAACTGTTGCGCTTTATAAATTTGAATCGGCTTTAGAAAAATTGTATATTATATTATTATTTGTGGTAATATAATTATTACTTATAAGATTATTGAGTGAAGTGACATTGCTTATAATTGACTTTTCGATTAAGATGTAATTAGCTGTTATTTATGTGCTTTGTTGTGAATAGTTACCATTAATATAACTCTGTAGTAAATTAGTGCTTGAAACTATATTATTTGCAAGTATATTGATATTATTCATCATAACTAGTTATTAATTGCTGAACTAGTTTTTAATCATATTTTCGAGGGTACTGTAATTATTTTGAAGATATTACTACTACAAACTGAAGTTGGAAATTATTCTGCTCTAAATGATTAAATCGCTATCCTGTACATATTAATGCAACTAAGTGTAATTTCCAACAATATACTCTTGAATAATTATGTTATCTTATGTTATCTTATCTTACAAATTACTTATCTTTTGATTTAATTCCATATCTAGATCAAATAATTCATCCAACACATTAACACACATAGATCCATTCAGTAAATACCCGTTGTCGCACTGACATCCTACTCCATTGAAGATGAACGGGTGCACACACTCTAAAATCTTGTTTAAAGTACCAAACTCCAATTATTATAAGCAAATACCATATACATAAAATTTACTTTAACACACTGTTATACAATTAAGAATTATTCCTGTTATAACAATGTTCTTGCTGAGAGAGCCGAATACGCTCATTTAGGTACAAATTAAAATGTTATTCAATGTTAAATGTGCGTTATTTTCAGAGGCGATTAAACCACTAATCTCACTCTACTTGTAGTTGAAACCGCTGATATTCGTGTCGCTTAATGTAAATATTGAAGGTTCAGCCCTAATAACTATTCCTGCTGCTTATATTGTTGAGAATCTAAATTGAATAGCTGACTTTTGAATTATAAGTCTATTCTGTGAATATGAGAGAATTCCCGATAAACATGATCCGTTCGCTATAAATACTAATACACTGCTCTCGATCTGCACATCACACTAAATGCAAATTAATGCACTTGTTACTGTAGAAAAGTTAATAGTTACATTTATAACACTGTCAAATATATTTTTTGTTTGAATATTGAAGCCAAATACAGCAAATGTATCCAGATCCAACATTTAAACATTTATAATTGACTGCTAGACAGCATCAGAATAAATGTAGATTGAATCTACCTTCTTTGATAGCACAATATCATTTGTAATTAACCCATTTATATTATGTGCCTTTTGACAATAAGAATATTTGTTATCGTCGAGAATTAATTGTTTTGAGCATACTTATGTATGTTACATATCCTAAATTTACTGTTAGATTGTAATAGAAGATAATATATATAACATATGTTAGATATGTACAAGAAATTATAGGTCGAAACAATATTTTATTATAATGATGGTGTGATCAAGTTCTAATCATTTCACATTGTTAATTTCGATTAAGATCGTTAATTTCGACAATCAACGATTTATATAA